>CM018696.1:58614418-58639418 GCA_009363875.1 Mikania micrantha
CGTGGTTAAGGATGCCCACCTTAAAGGCACTCCTTTCTAGAGTGCACAAATCGGGTTTTTTTTAACCGATCGTTTCAGAACCGGTTCCGATTCCAATCAATTCCATTCAACAAAGTCAATACCCGGTTTCGGTTCTAGTTTCGGGTTTTAACCGGTTCCGGTTCAGGTTTTGGCCGGGTTTAAGTGGAACAAGTTCCGGTTTTCTGGTTCCGGTTCTAATTTGTCTGAAAAACCGTACTCGTTTGTACCCGCCGGTTCGGGTATGACCGGTTCCGGTTCGGGTTGTCGGTTGTATTCACGCGATGATAGGCCTTAAACGTTTTTGTTTTTATTTTTTTCATTTATATTTAAACTAGGTTATAAACCCAAGTATTACACGAGTTTGAGTAAAAAAATGATGTAATTAAAATATATTATGACGAATTACATAATCAATTATTTACAAATACATTTTATAATTACAAATACAATTTATAAATTTCTAAAACTTTTTTATATACAACGTATAGTTATCCGTGAAAAAGTTGGTTGTTTCGATAACAAACCGGCTTTTGATAATGGTTGGCATTGACTTTTATTTATTGACATAGCAAATATTCTTAATATATAATCTTAATAATAATCAAAAAAATGTTAAAAGAAAAATATAACTTAATTTGTCACCAGAAAAATAAGATTGGTTTAATTTAACATAAAAATATGATCTATTTGTTTTATTGTTTTTAATTATAAATTGACATGTGTCAATAATGTTTTAAAATTAAATGTGGGGTTGACACATGACAAATTTAAAATAAAGATTAATTGTGGTATTGACACATAAGCAAAAACATTTTAGTTATTGGTACGGCTGTACTATCTTGGTCAAACGACAGTGGTTATGATTAGACCTATACGCCTCGTAGTGGCCACTACGGGGCGTATTCATACGATGTTCTGAAAAGTTCCGACATTGTCAGTATGGAGGCCTTTCATTCGGTTCGTTTAGATCGCCGGACGGTGCAGGGCATGCGTATCGTGCAGAAGTTCCCACAGCTCGGGCTTCGATTTTCGCTCGAGAAGGGGGTCATTTGGCAGCCGGGGCCAAATGATCTCCATTGCAGAGACGAGGACCCTATGCCCCAGCAGCCACCGCAGCAGCCCCCACCACATGACCAGGGGAGCCGCATCAGGATGTGCCACATCAGCATCCTGAGCGCGTATATAGAGCCGTGCGGCTTCCTGCTCGTGTCGAGGCTATGCTGCAGAGTATTGCTGATGTGACACAGCAGCTCATTCAGCAGCAGGCGCTGATGCAGCAGCAACTCGAGCTCAATCAGCGGCTCGATCATACCAGCGAGCAGCTGACACGACGTATGGATCGGTGGGAGGATTTGATCTCGTGGCAAGTGCATATCGAGCTTAGGCATGCTCATGTTGAGGGTGTCCAGCTCCCTGCAATTCCGCAAACACAAGATTATACTCCTCCCTCTCCACCTCCACCTCATGATGGCTAGTTAGTGTTTTCAGTTATATTTGTATTTGTTAAACAGACACTTGTATTCATGTTTATGTTTTGTATATATTTGGTTGTTTTGGTTGATGATGCGTGTATATATTTGATTGTTTTGGTTGATGATGCATGTTTATTATTTATATATGTTTTGTTAGTGATGCATTATTTATCGTATTATTCTGTAACATCAATATGCTTAGACAAATAACGTCATTTATATATCAATTAATTAATATATTTAAATTATTATTAAATCTAATAATTAAAAACATTTTTAGAAACAATTAAAAATAAACGAACCAAGAGACCGTAAAAAATAAAAATAAAAAACAAGTTATAAACACAAAAATATTAAATTTTTACAAACAAAAAAACATGCGTTTAAAAAAATAACTAAACTTTTTACCGTACGAGAGATACGTCGTCATAAAGTATAAACGTGACGAGAGATACGTCGCAAAATATAAAAATAATTTTTAAACAAAACTATTATATTTTTAATTTTTTTAACAAAACAACTATATTTTCACACCCCAAAAAACATACCCAAACCCCCCAAAACATACTCAAACGCCCCAACACTGCTGAGTTTAATTTTTTTTAACCCTATACGCCCCGTAGTGGTCACTACGTGGCGTATAGGTCTGCAAAAACTGACAACAGAATGTCTGATCGTTTAAGGTTCAGTATGTGGTCAAAACGCCCCGTAGTGGCCACTACGGGGCGTATGGGTGGCGGCCAGGGTGTTGAATTAAAATTTTGAGGTGTATAGAAAACCCCTCCCTTTTTATATCCCTCGTCCAAATGGTATACATGGTCTGACAACGTAAGTCACTGTACCCGACAAGATGTATAATATAATATAGATTAAGATTGGTAACACTTTAACACAAAGCGGATCAAGTTGAGTAACTTAAAAACTTTGTTAACATAATGTATTCAATAGGTAAAAATGATCAATAATATATTTAATGAGAAAAATTATTAAAAAGTATACAAATAAATTATTTCTTTAGTTACAACATATTTTAATATGAGCGAAATTGATTATTTTTAAAACGACTCATTTATACCCAAACAGATTTTGCTTAAAACCCGTCTTGACTCGCATCCATCCTAACCCGCACCCATTTTAACCCGTTATCCAACCCAACCCACCCTATTTACTAGGCATGTACGCCACCAAAGCATATATTGTGTTTTACTACTACACTGTTTTTTATTAAACTAATCAAAGTTTGAGAAAAAAAAAGAAAAAAAAACTATTGGACGGCCCAGTATTGTTCCTTACCGGTAAAAACACAGGCTAGTTTTTTTTTTTTTAATCAAACAAACACAAACTCATGATATCATCGAGTTTAAAAACTTGAATCATATGGTAACATAAGAACCCAGAATGTCCCATCCCAGATTGAACCCTTTGAAAAAAACCCTAGCCCCAATATGCCTGGGGGTTTCGAATCCAAGGCTTGCTAATTAATATTTATAATTTGTAGAGTTTACGGTGAGTATATTGGAATAAAATTAATTTATAGACTGTATAAGTTCAAATATAGCTTATCATCCTACTGAATAACTATAACATACCATTTTTAACTATAACATACAATTTGTAAAAATGTTACTGGATCAACCGAGTGTTGGATATATAAAACTTCATTTATATGTTATATTTTGAAATGGGTCGTATTATTCTCACACTTAACACTCAAACTTTACACTCTCAAAGAGGCTATACGAAGTGATAGACCCAATATTTTTTGCTATGAGGTCTCTTTTTTCCAATACTATTTTATTTATAGCAACTTAATGTTACAATTTTTGAATCATGTTCAGGTAGTCCGGCAGGATAAGGTCGGATTTTGGGGTAATTTTATAATTAAACATGGTCGTAGTTTGAAATTATAAAAATAAAATCCTAACCCCCTTTATATTCAAATTTTAGACCTATTTTAAAATAATGATCCAATATTCTCTCAATAAACATTACAACAACTTCAATTACAAATAGGTTCATTTATGATTAAATGTCTTATATGTTAAAATAAAATAAAAATGTGTGAGAATAACTTGTCTTTAAAACAGAGCAAATAATTGCTGCCAGTTTGAGATATTAAATTTTATATACAATTAATATCAGCGCTGTACGTTTGAAATTTGTGTTCGAAGAAGACAAATGAAAAGTATAATTAGTTCATTACGCGGTTTTGGTTCATAAGTCATTGAACATGCATCTTTAAAAGTCAACTAAAGTCAACATATTGTTTGATGGATAAACTTGTTGGACCTTATGATCTATTTCACACTCAAAATGTCAAAGAATTAAATCATGAGTTACGATTAACAAACTGTCTTCATCTACTTGTACGTGTTTCCTTTTTTAGAAACTTTTTTTCTAGTAAAAGAGATAAATAATTGTTTCATAAGTACATTTTCCAAGACACAAATTTATAACGATTGCAAATAGTGTAATCAACATTTCATATGTAGTTCATAATTCTTTTTATTGAAAACCAGTTGTGCATTTGGCCTAATCCAAACACATATTTCATTCGTTAAACCTCTCTAAAACTGCAAGCCTATTGATAAGATTAATGAAAATATTTGTTTTTATAATATCGTTTTGCATGCATGAGATGATTAACGTAATCATGCATGATGAAAATACAAAGTGAAAATTACCAAACTAATCATTATTGACCACATTTTTACTAAAATAATCAATCAAATTCTGGTGTCTAAGACACCCATTTAGACGCCCCTTTAAACTCTTTTTTTCTGTATTTTTTGTAAACATACAGGCCTAATGTCGGCGACTTAGTCGGGTGTCTAAGACCCATTTTCCTACCGGCGTCTTAGACGCCGCTTTAGACTCCTTTTTTCTGTACTTTTTGTAAACATACGGGCCCACATGGGCGTCTAAAATGGAGTCTAAAGCGGCGTTTAAGACGCCGGTAGAAAAGGGGTCTTACACACCCATTTAGACCTCGACAAAGCCGCCGACATGTGGGCCCGTATGTTTACAAAAAGTACAAAAAAGAGCGTTTAAAGGGGCGTCTAAGACGCCAGTAACAAAATGGTCTTAGACACCCCGACAAAGCCGCCGACATGTGGGCCAGTGTTTTTAAAATAAGTACACAAAAAGGGAGTATAAAGGGGCGTCTTAGACGCTGGAATTTGATTGATTATTTTGGTAAAAAGGTGGTCAACAATGATGTTTTTGGTAATTTTCCCAAATACAAAACATATAAGAAATTATGCCACAAGAATAATTTTGTGTCCTGGAGTTATGTATGATTTGATGTAAAAAGATGGATGTTATGTGATATAGATCATGTACAATTAGGGACTAATTTAATGTTTTACTATTTGATGAAGTCCTATTTATGACATATTTGGGGTAGAAGTAACCCTAACTATGTCATATATGAGGTTAAAAGTATAGATTGATGATAAATGTTAAAGAAAGTTGGCTGACACGTATAAAAACTTACCTGAATGAAAGGTTGGCATCTCATTATACTACTTAATTTAAACCGATTTTATTTTTCTAGCAATGTTGTACTCAACTTGAATGTTATGTTTGAATGATTTTTGTTACTTGTGAATTCATTTCAGATTATGAACAATATATGCTTATGATTTTCGGACTAGGTGACCTCCTAGTATGAGGTCCAACAATAACATTGTATGTATCAACATTGATACAAATGTGTTTTATTTACAACTTTTCATGCTAGTAACCGTACATTTAATACATATATGTAGGGCTTACATACAACTTTTACACATGAGTAGTTCTAAGATTGTGTTTTTTATTTTAAGGCATGCTATAAGCCTATAACATGTGTGGTGACATCCTTTTACACGTTGTAAACTCTTAATGTTTTGAAAAATTAATTTTTCTTTTTTTTTATTTCAAATGTAATCATGTAATTAATACACGTTTGTAGGGCTGACTTATATGTATATCTTGATGTCTTTACCTATGTTTTTACACATATGTGTGTCTAATCTATGTGTTTTTAAATTTGTTGTGGACTGTATGGTCTTTACAATTTGTAATTACTATACATATGCTTTTACACATCTTTGTTTTAAGACATGCTATAGCACATGTGGTTTCATCCTTTAAACATGTGTAAAATTAATCTTTATGTTTGGTAACTTAATTGTCTTTTTGTTTTTAAAAATAGTCAAGTAATAAACATGTGTAGTAGATATGCTACAGATATAATTTTTGTTAGACCCTAATTGGCATTAATTACAATCACCTCTCTTCATCTCCCTATATCACAACCTCATTCACTAAAACCTGACATTGATGGATTCCTTTATTTTTATATATCCTAATCATATATTAGGTTTGATTTTGTTTTAATTAGTGTATTAAATGTTAATAATTATATTTAAGACTTTGGTCAGACACACAAGTGTATATATAATCACACAAAAGAAATCTTAAGGTGTGTGTGCCATGTTTAGTGTAATTTCTAGATTGTCATCTTTAAAAAAAGATTAGCAAATCTAATTTATCAAGGTTTTAGTTGAAATGTCATTGGTATATCTCTATGTCGTTAGATTAAGAAACATTTTAAATAGGAAGACTTAATTACCAAAAAACAAACAAACATACAGAATAGATCGAGTTCCACTTATCAGTAAGGTCTAGGGAGAGTGGACGAAGACGAACCTTACCCTATCAAATTTTAATAGAAAGGATGCTTTTGTGTAGACTCTCTACTCAAATTTGACATTTTACATACTTCTAAGCGCAAGAACAATCATAAGCAAACATATAAACAAACTCATACACGTACAAACGAGCATTGAAACACGCTAGAAACACGTAATAATAACAATTGAAAGTAAAACCATAAGTAAAAGTTGGAAAGTAAGGTGGAAGTAGAAGCAAAAATTAGTTTATCCTTGTAAACTCTGAAAATCTCTAACATTTATCTTATGTCTATAAGAACTTCTCTAAAAATTATGGTTGACATCTTCGTATGATTTTTTAAGTTTTAATAAATTATTAAAATAAAAATTTTACTTTTTTATATTTAATAGAAGAGAGAGTTATCATTTAATAAAAAAGGCAAGAAAAGTTTGAGAAAATGGTTAAACAATTGACATGTGTCAATTTTGATGCTCTTTTAATTATTAGAGTAGATATCCCTTTTCTAATTTGCCAAGTTACATATTTACCTAAATCATAATTTAAGTGCATTAAATAAAATGTATTAAAAGTTTGTATTTTAGAAAAATATCTAATTTTGTAAGTTATCGAAAAGAAATACGTAACTCTTACATTGTGTTCAATTAATTGATGTCATTTTAATAGCATTTTTTATTGTGTTCAGTTAATTGATGTGCATCAAAAGTTGTTGCGGGTCCATCTATATGCGGGTGGAATAAGATTTCACCTTGGGTTAACAAGACCTCTCTCGGTCTCTCCACTCAAGACATAGACACTTAATTAGCATTAGTTTTAATTTTTATATTTATTTTTAAGATTTTTTCACACATATACATAATCACAAATAAGAAATCTAAAAGTGGGCGGGTGTCGTGTTTAAAGGAATATCTGGATTCTCACCGTTAGAAAGATTAGAAAATCTAATTTATCAATGTTAGTTTTGTTAAAGGGCTTCTTACAAGTGGTATATATCCTCAATTTCTTTTACGAGAAATCTTATGTTCGAGTTTTTTTTGAAGCAATTGCTTTTAAATGAACACAAGGCTTTTTTAGTGGTGAGTTTTTTTTCCAAATTAACGAGATATAGATGGTGTGTTTGATGTATGAGCTACCTTTTGTTGACGTGAAAGCCAGTCAACTGCTGTCGTTAAAAAAAATGAATGTGCGTTTTGGTTAATACAACATTGATCACTGCTACAACAACAACAAAAAAACTATAGTATTACTGCTAACACATTTTTTGCCACTGATTTGCTACAAATTTGGTTTGCAGCCGCAAGTTTTGTCACTAATTTAATTAGTTATGGATTTAGCTGTGACGTATATTTTTGCAATGGTTTTAGATAAAAAAGAGACTTTGTTATTTTATATACTAATTTTGCAATTGAAATGTTCGCAACAGGTTTTGCTACGGATTTTTATGAATTTTGCTACCAATCTTTTGCTATGCGTTTCGCTACGAACTGTCTACGAAAATTTTTCACAATGTTTGCTTCTGATTCTACTACGAAGTTTAGCTACGGATTTTGTGATGAGTTTTTTTAGATTTTTGCTATAATTTGGCTACAAATTGTAAAGGTTTTCGCTACGAAATTAATTGCGGATTTTATACGAAAATTTTCAATAATTTGCATTTTTTTATACTCGTTTTTCTTTTATTTCCTGTAACGTTGTTGTATTTTAATTTCAATAAATATTTAGGAATCATCCCAATTCAATCATTATCCATTTATTATAAGTAACATTTATGCATATATAAATTTAATTTGACCTGTGCCCTTTGTACTATAAATAGAGTGGTGTATAGTTTGACTTTTTGATCTATAATTTTTTATTCTTGAATTTGAATTAAATAAAAACGAAAAAAAAAATACACCGGCCATATATTAGCTAACAGACAAAAAAATCATACACAGATTAAAATTTTCTGAAGGGTAGTGTTATATTATATTCAACTATATTTTGTGGCATATCTTAATTAATTGAACATAACAAATTTTAATTGTTTGTTTGGGTTTCAAAAAAAATATTATTTCATCTTATTCGATAAATTAGTACACCTGCGCAGAATGGTAAATTGAAAAGCTTATGATGGTCACGAAATTTGGCACAATATACAGGGAGCCAGGCCAGACTAATAAATCAGGAGTGACTAGCTAGACTGAATACGTATTAAATTTCAGACGAAAAACACGTAAAATTACACCACGGAATGAAAAACAATCGGTTCAGGCCTACGATTAATATCCTACGATCAATATCCTTTGCCAGTGGCTTATATTACATTTCACTGAAAACATACACGTAATTAATAAAACTAAAACTAAAGTTCTTACACAATTTGAAATTACCAACTTTTTGGGGGTGATATATGTAAATAATAAACTCCTACCATACAACATAACATGCACGTAACCTTTAAATACTACAAACATCAAAAATGAAGAAACACAATTTATTACAGATTTATTTTAATAAAATCATAGTGATCGTATGAACAACTTGTATCTTCGTCCATCGTTTCAGATTCAAACTTGCATATGTTGATCAGTTAATCGCGGTACAAACCCTTCGGATTTCGCCTTGAGTCCCAGTTTTCACCTCAACATTGCCCATCCTAACCATCGATCTCCCGAACTCAACATTAAACGTCAATCCAAGCAGTCCCCTGACGCCAAGAAACCGTTGCACAAACCTTTGTGTCGTCGGGTCGTTCCATAGAGCAGCATCGGATTCAAGCACTCCTCGCCTGTTTCTTAAGTTGGCATAGTATGAATTGTCGAATCTGCCCACGCTTCCTGTGTCTAAATCCACACGTCTTGAACCGTCTCCGCCGTTGGGGCACAGGTTTCGGAGCGTGGGAAGGAATGCTGGGTCGATAGTCGGGTCGGGTCCATTTGTGTTGTTGTAGTTGTATAGCCTGTAGCTAAATAATGCACAAGCTGCTGTCCCGATTGTGTGTGCTCCTGGAAATCAATCAAAGCATAATGAAACACATTATTTGATATGTTTGTTGTCATAGATGATTAATTAGATTTATATTTGTTTTTTACGTACCGCTAAGAGCAACAAGATCTTGGGTGTTAAGACCTTTGTCTGTAAACTTTCTGATTTGGACATTAATAGGGTCGTTAAAAGCGGGCAGGTTTGCAGTATCTGCTGCCCGTGAAACTAATCCGTCTCTGCGACCTAATGGCACTGGCCATCCTGTACCTCCGGTCTGCACGACGGAATCACGGGCAGCAAGGGCAAGAATGTCAGCACAAGAGACCACCCCAGGACACGCCGTCTCCAGCTGTGTCTTGGCAGCATCTATGACTTCAAAGCCTCGTAGCAACGAATTTGGGCGAGCAGTTTTCTCGGAAGAAGAACCATCGATCAAGATAGAAGCATCACATCCATTAACAAAGCAATCATGAAAAAACATTCTTAGCAAACCGGGTGCCATTGTGGGGTTGGAATTGATGGCAGACCGAACAACAGACTGCACGATGGTTTCCACCCTCGGGCAAGAGGTCCGGTAGAACCCAAGACGTGTGCCTTGGCCTGCTGCCATGGTCATTAGGGTGGCTAACCACAAAACTAGCAACATTGGTTTTATGTTGTTAGAATGAAGCTCCATATTCGATCAATTACAAATTATTTAAGATTTTTTTGGTGAAGTGTTGGATATTGTTTTGGATGTGAGATTTGAGCATAGATGAAGAGGTATTTATAGTTGCTAAATTAAACATGTTGGAGGGAATCAAAGTCGGCAGTGACAGATGTAAAGCAAGTGGATGAAGGAGTCAAAATATGCCATAATTTGAAGGATGCAGCTCATTTACCAAAACATGCAAACTTTACGTTGATTTATGGATAAATTAACGTAATGGAATATTAAAAAATTAATGGTGGGAAAAACTTGTTTGATTACTAGATGTGAAAGAAATAAATGTTTCCAAGATATTTAAACCTCCAATAAAACGGCGTAATGATTAGAGCAAACAACCTAAAGGTTTTAAGTTAAATCCTCATTAATGCCGGCTTTCTTTGGATACTTGCGCCTGTGCTATAATTGTTTCCCCTGATTAGTCAGGTATTGAGACGGACCCGGGTATTTATCACGTAACTAATCGAGTTCCTGTGGTTATAAAAAGTTAAAATATTATATTTAAAGTTTCACTTTTTTGCTTTATAAAATAGATTCTATATGCACTTTTGCTTTATCATATGCATGGACATATTAAAAATTAAAATTTGGGATATATATAATTTTATATTTAACGTTTTTTTCATGCAATCAAAGTTCTGTACGTCACGTGAGCTTTAATTTATATTTTCATACATTAATAGAAAGAAATGTGACTTTTATAGGCTTTACGATATTTCGTTATACTCTCTCTTAGTTCTAAAATTGATAAAAATCCCCAAAACACCCATTTGATCATGTTTTTTCCGATATATATCCGTTTGACTTTCTAATGCCAGAAATGTCCATACACAAAACACTATTTAAATGTTGACACGTGTCTTATATAGGCGCGGCAAAAAATGCGTATAGGGCGCCTGTAATTAGAAGACACGTGTCAACTTTTAAATAGTAGCTGTATAGGCGTCCGCCTATGTATATATATAGGCGCCGATGCCCATATATGAATGAACATTGGATATTAGCATTAACATAATGGGGAAAGTTTTGGTCAAATTGGTTATTTGGGGTATTTTCCCTTCAAAATTCTATATTATGCTACTATAATTTCATAAAATTTTATTTCACTATAACAAATAAGTTTAATGCAGCCTTTACATTCTGAAAATGACTGCATTAGCTGAAGTTATATTAGATTTGATGCAACTTTTTTTTCAAATGTAATTTAAGCTAATGTAACATATTTGCAACCTTTTATGACAAAAAAGTTTTGCATTATGAATTATTCAAATAAACTATTTGTTCACTTACAACTTATTTTAATTTGAACGAAATTGATGTTTTTCAAAACTACTTATTTAAACCCAAACTGATTTGCTTAAACTCACCGTGACTTGCAGCTGTTTTGACTCGTTATTCAACCCAACCTAATCCAACCATTTTCCAAAACTAGCCAATGTTAAAAAGTATAACAATTAAGTCATGAATGAGGATTTTGAACTTATGATCACGTGGTAATAAGCCATGAATGAGGATTTCCATTTTTTATAAACTTATTATACAAACAAATTGAACAAATATGCTTTTAATATCTTTTATATACAATAAATAAAATTGTTCATGTACATATTAGGGTGTCTATAAACCGACCGAACCGTCTAAACCGGACCAAAGACAATTGGTCGGTTTGACTGGTTTTAGAACTTGATAGTGCGATTTATGGTTTGAGTATTTTAAAAACCAAGTGGTTCGGTGTGTTTTACGATTTGCATTTTTCCCAAACCGTATTAATCGCACCAATCGTATGCATGTATGTTATGAGTTAGCGCCTTTTCATTTCCTTTGTCCCTTCAGTCTATATTATCTTTATTCACGGCTCACACGTTGTATTAAATGAAAAACGATGATGATGATATTATTATTTTAAAAAGATGATATTCAATCAAAGTTTATTCATCATTCTTTTTAGACTACTTATGTTCTTTTGATAATGGTTGACTTTTATATTACGGTTTCGACTTTTGATCATCTATAAAAGCCCATCTTTAACAGCATGTGAATCCTATTGTTTGCTAGGACCCGTTCAATTGCGAAAATTATCTTAAATTACGTTATTAACTCAATAAATTAGGTTTTAAAACTCGATTGTATTGCTTTTTTAAAATTTTGAAGTTGTGATCATTAAATAAACAATTTATATATTAATTTTAAATTTTAATTAACGGAAAAGTCTACATTAATTTTAAAATTCAGGTATCCTTTATATAAAAAACCAAAATCTAAAATAATAATTTGAACTTTACTGACATGTGGCGTAAGTAAGACCATTAGCAGGGTCGTCTTTGAGAAACTAGGTGCCATGTGCGAACGCTAAAAATGTTCACCTATGAGTGCGTGTGTGATAATTAGTTTGTAACTAAATACGAAGTGAGTTAATATGTTTTTTACCTAAATTTTAAATTTTAATGAAGTATTGGGTCAAATGTTTAAGGAACAAGTTTTCTTTTTGATTTTATAAAATTCGTAAATGAGTTAAATATATTTAAAAAATTGGAATGTAAATTATATGTGTTTGTTGTAAAATGAATTAATATATATAATATATACAATTTTTTTAAAAAAAATAGGCCCCTCATTTGCTGTCGCACCTTCCGCACTTGCTCTAAGACCCCTCTGACCATAAGTGTACTACCTAAGCATCAGTGGGATGTTCCACTGATGATTTTAAAAAAACTTTATAAAATGTTATTGTCATCCCTTGAGTTTCTTTTCGAGTTTTAAAGTTTTAGGTTTTCACCAACAACGATTGCTCGCATTAATTTTCCAATTTAGTTTTTACTTTTAGTCACTTGAATTTTTAAAAAGACTTTATGAAATGTCATTTCATCTATTGAATTTCTAAAGTTTAGAGTTTCCACCATCGATTGCTGCCTCAATTTTTCAAGTGGACATTTGTTTTGAAAAGGACTTCATCAGGAAAAATAAAATATGTTTTCATATCAATTATACTTTTTCATTTAGCTTAAGTTTTGTAAAAAAAAATTAAAACAAGTAAAACTAAACATAATATGTTTCATTCGACAATATAAATTCGGCACTTTGGCGGGATGCGTTGCAAATAAAATTGCTTGGTAATTAAGACCTAAAAAACAAATTGAAAACATGAAATTTTGTTAATGTGACCTTACCCTTAAGAATGGTAGTTTAACCAATCAAATTTTGACATCGTGTATTAGTGTTTATATAATTTTGATTTGGAATTATCTCGTTTGCCTACTGGCATACGCTTCCTTAGTTACCCATGTGGCATCGATTTGAAGAGTATGAGTGTGTGACAGAAGAAGAAAAAAAGGGCCAAAACATTACAAAATCCAATAAAATTTAGTTATTATATTATTGGTTAGAAATTCACTATATTACATGTATAAAATAAATTCATTTTCTTGTAAACCAATCAATTTTATGAAAATTTATTTGTTACATGTCATATAAATCGTTGATGAAATGAAATATAATCAAGATTTAAATATTATAGATAATAAATAATAAATAATTGAAATTATGAAATTATATTTTAAAATAAGATAATTTGAAATCGATCTTATGATTTATTAAATTTTAATAATTATTAGGATAAAATGATTCATATTTCTATATTTTGATATAATTTATTGATTAAAAATTACTAGTAATAGATAAAAAGATGGTATTTAAATTGACACCTCTCATCCCTTTTTATGAAGAGAAATAAGTCAAAATCATCCAGATTTAGGTTGAACTCATTTCTTTGATTGGATTTATTTGCTTAAATCATTTGTTCTTTACTCAATCGAACTGAAACCCACTTCAATCAAAAAAGTGATTTGTGATTTACAAGGTGATGGTTGTGTGATGGTGGCCAAAATTCTTGTGATTTGTCGTAGAAGGAGAGGGTTAGCCAAAAACCTTGCCGAAGAAGAAGGGGGTGGTAGTGATGGGTGGTGGGTAACTGCAAGTGAAGGTAGTGGTGGTTGTCTGGTCACCGAAAACAATGTGGCGGTGACCAGAGCATATCTAGGGTTAGGTTGTTTCATAAGAGAAGAAGGGTAGGAAAAGAGCATAATGGTCATTTTAGAAAATTTAGCGATAAAAGCTAACTATCATCCGTTTTAGAGTTACATTTTTGCAAATTTTTAAGGACCACCAATGCAAAACCAACATACCAAAGAGATCAGCCATGAAATTAACTCAAAGTGAAGAGGTCAGTAGGCAACTTTGAAAATAACATTTGATAAAGATAATGAAAAATGAATGTGAAAATAACACATGATAATAGTTGATATTTTCCAATAGGATAAATGCTAAAGAAATATAATCAACTTTATCAACTGTTTTAATTAATTGAATAAGATTTTGTTTGTTTACTTAAAGTATCTAAATTTTAACTTATTGTTCTAAAAGTTGCTTGTTTAGATGATACATATATGTAGCGCTGTAAACGAAATGAGCGAACATGAACATACTCTTGTTTGTGTTCGTTCGTTTAACATCTAACTTGTTAACAAACAATTAATGAACACTTAATGAACGAAAAATCTTGTATGTGTTTCTTTATTAAGGAATTGAACTTGTTAATGAACGGTTTACGAACATAAACGACAAATATTATTTTAAAAATTAAAATTAAAATTTTTAATCTTAAATATTATACATGATCTTAATGTTAAACAATTCATATAAAAATCAAAAATAAATATCTTTAAATTGAGCAAAAATTAAAAATAATAGTCGTAATTAAATATTACTTTAAACTAATAGTTCAAAGATCTAGGTTTCAAATTACTATTTTTTAACAAGATACAAATTTCAAATAACTATAGTTAAATTTAATTGTTACGTTATTAAACTAGAAATAAAATATTTAAGAATATAAAATAAATTTAACAAATAAACTTTATAAACGAATATAAACAGACGTTAACGAACATAAACGAACACGTTCACGAACATAAATGAATGAACACAGTCTTTGTTCATGTTATTAAACGAACAAAAATAAACGAACTTTTCGCCGAATGGTTTGCTGAACGTTCAGTTCGTTTATATTCCTAATTATATGAATTGAATATCAAGAAAATTCTTTGCCCTTTGGTTAAAACTTAAAAATTGTTGCTGCAATGCCTGTGAGTATTCGGTAGTTGACTTGCCTTTATGATAAATAAGTAAATAAATAAATAAATATTTATATATATATATACACACACACACTATTATATAATACATATTAGAAGGACAAAATAGTAATTTGTTTAAATCTCTTAAAATTAAGAGTTTTACAACTCTTATAGCATATGGTACAACTTTTTAATTATAATTTAAATGTTTGTTTGTGTTTTCACTTTGTCCAACATTGGTAGCTTTTAAGAATTTAAGTGAGATACAGTAATCATAAAAGAAAACCCTTCAAATCAAATGAATCACTTCTTGACATTTTTGGTGCATTTGGCCTTTAATGTTAGTAGTTAAAGTCACTTTTAGTTAACTACTAAGTTAAAAAGTTGCTTTTGTTATGGTTATGACTCAAGAACGAACCATGCAAACCTTGAAAACATCCAACTTAAGTGTTGTGTTTTCCGTTGCAACGCGCGGGTACTAGACTTGTGTGTGTCTATATATATATATATTAACCCCTTTTTTTGTGTGTGTATATATATATATATATATTAACCCTTTTTTTGGCTCTTTTTCAAACGTTAAGACTTTTATTGTAGATATGAATCACTAAACTAAGTTGAAGATAGTTAACGCTTGCCCCACACGTGATTGCCAAACACATAGGAGACCCTTTCAACTTATAATGTCTCGCATCTCAACTTGCTTTACAAATCGCAAATGCGTTGACCACAAGTGGGGGTACTATCTATTAATGTTAGAGGCTAACGAACATGAAACATATACCTTTTTCATTGCTGACTTTGACGATGGTGTGTATATTATTTGTTAACTTGATTTTATGTATTAAATGCTATTGAAAAGCTGTGATAGCTAGTAAGAAAGGATCCAAACCTGCCTGTTAGACCGGACCCATGTGACTTGTAGAGTACAACAGAAAAACAAAACGTGAATTTTACGTCGGATGAATTGAAAATAATGGCTAACGCTTTTATATCAAACTATTTATAATTCACTCAAATATTCGATAGGATAAAATTCAATTTAAAACCAAGAACAAGTATGATTCGTAATAGATTTGGAATAAACCATTAATTTGATCGAATTGAATGTCATCGAGATATATAGAGCGAAGGTCTAAAAAATGCCTCTTTGGCAGTTTTTATGTTTTAATTTTCCTATTTAGCAAATAAAAGCTACCACTTTGGTAGTTTTTAAGTTTTAATTTTCCTACTTAGCAGAGGTCTAAAAATTGCCTATGCCCCTTGGACCCTGCTCTCTCCGGTGGTGTTGTCATTGAACCCCCGTCAAGGGGCGTTGCCCTCTTAGAAACCATTGAATCATAAAGTCTTAAACAATCGTGCACCCTACACCCAACTTGTTTAATGAATTTCATGATTCACATTGATAAACAAAATTAATCCAATTACACTAAAATATCTAACAGAGTAAATTGCACTTTTGGTCCTTTATGTTTACACAAAATTTCAGAGATAGTCCTTAAAGTTTCAAAGTGTCAAAATCAGTCCTTTAAGTTTTCAAATATTGCAAACTCGATCCTTTCTCCGTTAACGCCGTTAAGTACTAACAGAATAAAGGACCATATATGAAAATTTATGTAAACATAAAGGACCAAAAGTGACGATTTTTTTGACATTTATGCCCCTATTATGTTAATACTTAACGGCGTTAACGGAGAAAGGACCGAGTTTGCAACATTTGAAAACTTAAAGGACTGATTTTGACACTTTGAAACTTTAAGGACTATCTCTGAAATTTTGTGTAAACATAAAGGACCAAAAGTGCAATTTACTCTATCTAACATGATTGAGAAGAAATGGTTAACAAACAACTTGTTACAAACTAGTCACATAACATTCATTCAAGAAGCAAAAACAAAACAAAAAATCATTAGCAATCATGGTTATTCATCCCAAGGCAATAAATCACATGAAAAGAGCCCACCTCCGAACAAACACAACAACGGTATAAATTGAAAAATAAAAGAATGAGAGATACAAGTTGACCTCATGCAATTTCAAAAGAAGCACACACACCCATAATTAATGACGAAGGCTTTAATCTAACTTCTTCTTCAAGATTTTGTAATTAAAAGTGTGAAAATCTATTCAGATTCAAGTTTTCACATTGGTATTATACGTGAAATTTGAACATTCAATCAAATATTACATATGAAAAGATAGAGATGTTAATAAAATTAGATTGATCTTGAGGAATTTTCGAAGGTTTAAACTAAAAGATAGGGTCGACAAAATATTTTTTATATATAAGTGACTAGCCTAGAAACCTGTGTAATACACCATTTTGAATATTTAAAAAATATAATTTATTAATATCAAATTATAATAAGTATTTAATTATTATAATATTATATTTTTAAATAAGATATAATTGAAATATTCTTGTAATTTATTAAATTTTCATAAATTAATAAATTATTAGAATTAGAAGATTTACATATTTTGATATTTAGTTATATAATTTAATTAGTAAAGATTATTTATATTTATCAGAAAAGAAAGGCGGGAAAAATTATTTTTGATTGGATCAGAGCGTGACATATATATACTAAAAATACTCATATATTATAATAGATAGATATTCTATCACCTAAGATGCTGAAAGTCTCGTGCCATTCTATGATTCGTCTTCATAATTTTTTGACCCAATAAAAACCAAAAGCATGATATATCAACCTCGTTCTTGAAACAATAATTTCTATAAACAAATTATCTTACTTCTTTCCTTTGTTACATAATAGGTTTTTATATTGATTCTATTAATATACTAGGTTATAGACCCGTATATTACACGTGTTTGTAAATAAAAATTATTTAATTTTTTGATTATTTCTTTATAAATTTACATAATTAAAATAATTATATTAGTTATACATTTTTAATATTAAAAAAAATTAAAAATATAAAAAAAATAAGAAAAAGTGTTTTTAATATGTGTGTGTATATAGCATTAAACATAGATGATATTTATTATCATATTATTAATTATTATTTTTAACTTATTTATGACAATATACATAATTAATAACATTAATTGTCAATTTTATATTTAAATTTAAAAATAAACATTTATTTTGAAAAAAAAAAAGATAATGTCATGTGGCATTATTTGGAATCAATTATTAGTATAGGGAGATTCTAAGATCATATTTTATAGATAAAAAGTTATTAGTTTGTTAAAAAAGCCTTTTTATTAATACTAAACACATTCTAAATTTCTTAAAGTTTTACTTAAAAAACCAACTATTTTAAATATATAATTATGAAACTGATATTTTTAAAAGATAAAAGCTTTATATAAAACTACTTTATAGAAAAAGATTTAGAAAAACAAAACGAATCAAACAGCTATATATGTATAAAAAAGTTTAGTTTTTTAATATTTGTATTACGCGAAATAGCAGTCTAATAATAAATAAAAAAAATAAAGGTGATAACATATTCCTCTTTGAAGTTTAAAATCCTTGAATCCAGAACCACTTATTATAGGCCGGCAAAAAATTCAGAATTGGAACCGAGAACCGGAACTGGTCATAACCAAATCGGTGGGTACAAACGGGTCCGGTTTTTCCGACAAATTAGAACTTCTGTACCCGGCCAAAAACCGAGCCGGAACCAATCAAAACCCGGAACCAAAACTTGTTCTTGACTTTGTTAACCGTAAACGGTCCAAAAAAACCCGATTTACGCACCTCTACCACCTATCATTCTTAGAGATGATGAGTAGCATTTGATCCAAGACAACCAAGTATCCATTTGCACCAAGTGTCCAGAAAAAACCATTTGTTTCACTGAGCTTAAAAAGGCCCAATTAATCTTATTGAATAATTTTTCAGAGTCAAATTAAAAAAAATAATAAAAACAAAAATAAAATTTGATTTCAAGACAACCAAGTATCCACTTGCACCAAGTGTCCAAAAAAACCATTTGTTTCGTAACTGAGCTTTAAAAGGCCCAATTAATTTTCTTGATGCTTTTTCAAAGTCAAATTTAAAAATAAAATAAAATAAAAAAGAAGAATTGCTCTCCTTTTGCTTGGTTATACTAATTAATCACCTACTCCGAGACCTTCTTTAATTTATGTGCAAGTATTTGGAATTGACCTTCTATATGCATCCAATTAAGTTAATTGATTGGACGATAATCATCAACATTAATATAAATTTGAAAAATGCAGCCATGAAAATTCCAAGGAAAAGATCTCTGAATTAAATATTGGTTGATGAATTAAAATGTCAAACCGTCAAATCTATAGGGTTTTTATTACCCCAACATAATCATGATAAAATGGGCGGGTTGATAACGGGTCAGAACAAATTCGGAAGAGGATAGGTGTGAGTTAGGATGGGTTTTATGTAAAATTAGTTTGGGTCTGAATTGATCGTTTTTAAAAAACTTTAATTTAGTTCAAGTCAAATTGAGTTATAACCAAAAAAAAATAATCTATTTATACAATTTTCAGTAATTTTTCATCAAAAATATTATTAATAATTATTATTCATTTGAACTCATCTTAACCCGTATTGTATTAAGAACTTACTTATCTCAACTTATTGTATGTTACAGTGCTACTTATTTCTACCCAAAATACAACACTTATTCACCCAAACCAACTTATTTTCCTTACTTTAAATTAAGATTACCAGGTGTACGTCCAAACATTCAGGGGCGTAGGTTAGTGAGGCGCCCCCCTGTGTTTTCGTTCAGTAGCGTACATTTTCCGATTCATAGTGCAAAATTTTTAAAAAACAATTATTTCGCCCCTGGAAAAAAATTATATACCCTATGTTCGCCCCCCCTAAAAAATATATATACCCTATGTTCGCCCCCCTAAAAAATTACTAAAAAAATATTAAAAAATTTATAAACATATAAAACCGATTCGATTAAACCTATAAACAATTAAACAAACAAATTTATGGGTATATTAAGCCCAAAAATGTGTTTAGTTTATACCCAATCTCCAAAGCTCAATCTTCAATCCCCAAAACTCAATCTTTAGTGTTTACGTTTAGTTTAAGAAGAAAAGAAAAAAAAAACGCACGCCTCCCCGCTTGTTACTTACTTTGATTAGGTATTTGAGTAGTTTAATTGTTGTTTATTTTTATTTTGTTAATTGTTAGTGAATCTAAACATTTAGGGAATTAGGGTTTTGATTTTTTTTTCAAATTTTTAATAGAATTATTGGTATAGATTTGGTGTCTCATTCTTGGTATAACATGGGGAAAGGAAAAACTATTGAATCATTTTTTAAAAACAAGTTGTTGATAAAGAGAGTGATAAGGCACGTCAAGAGAAAGGGTTTTCAGCATTGAAAATATTCATGAATCACCTTCGCAATAAGATGTCAGATGATTATCTTGCGAATAGCTTGGTGATTTACATAGAGAAGGAAATTGCTAAAAACTTTGACTCGGAATCCATAATCGATGAATTTAAAAGTCTTAAAGGTCGTCAGCCTGAGTTGTAATGTTCTTTAAGGTACTCAATTTTTTCACTCATCATGATAATTATTTAGGTCTTTGTTTGTTTTAAAAAAATATACTTTTTATTGTTTGACGGTTTGACCCGACCCGGACCCGAATCGCCAACCGAACATTTAACTGTTAGCGTTAGACCGTTAAGGAAAAAAAATTTAAATGTTGCAAAGTTTCGCCCCCCTATGTTTTGGGTCAAGCTCCGCCACTGCAAACATCACTCTTCTCTTACTTGTTCGGCACCACGTGTAACCATCACATGGTTAAGGCTTAATGAGAATTTGAAGAGGCGAAACGTAGGAATCACATAAGTGACTCTTACATGTAAAAACTATGTGTAATAATAAGATATATAGTGGGTAAAAAGATAATAGATGATAGTGCTTTTTATATTGGTTTAAAAAATATATAAAATAGAAGAAAATAAAAGGGATCGGCCATAAACGCCTAGATTCCTCAAATTTTGTTGCAAGTGTAACCGAGCAGCTTCTTTAATCTCATCATCAGGGTCCGTTCTCCATAATCAAGTAATTAACACATCTAATAATAATGGTTGTAAAAATCCCCGACTAGGCCGATTAATTAGCCTATTAATCGTTAGTCTCATAAGGCCGACTAGGCCCGACTATCCGATTAGGCCGATTAATCCCGATTAATCCCTAGTCCCCACCCCACCGACGGACTAGCGACTAACGATTTATACAACATTGCTAATAATAAATAAATAAAATAAAATACACTTAAAAATATATATATTTTTGAAAATTTCTGAGCCGGAGGACTCTCACGAATCAGCCTCTGTACCACATTAGAGTAGGGGTAAGGTATGTGTTCATCTCTTCCCCAGACCCTAGAAAGTTGGATTACACAGGGTGTGTTGTTTTTGTTGTATCCAATTAATCATTCCATCTCATTTAGGGCAAAGCTTTTGAAAGGCCCGAGGTGCCTAACATCTGCTGTTTTCTACTTAAAATGGTCGATTTCATATTATTTAGTTAGAAAAATTTTATAGCTATATCGAGTCCGAGCCTTTCTAACTTTTTTTTTCCAAAAATCATTTAGTCCCCTCGAAGGTTTTTTTCAAGCTTCGCTGTCATTGATTTTATAGATCAATTAACCAATGTCACATTTGCTTGTTCGAGCTGTATCCACACACTAAATTCCGGTGATTGAAGTTTGAAATTTCCATTTTGGAGCCTTAGCTTGCTTCCTTACACTAGCCGCCTTTGTTTACTTAATTTTGTCACCTCTCAACATGTTTGACTAATCAACACCACCCCTAAACCCTATAAAATCCTACTCATTTATGCTATATTTTCCATCATCTAAAACCACAAATTAACAAATATTTAAATTTAATATAATAATGGAGATTTTTATTCATAGCACAAGGCTCATGTTTTCTCTTATCTTGTTAGCCACCTTGGTTAACTTGGCACTAGGCCAAGGAACCCGAGTTGGGTTCTATCAGACATCATGCCCACGGGTCGAATCCATCGTGCAGTCTGCTGTCCGGTCTGCAGTGGACTCCAACCCCACAATCGCACCCGGTTTACTAAGAATGTTCTTTCACGATTGCTTTGTTAATGGATGTGATGCTTCTATCTTGATCGATGGTTCTTCTTCTGAGAAAACCGCTGGCCCGAATTCATTCCTACGAGGCTTTGAAGTCATCGATGCTGCCAAGACACAGCTCGAAACCGCGTGTCCTGAGGTTGTCTCTTGTGCTGACATTCTTGCCCTTGCAGCCCGTGATTCAGTCGTGCAGGTACCTGCATATGTATATATAGAGCATGCATCTTTATGTCTTTAATTAGTAACCATGCATATTTTTAATCAAATTTCTTGATGTTTGCAGACCGGAGGAACGGGCTGGTCCGTGCCATTAGGTCGCAGAGACGGATTAGTTTCACGGGCAGCTGATACCGCAAGCCTGCCCGCTTTTAACGACCCTATTAATGTCCTAATCAGTAAGTTTACAGACAAAGGTCTTAACATCCAAGATCTTGTTGCACTTAGTGGTAAGTAAAACACAAATATCAATCTAATTAATCATCTATACCAAACACAAATCAAATAATGTGTTTCGTTCCGCTTTGAATGATTTCCAGGAGCACATACAATCGGGACAGCAGCTTGTGCATTATTTAGCTACAGGCTATACAACTACAACAACACAAATGCACCCGACCCGAATATCGACCCAGCATTCCTTCCCACGCTCCAAAACCTTTGCCCCAATGGTGGAGACGGTTCAAGACGTGTCGATTTGGACACAGGCAGCGCGGGCAGATTTGACAATTCTTACTATGCCAACTTGAGAAACATGCGTGGAGTGCTTGAATCCGATTCTGCTTTATGGAATGACACGAGAACACAAAGGTTTGTGCAACGGTTTCTTGGCGTCAGGGGACTGCTTGGATTGACGTTCAATGTTGAGTTCGGGAGATCGATGGTTAGGATGGGCAATGTTGAGGTGAAAACTGGGACTCAAGGCGAAATCCGTAGGGTTTGTACCGCGATTAATTGATCAACATATGCAAGCGGTCTGAATCTGAAACAATCGATGAGGATGCAAGCTGTTAATACGATCGCGGTGATTTTATAAAATAAATCTGTAATAAATTGTGTTTCTTCATTCTGTTGCTTGTGGTTTTTAATGGTTACGTGCATGTTATGTTGCGAGTATGGTAGGAGTACGTTTATTAATTACAGGACCCCGAAAGTTGGTAATTTGTGTTGTTTAGAATCTTTTTATTAAACAACTATGATCATTAAGCGGCTCTAAATAAATAAAATATATATATTTTTTAACCTAAACAAATAATTGAAGTTGTCATGTTCGATTAAGTCATTAAGATATGCTATAAAAAAGGGCCGGCCCAGGGGAAAAGTGCGTCACGGCCCGGTCCTAACTATTTTGGGGTCTAAAATTAAAAGAAAACGTTTATATATTAGGGGGACGGTTAACGTACATATTAGTGTTAACGTGCTAAACGTAGGAAGTCATAGGAACACGTCATGTGTCATTAGGGTAAGGGGTATTATTGTCCAAATAAAATTACAGACCGTGATTTTCAAAATTACAGACTGACATTTAACACCTACTATCACAGACCATCGGGATAATCACAGACCAATAATTACGGACCACGTTATATAACAACCACAGACCGTATTTGAACACACATAATCAAGGGCAAAATGTATAATCACGGACCACGTTATATGAAAATCACGGACCGTCATTTAACATACATGATCGAAGGATCAACTGCATAATCACGTACCAATAATTACGTACTAAGCGTAAAAATCACGGACTACGTAAAAAAAACTTAAAAACACTATAACAATACTATACTCAAATTAAAGATAATAAAATTCTCAATTTTATGGTGTAATTTTTTTAAAAAAATAATAGAGCATGTAAAAGTTATTTAATTTTTAAAAAACGAGTGGAACTTGTTGTAATACTATAAAATATGGTAGTTTCCTCTTTTGCCCTTCTAGTTATATTTTACACTTATTTTGTGAAAAAAGTTGTATAAAGTGAGAACCACTAAATCTTAACCATTGATTACTTTGATCAAAGAGTGCAGAATCCATCCTATGTTTAGTATGTTAAGAAGTATATGTATTTGATCTGGCTCCTATATATATAGTATAAGGTTTGGCTAGAAAGTCTAGAAACCATGAGAAGTGTGAGAAGGGATCTCAACGATTAGATCAATTTGTTTTGTGGTTGAGATTAATCTGGTGGTATTTTCGTAATTAATTATAAGTTAAAACCATCAGTAGGGGTAGATTGGGAAGATCTAACAAAAAATCTGCACATGCAAGTCACATGCATTTTCCTCCATCTTTTTTAAACGTTCATAAATTTTTTATACGTTATTATTTTTTAAAAAAAGTAATACCATAAAATCGAACATTTCTTTATCTTTATAACGCATATAATATTATTTGTTTAAAAAAATTAACAAAACTAGATGTTCATAAACTTGCATTTTTATGGCGTTTTTGAAACACTACTAGCAGAACATAAAACATCATAGGACATTTTATGGTGTTTTTGATATGTTTTAAGAAACTAGTTTTTTATGGCGTTTTTTCGTATGTTAATGAAACTTAGCGTTTATGATGTTTTTTTGAATGCTCATAAAACACTTTGATGTTTTTCACTAAATAAACAAAAATGTTAACAATGTTTTATGGTGTTTATTTTATGACACTTCTAAATTTTTCTCAGATAACAATATTTTATAGTGTTTTTATCTTGAAAATACACACGATGTTTTCATTCAGCAAATGTACATGTTGTTGAATACATACATTCGTTTTATTTTGTAAATCAACGTGATGTTTTGCGAATTTTGGTGTTTTATCGTAGGTGCATGAAAACTAAACATTTTATGGTTTTTTTTATGTTCATAAAATTACTTGTTTTATAGTGTTTTTTAATGAATAAACAAAAAGAAAAATGATGCTTTATGGTATTTTTCTATA
>CM018696.1:58641918-59030922 GCA_009363875.1 Mikania micrantha
CTACCCCGGATACTGGTTCACCTTCTATTGGTAAACCCCAAAGTACGTTTACGTCTTGTAACGTAACCGTTGCTTCACCAACAGTAAGATGAAATGTATGTGTCTCTGGCCTCCATCTTTCAACCAGAGCAGTTATCAACGCATGATCGACCTTACGATAACCACAGTCGATAATGCCACCAAACCCAGTATCATTTAATATATTTTTAACCATCGGATGAAGAGGATGGTTTTTAATATATTGCCATAATTTCTGATCACCACGTCTAACGTTTAACGGGTCTCTGTCTGCATAATCATTTGAGTTAAACAAATGAGTAGCACGATGCCCGTCTTTTAAATACAAAAGATCATTCACAAGCGGACCAGGATTTACTCTTAGACTCATGTTGATTGAGAAAATTTAAAATGTAAGTTGGTTGGAATAGATGAAGAAAGGTTGTGTGAGTTGTGTAATTTTTTCGTGATTTCCATTTCATTATAAATAGGCAAACGTCGATGGCCGTTCGAAATTAAAAAAAAAAAACATTGTATTGCATGCAAGGTTTTGCATGCATTTATCATGCATGCATACATACAGAAGACTTAAAAGCAAACTTACCATGCATCCATCACATCCAAAAGCTGCATACGAAAACAACAAAAAAAAAAAAAAGCTGCATCACGTTCGCATGTGACTATTCAGACAACCTTTCTTGGATCCGCTGGTGGTTCATGCGGAGCCCTAGGGTCCGCTGGTGGTGATTGCGGAATCCCTAGGGTCCGCTAGTGGTAATTGCGGAATCCCTAAGGTCCGCTGTTGGTACAAGCGGATTCAATAGGGTCCGTTTTAACCCCGTTTAACCACGTTAAATTTTTTTTGTCGCATGCTGTCTAGTTAGGATCCGCTGTTGGAACACGCGGACTCATTTTTTTTTTTTCAAACTCCGCTGGTCGAACACGCGGACCACCCATAAACCAAACTCCACCGTTGACCAACCCATTTTCCATTTCATAACTAAAAGATATACTACTTTGACAAAAAATTCTTGATTTCACTAACCCAACAAAAACCTCAAAGAAAAATAGATAAAAGTACTAACTTTATTACAGGTAGTCGATTTTGTGGCTTCTAGCAATGTTAAATTCACATAATCTGTTATGCGAGAGTTTGTGAAAATGGTTTCTGAAAATTTGTTCAGAGGACTCACATCTCAACCACGTGAATGTAAAATCTTGGAATCTTGTGATGTAGAATAGGAGTACCATCAATAGATCTATAATGGCACCATTTACAAATTGTTTATGGACTTTTACTTAGGTTTATTGCATCACCAGAGGTTGATGCAAAACAGTTCATTGATCATTTCTTTGATCTCAGGCTATTATATTTATTTGATTCTGAAGATACTAGAGAATGCGGGTATTTGAAGACAATTCTTCGTAGGGTTTATGGTAAAGTCATGTTTCTTCGTCCATTTATCAGGAAATCCATGAAGAATATATTTTACAGATTTGTTTTAGAGACTGAGAAACACAACAGGATTTCTGAACTTTTCGAGATTTTAGGAAGTATTATTAATGGGTTTGCTTTGCCTTTGAAGAAAGAAAACAAATTGTTTGTTTCTAAGGCTTTTAAAGTATTGGTTGATTCCAAACAGTTCAAAATAAATTATGTTTTTAGGTGAGTTGGAGGAGGTTTTAGAAACAACACAACAACAGTCCATCATTGTATGTAGCTTTATTTATGCAAATCGCCTATTGTTTGAACAATTTGCATATTCACGTAATTTTATTGATCTATTTGCATATTTTATCTTTTAGATACAAAGTAATTTGTCAGTTGTATACACGTTAATCTTTCGGTAATATAGCATAATTAGTATTCTGACCAAATAAGATATTTTTGTGCACATAGTATTGTGATTTGCTTGCATCCATGATTGTTAGAAATTGGAATTTCATTTTGTAACTTTGAAATGAGGGGGTTTGTGCAGCCAAACCAAGAGTTGTAGCTGGCAATTCTTTAATTTCTTTTTTATCTGTTATTAATCTCTCTCACTTCTTAGTGGAATCCAAACCATTCTCCTCAAATTTTCAAGAAAGTTTTGTCAATTCCTCAATTATTAATCAATGCCAAAGTATAGTTAGTGACCTTAATATTAGACCTGATAAAATGGTCGGGTTGGGTAACGGGTCAGAACAGGTTCGGATTAGGATGAGTGCGGGTCAAAATGAGTTTTAAACAAAATCAGTTCGGGTCTAAATAGATTTTTCTTATAAAACATCAATTTAGTTTAACATAATATGTGCTATAAGTATACAATAGTTTATTTGGATAATTTTTAGTGATTTATCATCAGATATGTTATTAATCATTCTTAAATGTTTGAATCCATTGCATTTACATACTTTTTTTGTTACCCGTCTTCACCCGCATTGTGTTTAAGTGTTACCCATCTCAACACATTCAATATTATGATGTTACCCATTTCAACTCATTATACTACAATTGTTTACCCAAACAACCTATTTTCTTTGACATGGGTACAAATTGCAACCTTTACTTAATATGCATGCCAACATAAATATATACTAAACCCATTTAGTTCATTGTAAATATATTTTAGTTGCATTATTCTTTTCACTCAATCTCGTGTAGTACACGTGCTTTTAACCTAGTATATATAAATTATACAAAAGGTATAAAACATTAATATTTATTAGAGTGAGAAGTCAAATTCGTTTGTTCTGGTAAATTAAATTGGTAAAAAAAAGGATCCGGTTAAGTTTGGTTTTGTTATCCTACAAGTGGATAAATTAAAGTATTTAAAGTATATTATTATGTTATAATACTTTTGTTTTGTTAATCTTTTAACAATTATATTTATATTATTAATTTTTTATATATGAATTACTTGGTTTTTTAAAAGGGCTAAGTTTTTTTTCTAGCCTGAGGCCCCATTTTTTTTATTACCAGGACTGATTGTGCAATAAAATATAGTTAAATATAATATAACATTAATCTTTATAGATATTTAATCTTTGTACGTGACTTTGTTGTCTTTCGGCTAATGTTTTTATTCTATTCGAATCAAAAATAAGTACAATAATATTAGATCTAAAACTCAAAGTATATACAACTATTTATAGACAAAGTGCACTAGTCAAATTCATACACACACACATTACACTTACAAATGGATATGCAAGGTAGAATAGTCATAATAACAAGTGAAATTCATGAGAAAAATTGTGATTTTTGGCTTTAACCAATATAGTGATTTCAACTCCAGAAACTTATATCACTAATTAACTGTTCATATCTAAAATGATGGTTCATCCAATTAAGGACAAAGAGATATATAAATAAGAAATAGACTTAGCAACCAAAACACTCGTAAAATTAGATTTAGTAGTCTTATGAGGTGATATTTCAGCTACGGTACTGCAAATTTGGCGTACTTAGGAATTTTTTTCATGAGCATTGAGGAGCGGAATTTTTTATGGTCATTTAAGGATCGCTAGATAATAATCTTTTTCCCTTTTGTTCAGATTGGGTAAAGTTAAATCGGGACGGGCCATGTTAAAAAAAGACAATCAAACTAAATTTTATAAAAAAAAACATAATAAAAATACAATATATCTAGAGTTGTTCTTTTGTTTGCCAAAATAAGTGAGTTGGGATATTTTAGTTAACAGGTCAAAACGGTTGCAAGCCAGGATGGGTTTTGGTTAGGATGTGTTTTAAGAAAAATCAGTTTGGGTGTAAATGAATCATTTTAAAAAACATCAATTTTGTTTAAGTTAAAATTAATTGTAAGTAAACAAATAGTTTAATTAAATAATTTTTAGTAATTTTATCATCAAATATATTATTAATCATTTTATCAGTATGGATCCATTATATTCAAATACGCGTTGTGTTAAGGTGTCACCATTTCCAACCCATTTTATGCTATAATGTTATCTATTTCAATCCAATTGTTTATCTAATATTTAATATGAGTTAAGATTGTCATGCCTAGTTGTTTCCTATGGAGTTTTATTTTTTAAAACTATCCAAAACATCTATAGAGACTTTTTAAAGTAAGTATTTCTTAAAAAACAAGTATAACCATCACTTAATATAAGTCCAATTATGAAAATTTAAGAGGATGATTGTAAAATATTAAAGGGTCAATCATGATTTAAACATATATACTACTTAAAAAAATGTAGGGAGGGCGGCTACCTCACAAAGCGCATGAGTGGGTACGCCAATGGCCATTGACAAAAGTCATTGGTAAGGCTATATGTTGTGGTACGTAACCTAGACGTGATGCCCCTGGGTTACGCCTTGGTCGTGCCCCACCACCATAACACAGGGGCGTGAGGATGGCATGATGGGCAAGCATGCAAGGCCCCTCACAGGGTGATGACCGTTGGGGGGAGAGAGAAAAATAAATAAAAAAAATTCAAACGGCTATTTGACCGTTGAAGTGCAAAAAAAAAATTATCATATATAAACTCATACAACCCATTCAAAAAACTTAAAAAATCTTCCAATTTCTTTCAAAAATTCTTAGAAACTCTTTCAAATATCCAAAAACTTCTACACTACCATGGATCCAAACAACCCAAACAATCCATACTTTAACCCGTTTATGAATTGTTACCGACCTCAACTCTATCCAAACAATCCAAACCCGAACCAATTTCTAACCTTCTCAAATTGGTACCCACAACCACCTTTTTTCAACCAAAACTCCCCCACCGGTGACAACGTTTCTGATAATCAACAGGATCCCGATGTTGACGTGGTTCCGGAAACACAGCCCGACACCCAACCGGCTTCATCGCGTCGTAGGCACCGACAAAAAGAAGTGCCTGAAAAAACCAAACCGTCCATTACTCGATGGTCGGAATCTGAGGAGGTGGCACTGGCTTGTGCCTACATTGATGTTTCCGAAGACCCAATCGTTGGTAACAACCAAATGAGCTCGGATTTTTGGAGACGCGTGAGACACCATTTTTTTGGGCAATGGATCGTGGTGACTACCGGACGAACGGCATGATTTCCGGCAAATGGCGCGACTTACAACGTAAAGTCGCGAAATTTAACGACATATGGGTTCAACACCACAACAACCGTAAAAGTGGTGAGAACGATGAATCGGTCATGAACGAGGCGTTGATGGCCTACGCACGAGAAAACGGGTCATTTGCTCATATCGCGTCGTGGCAAGTTATGCGGAAATCAACTAAATGACATACCGTCCCGAAGCTACAAACTTCAAAACAGTCGAAGATGTCATCGTCCGGAAAGTACACAACCACTCAATCCGACTCAACCGGTCGATGTTTTGTTAACTTAAACGAGTCGGATGAGGAAGTCGAAATGGGCATGCCCCCACCAACCTCTCCTCAACGTCTGCCCGGTCGAAACAACAAGGGTAAACGACCACAAGCCTCGTCTTCAACCGATTACAAAGACACGTTGGAGACCATCTCCGACTCGTTGCAAAAATTTGTCAACATACAGGAGCAAAAACAATACAACAATGATATGAAATTGTTGTGGACTCCAATCGATCACTTAACCGGTCGCGCTCGTGAAATAGCCAAGTAGACGAAGGAGCAAATTATGAAGAAATATAATTTGTAGTTTTTTTTAAAACTTTTTAAATTTATTTTAATGTTTTTTTATTTAATTTTGTAATTTAATTTTTTTAACATGTAATTTTTTTTTTATTTTAGTTTGTAATATTAATATTTTTAATTATATTAGTTGTTTTTTTTAATTTAATTTATATTTGAAAAAATAAAAATCAAATAATAAAATATTGAAAAAGGTGGTGAACTGGTGATGACGTGGAGTGATGGAGAAGTGATGAATAACATAGGAAAAGATGATGTGAAATAATAAAGGGGTGATGATGTTGGTTGATTATGTGGCGCTCACGTGGCGCCTACATGGAGTGATGGTGGTCACACTACAACACATGGCCTAAGGGTAGCCCTTTCCCAAGGAGGAAATGGTTGGCATTGGGATTCACAAATTTTTTATCAGGTAAAGTATTTCTCACAGTTCTATGAAGTGAAAATGGGCATCATTTTCTGAAACACTTTCCGAAAAAATTTTGTAATTACATGATAAACAAATGAAGGGACCAAGTCGATAGCACAAGATAATGAATTTAAAATTTTTTCGAGTACTCAGTGATTTGATGACTCTTGTTTCCAATGACGTTGATTGAGGTTAACCGCATATGTTTCGTATCAAAAACAAACATTTAAGTCACATAAATCTGAAGGAAAAAAAAAAAGAAAATCTTTCTTGATTCATGTCAATTTAGAGATCAACGTTGTTTTGGGCAAGAATTATTGTATTTGGAGGTTAGTTAATCATATGTTTTGTTTTGTATTTTTGGCTCCATTATAGCAATTTTAACCTTGTTTCGTTTGAATTTCTTCATGCTTTAATTTTAAAGGTTTTCTTTTCTCTTTTTTTTTTGGATTGAAAAGAATAAACTTCTCTTTTGCTCCCTGTGGTTTGACAAAAGTAACCATTTTCATCCAAATTTTAAAATTTTGCAATTTTCCTCAATTAGTTTCAGAAATTTAACCATTTTAGTCCTTGTGGTTTGACAAAAGTAACCATTTTCATCCAAAGTTTAAATGGACTTTGGATGAAAATGGTTAATTTTCTGAAACTAATGGAGGAAAATTGCAAAATTTCAAAATGTAGATGAAAATGGTTACTTTTGTCAAACCACAGGGAGCAAAAGAGAAGTTTACTCGGTGGAAAATTTCCAAGTTCAACAATAACAGGCATATACCCAAGATTAATAGCACCAATCTCAACATAACCAACAAAGTGCTGGCAACAGTTGTAGTAGCCTATACCAAAGATGGATAAGCTAGTAAATATCTTGAAAATTTGGAATAGATATTGACAAAATATGGGGTTTCATGCTGCGTTAGGGTTTTCTCTCACCTATGGTGGGTTTACTTTCTATTAGGTGTGGATATGATCGGGTGAGTCTCTGACCCCTCAGTGATCCAAGTTACAGTTCAAAAAAAAAAATTAAACCATTTACAAGATGAAAACATTAGTATTATACTCATTGACTGTATCAACTAATGGGTAATATATTTTTTTTCTTTTTTATGTATTACTATTTACGCCCCTTTTTATTTATTTTTATAAATTAAACACCCTTTTCTTTTATTTCACTAATTACAATATTTGTCATTTGTATTGAAATTTTTCACAACTTAGATCATTTTCACAAACCGATAGTTTTTCAAAAAGTTAAGCAATTTAAACTCGATTATAAAAATCAAAATATGATTAATTTATCATATTAACATTACCTCAATTTTCACTAAACTTCACATCCGGGCGGCATGTTTCGGCCACTACATTGATCTTCCATTATCATGATATCAAATTTTTATATAAATATATACAACACTTTTATGCTTTTTAAGTTGTAAATAAAATTCAAAAAAAGAAATAACTTAAAAATAGAAGGCACCTCAATCTGTACAATGCTAAATCAGTATCAAAATCTTGCATTATATTCATTTATTGGCGTTCTTCTTATTGAATATTACTGCAGTACCGCTAAATTATTAGTGAACATTTGGTGAACAACTCAACTAAAACCCTAAACTTAAGCAACAAAAACTTTCATCATGCCCGTGGCCCTGGCCCCTGGGACGAGATAATTGGGCTGATTTGGGCCATGTTAATTGTTGCAAATTTGCAATAAAGTTTAAGGAGTGGGCTTAAGTCGACTAATGGACCATAGTCGTATTGTGGTCCGACAATTGGGTTGCAAATCTTTTTTAGGAACTACGACTTTTCATGGATTAGATTAGAGGTGTACAAATCGGGTTTTTTTTGGAACCGGTTCCGGTTCCAGAACCGGTTTCGGTTTCAATCAGTTCCAGTCAACAAAGTCAATCCCCGGTTCCGGTTCCGGGTTTTAACCGGTTTTTGACCGGTTCCAGTTCAGGTTTTGGCCGGTTCCGGTTCGGGTTTTGGCCGGGTTCAGGTGGAACCAGTTCCGGTTTTCCGGTTTCGGTTCCGGTTCTAATTTGTCCGAAAAACCGAACCCGTTCTTACCCACCGGTTCGGGTTCGGGTTGCGGTTCCAGTTCCGGGTCCAGTTTTTTTGTACATCTCTAGATTAGATCAAGTCGAGATATATTTGTTGGTTACTTGTAGAGTTGTTTAAAAAGCTCGAAACTCGGATTTGGCTCGTAGCTCGTTCGAAAAAGCTCGGATAAAGCTCGGCTCAGATAAAGCTCGGCTCGTATTCCCAAGTGAATTCAGGATCCTTCTTGGCTTCCCAACGAACTTTTACAACAGGGTTACAGCTACGCTTGAGTTGTTTGACATTGCAATCCATCATTTTAATAAGTTTCTCAGCGAAATGCTGGTGTCATCAATACAAACATCATCTAGTGAAATTTGGATATTGTCATTGGCAAGAGATTTCTTGACATTAGACACATGAAAAGTATCATGTATGTTGTTGAGCTTGTCTGATAGTTGAGTTTGTAGGCTACGGGACCAATTTTTGAAAAAGCATTTTTTTTTTAGTTATTATGAAAACTACACATGCTTAAAATTATTGCTCTTTATTGATCCAAATAAATATATAAAAAAAAGACATTGATTTTTCATATCAAGATTTGATAAAATAAAAATCAAATTTCTCTTAACCCCTTTAATTAATTTACATCACATGTTTTTTTCTCAATATAATTTAAAAAATTCAAATATAATCTATATCATACATTTTATTTAGTAATTTTAACATATGATACAAAATAAGTTTAAAAGCTAACTACTTTACTAAGGATTATTAAAAAAAATACATTCTACATGTATGTGTATCATACATATAAGATTCCAAAACAACCAATCAATATATTCTTTGTTTTACCACTAATAGTATCTTAAAAAAACTCACAATTTTATTTTCATCCTAAGAGTTTGTCCCGATAAAATATGTCTTGTTACACAAGTTATGTACTTTTTTTTAACGACATTTGATCTCAACGTGTGAACCACTGATTTTCAGGTCACGTCACCAAGGTCTAATTATCATGACCTCCGTTGAGACCCCACCACCACCCCAGGAGGAAACCGCACCGGAAAACCCACTGACCTCCCAAGGACCCCTATTTCGTCTTAGAAGGGATTTGAACCTGTGACCTATAAGAAAAGGTTCAATTTATTCTCTCGTCTTTGTTACTTATGTCTCCACCTATTAGAAAGTTGAGCGCCATTGCTTATAATAGCATAACTGGTTTTAAGGATGGCTCCACTAAATAAAAAAGGTTGGGATATTGATATGATGGTGTATAAATAATATTTTTTGTTTTTTTTATATTAAAAAATATATAAAAAACAGAGTAAAAGTTATGTGAATATGATGTGATTGATTTGAGTATGATATATAGATGATAAAAATGGGGGGCTGTTAGGGAGACGCCAGGGTGGATCAATGGACACCATCCAATACGGCTCGTAAATACCTTTGCGGGTCGTATTGAAAAGAATAATCTGACAAAATGCTGACACGTCAAATCATAGGGCTGACGCAGGGCTGACATGCGGTACATACAGCCCGTAAAGGACAATACGGGTCGTATTGGACGCCAATAATTTGAACTTTTTAATGGACTTAATAGCTTTGTGCGGAAATGGCAATTGATTGCTTTATATGTTGCATCTGTACGCAAATTTTATGAAATGGGAGCTGTCGATTTCAGTTTACTTCGGTAAATATTTGCGTGTTTGTAATTTCGAAATCATAAAGGTTTGGGATGCAACAACTTAGGTGATGAATATATGTGTGTCTATGAAACTGATCAGGTAATAAACTTATTCGTTTAACGGTTGTTAGTTTATAAAATCTTATACATTTGTTCTTTTCAGGTGTTTGCCGGTGTTGATGAACTGGTTGATTGGGCGATTGCTAGAGGGCGTGAAAATGGTTATGTGCTAGTTAGACAACGAAGCAAAACCAATGCAACCGGTGTAGTCATAAAGGTGTGGCTTAAATGCGATCACGATGGCGTGTATCGGGGTGAACCAAAAGCTAGACGTACTGGTTCGAAGAAGACTGGGTGTGAATTTGAGCTAATTGGTAAATACGAGAGAAGTTGTGGTGGTTGGAAGTTGCGTGTGGTCAATAATAAACACAACCACCAAGGGGCTGAACAACTAGGCGGTCATCCATATGCGATGAGATTAAATGAAAGTGAAACCCGTCTAGTTGAGCAACTGTCAAACCAAAACATGTTGCCTCGTGATATACTTGCCGCTGTAAAGGATCAAAACCTCGATAATGTTTCCAACCTTAGATCTATTTACAATGCGCGACGGAAGTTACGTGCTGGACAAAACATGGGGGAAACTCCAATTTAGGTCCTTTTTAGCATATTGCAAAGAAATAATTTTATTTACCAAACGCAAGACGATGCGTCAACAGATGTCGTGGAATAGATTTTTTTATCCACCAGACATCTTATAATGTTTGGCGTGCATTTCCTCATGTCTTGTTAATTGACACAATTTATAAAACGAACAAATACAACATGCCATTTGTTCAAATAGTTGGTGTCACGTCAACACACAAGACGTTTAGTGTTGCACATGCGTTTATAAGTAAGGAACGTGAAGAGAATTTTGTCTGGGTGTTACAAAACCTAAAAGATACACTTCAACAGTGTATGGAACCACGCATTATTGTAACCGATAGAGAATTTGCTCTTGTAAATGCATGCAGAAGAATATTTCCTAGTGCTGCCCAATTACTATGCAGGTGGCACGTTTTTGAAAACATATCCAAACACTGCAGGCCTAGTTTTTCGCAATCAGACTTGCAAAAGTTTGGATATATGTGGTCAGTTGTGATAGACTCTGCAACTCCCGATATCTACGAGTATAATTACAGCCGACTACATGAATAGTTATGGACATCTCATCAGAGTAATGTTCTATTTCTCATTTTTAATTGTTTTTGAGTTGTGTGAAACGTAATAATGCGTGTTTGTTTTTTAGGGGTTATCGGATATTTGCAAGTAACATGGTTGCAAAGGTACAAGGAAATGTTTGTGTCTGAGTGGATAGATAAAAACCGGAATTTTGGTCAACGAACCACCAACAGAGTTGAAAGTCAACATTCTCTATTAAAGAAAAGTCTCCATGCAACCAACAATACGTTAGACAACATTGTTGGGCATGTCATTCAAATTGTGAAATCGCAAGCAGAAGCTATAAATGAAAGCTTTGAAAGAAGCAAAATATTTCGTATGGCACATCACAACGATGATCAATTTGAATTGTTAAAAGGGAATGTATCTCATGTAGCTTTAGATCTGTTGGTTGGTGAAAAGGCAAAAATTCAGATGTTGATAGCATCAAATTCATCTTGCGGTTGCCATCTCTTCACGAGCTGTGGATTGCCATGTGCTTGTCGTCTATTGAATAGTATGAATTCATTAAATTTAATTATATATTTACATATTATGCATGTATAATAATAATTATTATTTTTATTCTTTTAAAACAGATGCTAAAGTTACACTGGATGAGATAGACTTGTTTTGGCGTAAGCTTGATTTACACCCGTCGTTAGTTAACGAGGACGAAGGTGTTGATATTGATGATCAAATGGATCAGGTCATACAACATATAAAGCTTCAACCAAATCCAGTGAAAAAGAGTATGATGTCAAAGGTTTTTAGTGCGGTTTTCCCATTAAATCAATGAAAAAAGAACCCGTCGTGCAAACTAACACTCGTGGGCGACCAAGTTTAAAGACACAACAAAAACAAGAGCCTGCCCGACATAGTTCATTCACAAAGGCAAAGAAAAACAAGCAGTTGATTCAACGGTCACTCACGATAGTCAATTGCAGCGGGCTAATTCGTATTCTTCAACGACAAGAATGCACGATTTTTCCGGGTTTTCTCAACCACAAGCCGGGTTTTCTCAACCAACTGTTGGGTTATCGCAACCAACTGTTGGGTTATCGCAACCAGCATTTGACATCCCGGTTCATTTAACTGATAATAAACTTTACAATTTTAACCGGTTTAAGGATCACATTCCTGACATCTTCCACCCATACATATCAAGAATACAAGACGTTATTCCATAAGGAAACTGTGGCTTTCGATCTCTGGCTGTTGCTTTAGGACTTCCCGAAACAAAATGGTTAACTATTCGCCATGCACTCCTGACTGAGAGTATCCAAAATGCAAACGTGTACATTAACGTCCTCCTTGGTGTTTTTGACGAAATTCAAGAATTCTTGAAATGGTCAAAACCTGAATTTGCTCCAAGGCGTTATTGGATGTAAATGCCGGAGACCGGAGTTTTGATTGCTAATGCATTTGGTGTGATTGTGGTTTTTATAAGCTTAGGCGCTTCTGTAACAATTTTCCCGTTATGAACGTCGCCTGAATTTCTCCTACCACATCGTGTTGTGTCATTCGTATTTGTTAATGACAACCACTTTGTAATGGTTGAACTTACTGGAGATTATCCAATGCCGACACCAGCTTGGTATTGGTCAAGATTCAAAAGTCAAGACGCCACAGCCTGGGAAATGTGGTATAAGCAGCGCCTTGATTCGTATGCCAATTGGTTGGAAAGCCGTTGACAACCCCCGAGTTTTGTAGATTTAGACAAGTACGGATTGTAACTCACAATTACAAAGACATTTGCACGAATATATGTATTTAATCATTTTGTTATTCTTTATAATAATAATAATAATAATAATAATAATAATAATAATAATAATAATAATAACAGTAATAGTAATAATAATAATAATAAGTAATAATAATAATAATAATTATAATAAAAAAAATAATAATAATTATAATAAAAATAATAATAATAAAAATGCTGAATATATTGAATTTTTATATTTTTTTCAATAACTTTACGACTTGTATTATGCTTTACGAGTCGTATAGAGTTTAACTATATATACAAACCGTTGCTCACAACTCGTATCTCACACACACACAACTCGTAAAGCTGGTTTTCGCAACCCTCTCGACGATCGCCACTCTCTCTACGCTTTCCACACTCGGATACACTCTTGAAGGACGGATTTAAACCCACCACAACTCGAAACCGTAAGTTTTTAAACATTTTGAAGTTTTTTTCTTAGAAATCGTTCATAGTAACGAAGTTTTTTAGGTTTTTGTAGTAATAGATAGTGATTTAAATGTAGGATTGGGTTTTGTTGCTTCAGATTTATTTTTTTCAAAATAAATAGAACTATAAGGCCCGTTAATTGCTTTACGGCTCGTAAAGTTTTAACAGAGAAGATGAACAGACTTTGCCAGCAGTTGTTACTCGAAGAACTATACGGCCCGTTAAGGGCTTTATGGTTCGTATAGTTCTTGAAGTTTTTTTTTTTTCTGAAAAAATTGTTTATTATTATTATTGTTGTTGTTATTATTTGTATTATTATTCTTATTTATTTATTTATTATTATTATTATTGTTGTTATTGTTAACGATTATTATTGTTATTATTATTTGTCTGACTTTGCAGATTATGCCTCCGCGTAGACAACGTCGTGAGCCGTCGAGTTCTAGTGCATCCGAGGAGGATCCGGATATGATACTGGATCCCCACATGTTGCTGCAGTTCCCACAGGGCACTGAGGCGCACACGCGCCTCAAACGCCTCCTTGGGATGGATATCGTCGAGCCGCGGACGATAGATTGGAGTATTTTAGCCACGCTTGGCGCGACTGAGCGCCACAGCGATTATCGGAGCGTCGGGTCCGTGGAGACGGATGATGGAGATGGACGGCCTCCCGACGTATCGAGAGATCGTTCTCGAGTTCCTGTCCACATTCGAGTTCCATCCACCGCAGGCAGGTGGCGTGGAGGCTCTTAAGCAGCTGCACGCTGTCTCGTTCACTTTATGTGGACATGATGTTGAGATGTCCCTCACTCAGTGGGGGATTGCTACGGGGTTTTATACACGGGATGAGGTTACTACACCTCTATTCCTAGATGCCTCATTGGAGGAGGACGAGGCCGTACTCATAGACTGGTGGCCGAAGATTGGTGACGATCCTTTCGTTAACAAGGCTTGGGTCAGTCGCATTCGTGATCCGCTGCACCGGTACCTACATCGGTTCATCGCCTGCACCATCACCGGCCGCCGATTGAGCCAGGAGTGGGTCACACTGAAGAACATATTCTTCATGTATTGCCTTATCACTGGGCGCAGCTGCAACCTTGCATGGTTGTTAGCTGATTATTTTGCTAGCTTTATTAGCCGTAAGGCTACTGGAGCTATTACGTGTGGCTCTTTTATCACACGTATAGCTCGACGTATCGGTCGTTTTTCGGCCGATATTAGAGATAGCATGACCGTAATGGGTATAGCGACCGAGTTCCCCCACGTGGGTCTGCGATGGTCGCTGGATCGGCGCACAGAGTGGGTGCCGCCAGTCCCTGCTCCACAGCGGCACGTACAGGAGCCCCCAGCAGACCAGCCACCGCCACCAGCACATCATGTCGTTGTTCGTCAGCCACGACTGCATCCGGCTGACGCGGCGATCTTACGCGACCTTTCTGGACGCGTTGATCGCTTGGAGGGGATGATGCGGTGGATGACGGACCGTATGGCTGCATCTGCTGACATGGATGCTCCCGTATTTCCAGGACCGGGACATCATCAGGATCCTGTGGATCCTGGTGGTCATGCTTAGTTATTTTTTTTTGTATTTTCTCTTTTCTCTTTTTGTATTTTGATGTATGGACATTACTTTACTATTCGGATGTATGTATTTTTATTTTGTATGTATGTTGTATATGTCGTGATTTTTGTTTTATCTTTTATTATATAATTAAAAAATGTACGTGTTTGTGAAATGAAAAATAGATAGTTAAAATATTTTTCAAACAAAACAAGTAGGCAAAATAATTAAATAATAACGTTAAAATACTTATTATTTTACAACAAAACAATTAAAAATGGTTACGTTTTTCTTTCGAACAATTAAACGATATTATAAGTTACTTAAACACGTACCGTACGTGTCGCGTTTACGAATACCGGATTTCAAAACAAGGTACGATTAGACGCTATTATAAACATATATTATTTATAACTTAAAAATTAAACAACTAGACGATATGATATAACAATTAACGTTAAACGCGTACGTATACCGAAATTCAAACAAAGTACGACTTTATAACATATAATATATATATAATAAATTATATATTATATATTTAATATATAACGTTAAAACCGTACGTATAGAGTTTAACTATAATTACGTTAAAATATATCTTTTAACCATTTAAAACAGTTAGACAGTTACAATGTTACAAAGAAGTTAAACACGTACGTATATCGGGCGGAAAAACAAAAGTTATAAATTTTCAGGTTTAAAAACGAGTCGTATAGGCCAATACTACTCGTATTCTGTCTTCAGCCGCCAGACATCTCACTGACATTTTCTGAAACACTATGACACCTTTACGGGCCTGTAAAGTTCTTTACGGCTCGTATAGAGCCAGATAGGTGTTAACTGATCCGTAGGGGGTGTTTAAATAACGCGCCCCTAAAAATGATGTATGAATATAAGAATATGATGATCAGGTATCCACTAATATTGTCGGTAGCCAAAGATATGATGCCAAGCGTTTCGTCTTTATTTAAATTTCCTTTTTCTTTTTCCTTTTTTTCTAATTAATATAATTATTCTCATTGTTAATTTTTTTTGTGTAATAAAATTACATAAAAACAAAGTTATCACACATAATTAATTTACGTTATAATTTCATTTGTGTGAGATAGTTTCGTGTCTACGTGATTTTATTATGTAAAAAGAAGGGAAAATTTCATATAAATATAACAAACTTTTCATTTTTTCCAATCAAGTCACTCAAACTTTTTTTGTCTCAATTAAGTTATTCAAGTTATTTTGGTGCTATAATCCTATGTTTTTAACCTGAATTACAAGTAATACATGTTGATATAAGTTTGAGTGAATATTTTTTTTAAATGACTGACTTGAATCAACAATTATTAATTTTAATTAGTATCTGACAAAAAACAAAAAATTAATAACTAATAATTACTTATTCAAATTAGTCATTTTTTTTAAAAAAAAAAATATTCACTCAAACTTATATCAACATATATTACTTACTATTTAGTTTAAAAACATTGAATTAGAACACAAAAATAACTTGAATGACTCAATTGGGGAAAAAAAAGTTTAAGTGACTTGATTCGAACAAAATAAAAAGTTAGTTACATTTATACGAAGTTATCCATAAAAACAATTAAAATTTGCGTAAAATGCTTCGCATGAAAAAAACAACTTTTAATTTATTCATCATCATATACACATTGGCGGACACACATATATCATGCGAGTAGGTCGACCCCCGTGAAAAAAAAAATTATTCGTTGTATATACGATTTAATCTCGACCGACCCCAGAAAATTTTATCACCGACCCTCATTAAATTTTAGTGACCACAATAAAGCCAATTTTAGAACCAAAATATATCCCAAATAACCCAATATATGTATTACCATGATGAATCCTAATTATCAATTAACAAATAAGTGACATGTTACGTGTAAACGGTTCTTAAATTCAATTTTACCAGTTGAATCGATCCAAACAGCATACCAGCAAATTAGTAATTGGTTTGTTGAACGTTTTGGTGATAAAAACACTAGTACGTCAAAATTAATTTTAACACGTATAAGTAATGGACTAATGGACAATAATCATATAATGCAAATTGTCTAAAAGCTTACAAACAAAATCAACCCACCAATTTACAATAATTATTAACCACTATGTCTATTTTATTTTGTAGTGAACAAAGTTTCTTTCATCAAATGTCATTTCATTCAATAGAGTATATTTAATTTATAGACTCAAAACCAGATCAACAAGAAGAGTTCTGGTCAGTTTCGTCTTCTTCGAGAGAATTAAAATTTATGAATCATTTAAAAAATTAAATCAATTTAGTGTTTTGTCAATTTAACAATCAAATTAAAATCTTTAACCATTCGAACATGTTCATGTCATTATAAAATCAACTTTTGTAAGTTTAATCTTCAATGGAAGTTACCGATCCGGTCGCTTGCGGCCGTGCTTTACATGTCCATTTCGGTTAGTCAGGTATTGGGAGTGATCATAGGGCTTACGGTTTACCACGTAAGTGGTTTGACACTGTTATTAAAAAACTCAACTTTTGTAACTTTTAATGACCTTTTAGCGACCTTTTGTCACTTGGAAGAGGCTTTGCCTCATAAAATAAGAGGTTGTGAGTCCAATTTCATGTAATGGTTTAATTTACTTTTACGTTTGCTGTTAAAAAAACTGGTTTTATACCCTTTCGTTAACAAAGTATTTTATTGTTACTTATTTCATCATTCTATTTAAATGCATTGTAAACACAAAAAAAATATTTTAATTAAGGGTTATTGGATTTAAATACTCTCAATTTTTACATCTTGGCCAGCAATACTCTTAACTAAAAAAATGTTTACTGACACTCCCAACTTTCAACACATTTTCAATTGTCATTCCATAACAGGTGCCACGTCTTCAAAAATTTAGTATAATCGATTGACAATAGAAAATATTTTGAAAGTTAGGTGTGTCATTTAACATTTACTCAGTTACGAGTATTGCCGGCCAAAAGGTCAAAGTTGGTATCATTAAATCCAATAACCCTTTAATTAATTAAATTATAATTCGTAAGATAAAGAAAATAAATCCTTCTTTATTAAAAATATACCTCAAAGCAAATAAAATCAATCACATGCAAACAACGTCTGTTTGGAAACCAAAAAATGATGTAACGACTGGAAAACCTACGTAACACCATAACTGCCAAAGACCTCCTTGTAGGCACAGTAACCTTTGTAAACCGTCAAGAATCGACGTAACCTCGTACTTGTTGAAAACCTTCGTAAGCATCAGAAACCGGCAGATAACCATTGGAAATATCGATTACCGTTGGCAATATCAGTAAACGTCAGAAATCGCACCAACCTCAGAAAACGCTAACAGTCGCAAATCGTCATGTAGCCATCCCAACCATCTATTTTAAATAGAGTAGACCTCGCTTGAAATTATCCAATAATCGAGATCGAGCAGCATGAATCTACGTATAATTCGATTATTGGACTATAAACTTCTAGACATGACGATATATTCTTTAACAAAAAAAAATCCAGTTTTAGTTAATCATTCCATAAGTTGAAGTCACTATACTGGTTATTCACAAACCCCACTAATTTTAATTCAACACCATCAACAATCCTATACGTCTCGTATAGGTCTATACTTCTGTGACTCATTTTTCTCATATTAGTTTCTGTCTTCGATCACAACACTGGTGATATAATCATGAACATCAAAATGTAAACTAGAAAACCCGGTAATATGTATTATTTAATTATTAATAATATTTACTTATTATATTAATATTATTTAATTATTAGTAATATTTAAATATTAATATTAGTTAACTTAAAATATTATTACTTAATTATTAATGATATTTACTTATTAATATTATTTAATTATTAATATTATTTAGATATTATTACTAAATTAAAATGTATTATTTAACAAAAGAAAAATATTATCTAATTAATAGTATTATTTAAATATTAATATTAACATTAAATAGTATTACTTAATTATTAATAATAATTAGTAATTAACATTATCTAATTATTAATGTATTATTTAACAAAAGAAAGAAAGAAAAAAAAAAAAGGAATGCTCAAGATGGGAGGAATCAAACCTCCACCCTTTACTTTGAAAGTCATAAGCTTTAAACACCAAGACAGAGACACATAAGTGTTTAATGTGAAAAACATATGTATATATTTGATAGCTATTGTTATTTAGGTGGTGTTCGTTTTTTCAGAGGTAAAACATCTGCAGTTTGCGGACCACGTCTGTAAACCTCTTTTGCAGAAAAGGTGGACCAAACCTTTGCAAGAAAAGGGAAAAAAGAGGGTTTGTTTTTTTAACATCTTCAAAACTCTTTCCCACTTCCTTCCCCTATCCTAAGCAGACAACAAAAAAAACCCTAATCTTGAGCCACCATCGTCACCATCACCATCGCAAGGATCAAACCGTCAGATTCTAGTTAACCAAATCCACGTGGTTTGATGCAATCTGGCATGCACACCCAATTTCCCCTCAATCCAAGGGTTTTCTTCTCAAATCAATTGAGCTCCATCACCTCTGAGTAATCTTCTCCCTTTTATCTCTCAATTTCCCCTCAATCCAAGGGTTTTCTTCTCGTATATCACCCTAATTTCCCACCCAACTCATCTCAAATCACATTGTTTTTCACCCTATCTGCTTTAATTCCAGATCTTTGATCGTTTGCGATGGGTATGCGTAGGATGTAAACCGCCGGCGGTGGTTGTAAATCGGGAAGAAGCAGCGGCTGTGGAGGTGGAAATCGCGAAGGATGAGCTGCTGTGGAGGGGGAAATCGCGAAGGGGTGGTTGTCGGCGGTGGAGATGGTGGTTTGTCGGCGGTGGGGTGATGGTTGTCGGCGGTGGAGCTGGGGGGAGAAGGGGGCAACTAGGGGTGATTATCGGTCCGGAACCGGACCGGACCGGAACCGAACCCGTTTTAACATAAATTTGGGAACCGAGAACCGGACCGATTATTAGAAACCGGTTCCGGGTAATACGGGTTTCACGGTTCGGTTTTCGCGGGTTTCGCGGGTTTGGACCTGTTTAATGTAAAAGCAATCAGTTAAAACATAACATCAAAAACCTGTAAGAAAAAAATAAAGAAATGGTTCGTGTACTTGGTGCTAATGTTTTGGAACGTGAATATGACATAATTCTATACATGATAATATCACAAACATTTAAAAATGTCTTTAAATATTCAAGTTGGTTCTTGCTCATGATGAATTGAATTGAAAAATGAAAATCACATTTGAAAACTTGAAGTTGGATAGTCACCCTGTGTCGAGTAAGTTGCCTATTAGAATCATGAAATCTCAATTCTCAATTTAGAAACTAGCTTGTATAGGTAGGCATTTTTAATTTTTCTAAAAAAACTAGGTTAAAAAACCGGTCCGGGTTTCATGGGTAACCCGCGGGTTAGAACCCGGAACCGGACCGAAACCGATTAAGCCCCATAAACATACCCGAAACCCGAACCTTCTTTTATAAACGGGTACCCGAACCTGTTTTCACGGTTCGGGTCTTCGGTTCTCGCGGTCCGGACCGTTTCTTGCACACCCCTAGGGGCAACAACTGAGAAGAGGTGAGAACCTCTAGAAGATGTAGGAAGAGATGAGAAGATGTGAGACCACGTCTGCGCCAAGAAGAGGACGCGCAGACGTTTTTTAATGAAATGTCTGCGATAAAACAAACGGTTTGTAGAGGTCCAACCTCTTCCCGCGTCTGCGCGGCGCAGACCTAAGAGGTCACGCAGACCTTTTTGAAAAAAACAAACACCCCTTAGTGTCTTTCTGTTTGTACATATACCAGTGGGTTTTACCATGTGTTAGAGAGGAATTCCACCACTATTCCAAATATTAGAATGCAACCACAAACTTGAATTTTAAAACATATATAAAAAACGGTACAATGGTTGTCATTTCGACATAAAAATCTAAAGTGTGACTGTTGTATGGATATGTGCTTGATCAGTTGATCACGACGGTGATATAATCACAACCATGTAATTGCAAACTAAAAAACAGGTTTTTACAACTGTTGATATGCATAAAACAATAACTCGAGTGTTGTTTCCAAAGAATAATAGTATATTAACTATTAATAACATTTAATTATTATAAATATTAATATTATTTAATTACTATTATTTTAATATTATTTTTATAAATAGTAATTATTTAATTATTAATATTTTTTAATTTGATAATATTATTATTAATTTTAAATTGAATTAAGTTAGGTTGTGGAGGATGGGATTGAACGTCCAATCCTCCATTTGAAAAATGGATGCCTTGCCTACTTCATTGTACAATTTATGCAATAATAATTAACAATTAATTATTTTTACTATTACATATTTACTTCTTTCTATATATAATATAACTATTAGGTTATCCATGGTGGGAATTCCGTTACGATTGTGAATATTATAGTAAAATCATGATCTCGTATGCCAAAATACGGATATAAAAATATGATACAACAGTTTTTATTTCGTCTCGACAACTGTAACAATATCACGAATATCAAAACTTAGACCCAAATCCGGGCGTAGTGGCAGTCAATCCGTCATAAAACAATAAACCGACTATCGCAAAAGCATGTGGCATTTCCAAATTAGAGGGACGCAAACATAAGCACGCGGTGGCGCGGTGCTAAAAGTCGTAAAATGGAAATAACATTCGTTAAATCTAGCGTAAACAAAAACGAAGTTAACATTGAAAAATATAAATAAGAAAACATTGTTTAATAATTAATATTAAAGTAAACAAATATCAAAACGTAGACCCAAATACCGACCGTAAACGAAAATAATATTCATGAAATCTAGCATAAACAAATACGAAGATAAAGCTGACAAATAAAACGAGGAAAACATTGTTTAATTATTTATATTATTTATTATTATTAATATCAAAGTAAATGAAAAAACCCAAAGAAAAAAAATTCGCTATGCCAAGGAATTGAACCATCAACCCTTTGTTAGAAAGACATGTCTTTAACCACAAAGGTGACATTTGTTTTTTCCAAAATAAAATGTTTGCAATCTGCGAACAACATTTGCAAATTTCTGTAGCAGAAGAGTTGCGTAGTCTGCTAAAAGAAAATTGTTTATTTTTTAACGTTTGTTGCCAACTAAAATCTGAGAGGAATCGGTGCCGGTGGAGGGAGTGGTGGCGGAGGGATCGGTGACGGCTTGAGAAGGATGGGGTGCCGCTTGTGAAGAAAACGGGAGGACGGCTTGGGGATTAAAGAGACCGGGTAGAGGATAAAAGAGTTTGGTTCACGTCAACGATAAAAAGAGGACAAGTAGACATTTTTTAATAAATTGTCTTCTGAAAAACAAACAAGCCATAGCCTCAATCTCTGCTCGTGATCTGTGTAACGCAAATAAAAGAAGTCAGGAAGAGTTTTTTAGAAAAAAACAAACACCACCTAAACCATGTGGGCGGATGTGTTTTTGTTGTAAAATATAACTATTTATCTAATAAATGATTATTATTTAATTATAACTATAACCTTTGCAAATTGTATATATATAAGTTTTGTAGAAAAATGAAAGTCACATAACCATTTGAATATTTGATTGGTGAAGTTAATGAACTTCATGGTCAAACTTGTCCATATATAGTATCAATCTATGACAATGCATAGGGTTTTAAATTATTTAAACGTTTAGCAAATAGTCCGTGAATTATTTGACATGAAGTTTGTTTATGGTAGTTTGTTATCATGAACGAAGAAATTTTGTTCGCTTGATTAAATTAACAAACATGAACATAGGTAGTGCTCGTTCATTTATGTTCATTAACGTTTTGTAATGTGTTATGTTCGTTAATGCCCATTTATGTTCATTTATTAGTTTAATTTGTTAAATATGTTCTATATTCTTATACTTTTATTACAATGCCATAACATTTAAATTAAAAATCTAGTCTTTTGAAATTTGTATCTTATTAAAACATACTATTTTTGAAACTTAGGTATTTGAAATATTTTTTTAAAGTAATTTTAATTAAAATTATTATTTTTAATTTTTGTTTTGTTTTGTTTAAAGAAATTTATTTATGATTTTTATGCTAAAGTTTAATTTTAAGATAATACTAGAAAAGTTACCCGACCGCTGCCGCGGGCGGTACGATTAAAACTCACGCATTTAACCCAAACATGATATGTTTAACCTTTTTATATATAATCAAACAAATTTATAGGTTGTAAGTCGATTGTTGGTTGAAAGCATGCCAATACTAATGTGTTTAGTATAAGTGTATGAATAACCACAGTTAATACGTTATTTTAACAAAATAATTAATATTATTATAACGTACGAGATATAAAATAAATTCTTTTGTATAGTTAACCGAAAAGATATTAAAGTCATGTCTGTAAATGAACAAAATAAAAATTTTGTCAATTAATCTGTTAATTTATGGTAAATGATTAAAAGAAAAACAACTAAATATATGTTACAAGAAAGAAAAAATCAAAAAAAAAAAAATATTTTGAAACATTAAACGGGTTAACAGGTTAACTTGTTTATAAAAGGATGAACCCAAACTTGAGCAGCTTTATAAACAGATCAACCCGAACACGATCATTTTTTTAAACGTGTAATACTTGCGAAGCCAAAAATTAATTATTTACGTGTCATGTTCGAGTTGTGTCAGAAATTGCCACCTCTAGCTAAAAAGAAAAAAAAAAGAAAAAAAAAGTTCTTAAAGAATCGAAATGTGACGTCTTTGCCATGTGCCTAAAAACAAAGAATCCAATTCATTGGTTAATTCTTATACTAATCCACAAGAAGGAGGTTGTGCCAATGTATGACTAGCCTACTTAGTATAGGCATTGTCTCTTAGAAAGAAGGTCTTAGGTTCAAATCCAAGCAAGGAGAATATTTGTGTAATTTAGGAGTAAGAGTAGGATAATATTGCCGTTCAAAAAAACAAGAAGGATGTTGTAATTATTGAGGTGTGGTCGGTGGCAGATGTTACCGGCATTGGTTTTTAAGTAGTGTAGGAATGTCTAATATTTGAGATTGAAAATACTAATTTTTATTTGAGTTAATTACGCGAATGGTCCATATATTATGCCATGATTGCACTGATGGTTCATAATTACCAGAAATTAAATTGATGACCGAACTGTTTACAAAAATATAAGATATGTGGTCTTCGAAATAATATCTGTTATCTTTTCAGTTATATTTTTAAAAATGACCCAAATATGTTAACCCTATCTCATTTATGTCCTTTTCTTTCTTACCCTCCCCAACCGCATCTGCCACCACCATCCCGCGTAAGAAACACCACCACAGGCAGACATAACCACCACCTCACTGTAACCATCACCACCATATTACCAACACCACCACATTACCTCCCTTTTCTTTTCCGACTAAGATCCGAATAGCACCACCTGTGTTTTTGAAGGGTTGTGGCGGTTAATTACCCAGTGGTGGTGGTGCCCGGATCCAGAAGGTTTACAGACAAGATTCGGTTATCCTCTTGTTGTGGCGGTTCTTTCGAACGTTCCGGTGGAACACCGTCGGATTCTTGAGGATCAAGGCTGATCGTTAGAGAAAATGCACTGATTTACCTGACGGAAAGTCAAACGGAGTTCGCCGGATTCTGGGGCGGATGGGCGTGTGGCGGTGGTGGTGGTTGTTGACTTGCTGCAGTGAGGTGGTGGTGGCAGGCGGCGGGTGGTGGTTTGTGGTTGAAAGGGTAGGGATGAAGGGTATTTTGGTCCTTTTACATATATTTAACAGAAAAAGTTAACGGTCATCGACCATCGGTATTAAGTTTTTGCAAACAGTTCACCCACTAATGTAATATCTCAGAGTTATAGACCATCAGTGTAACCTGGGCATAACACAGGGTCAATCCGTGTAATTAACTCTTTTTATTTTTAAAGTAATATTTGTTCATATATGTTCATTAATCGTTCGTGAATAAGTTTAATTTGTTAACGAACGAACACGGACAAGATTTTTCATTAACTAGTGTTCGTGAACAAATTAAATGTTAAACAAATGAACAAGAATAAAGACTCGTTCGATTCATTTACAACCCTAACAATGCCTCAATCTCTCCATTCTCAATCACCGAATTCACGCACATTCATGTCTCTTAAGTCTTATCATAATCCCCATAATTCACGATGATTTGGAATTTGCAAGGATTTCCTGTTACAAGCATCTCCTCTTGACCATTTAAATTGCACTTTTGATCCGTTATATTTACACAAAATTTTTAAAATAGTTCTTTATCTTTCAAAATGTCAAAATTAATCATTTAAGTTTTCAAGTGTTGCAGACTCGGTCCAATGCCGACCCTTGGGAGGGGCCAGGTGGGCGACCGCTGATGGTTTGGGTAATTTCATGTGATTTAAATGAGTAATGATGTGTTTTTAGGCTTTAAATACATGGAATATGGTGATTGGTTGTGTGTTTTGATGAGTTGCAGGTTTTCGGGTGAAAAAAATAAGTGGTTGATGTCCAAGAATCAAAGGGTGGTTAAGAAATGGTGCTTGGGAGGCCAAAACATCCAAAAATGAAGGTTTTCACGAAGTGGCGTATCAACACGGCGTATCTGGGGCGTATCACAGAGCAAAAGTGCCCAGGAAATCATCTGGGGCGTATCATACGCCCCTGGGAGGCGTATGATACGCCGGGGTCAGCCCGAATTGCGGAATTTCTCCGTTTTGCCACATATTTAAGCCTAAGGACCTAGGGTTTCTGGATATCTTCGACTTGGGCGACTTTTGGAGGTTCTAGGGGGTTTCCAAAGCTTAGGAACTCATCAATTAACACTTCCAAACATCACGGTGATTCCCGAATTGATGATAGCACACAACCGATTGAAGATGCAAGGCTAATTCCATTGAAATCACGCACGGGTGATTGGTTAGTTAGGTTTAAGGGTTTCTATGAGTTTAGTTGTAATTGACTACAAACAATAGTTGGGTTCTATCTTATTAATTGTTTGTATGTTGCTTTTCGTCTTGAATCGAACGATTTGACTTTTCTGATTTGATTGAATGTTCATCATTTTTCAGTTTACAATTGTGAAACATTGAATGTCAATTGGATTATCATGTGCAAATTGGTATTGGTAATTGGTATCCTAGGATTAACTTTAGTTGGTTTTCATCAATTAATTACGAAGATTAGGTTTTCTACTTATGAATATCCGTTCACACGAGAAGTAACAATTCATGTCTATGTGATTGTCTTGAACAGTTAAATCATAAAGGTTCCTATTTTCCTACTAATTCAAATCCTGGGTGTGATTCGTTTTTATAATTAAGTTACAAATCAATTGCTTTCCTTGTTAATTTGCTACAAATTAGTTTTCTTGCCAAAGTTCAAACAACTATCGATTTTACAAATTCTCGTCTAGTTAAGTTAGGTTGAATCAAACAACGATACACCATCCACCTAAACTCTTCGTGGTTCGACACCCTACTTACCCTACTAGTTAAGGTAGCTAGGAACACTCTCATTAACTCTTATTTGATCGGTACTTCGACATCGGTCAACCGCTCCGGCCCAACATTTTAAGGAGCCCAAAATTTTAAATTTTTTATATATTATATAAAAAAAATTGTATAAAAAATATATAAATAACAATTTAAAAACATATGATTTAAAAGATACAAAAAGTAATTTTTTTAAAGTATAAGAAGTTAATTTCATTCTCTTTAAACTAGATGTGTTTATCGGTTCAGTTAATGGTTTATTCGGTATAGTTTAAATGGTTTTCAATTTCTTTCCCTATCCAATAATCGAACCAAATTTAATAAGTGGTTATGTTCAGTTTCAATTAAAAATGAACAAAACGAATGAACCGATTAAAACCAAATAAGCCAGTTAAAAATTGAATAAACATCTGAATAAATTGATTTAAGTCGAATAAACTGGTTAAAAACGAATAAACCAAATTCAACCTTATATATTATTAATAAGATACTAAATTTAAATCCGAATTCAGTTTAATCGGTTAATCAAACAAACCGAATTAAAAAAAAATTGTAACGACAACTGAACCAAAAAACTGAAATTCAGATACGGTTAGGAACCGAATCGAAAACCAAATTCAGAATTCGGATACAGTTAGAAACAAACCGAATTTGGTTCGGTTTTTCAATTACAAATACGGTTCGGTTCTGGGCATCTCAATTCTCAGAACCGCCCTTAAAAGGGCCCATTTTTTTCTCGCCCCAAGCCCAGGAATTTTTTTTGATTCTTAGGGGCGGCTCTGACTCGGTCCTTTCTACGTTAAGTACTAACAGAATAGGGACATAAATGCAAAAAAAATCATATAAGTAATTGAGTAATTTCACTTTTTGTCTTTTATTTTTATATAAATTTTCAAATATGGTTTTTTATTTTGTTAGTACTTAACAAAGAAAGGACTGAGTTTGCAACATTTGAAAACTTAAAGGGCTGACTTTAACATTTTAAAACATAAAGGACTAATTCTGAAATTTTGTGTAAATATAAAAGACCATAATTTACTCTTTTACCTATATATCTTAGTGTTTTCTATTTAATTGCTTTATTTATGATTAGTTTCACATCTTTCATTTGGAGTGTTAAGAAGTTTCTTTGGTATGGTTTTACAATGGTTTTAGGTTTTATTTCGGTTATTTTTGGGGTTTAGTTTGATTATTTTTACTTTGTTACACATTCAGTACAAAAAAAATAAATTCTAAAATCCAGTAAAAAAAATTCCATTACAAAAAACATAAAATCCCATACAAATATTAAAAAATATATTAAAAATAATAATCTAGTACAAAAAATAAAAATCCAGTACAAAAAACAAAAATTCAATACAGAAAATAATCTACGACAAAAAAATTCCGAACTAAAAAAATATAGTACAAAAAAATAAAAATGTAGTACAAAAATACGATGTTATGCTAAATTATCATTAGTTCATTTTTTTTAGCATGTTTCATGTCATACTTATACCTTTTTAGGCAAAAATTTTTCGTATCTGATCATTCCTTATTAAAATATAATCTATTAATAATCATTAAAAAACTTATCAAATAATCTTTAAGTTACCCGACATGTTTACTTTGGGCATCAATAATCGGATAAGGTTACACCCTCCCATAGGAACATCAATCATTCCCGCATTAGAAATAAATTAACTAATTAAACTAGCTAGCCGAACCTTAAGACAAATCGATCCCCACTAAAATACCCAAAGAAAATATAGTTTTTTTTTTAACGGCAATTTGAATCACTGACGGGTCATAAACCGATCATATCCACACTCAATAGAAGGAAACCCATCATAGATGAGAAAACCTCATAGCCTAGCATCAAAGAAAATATAGTTGCTCAGATCAGAAAATTTACACCAAGTTTATGACACAACACTCCTAAGCTTTTTCGATCACGAGGTACTTGCTCCTGCTCCCACAAATATTAATGGATAACTCGTTCAATTCATCCACAAATTTATCTCTCATCTTTTTTTTTTGGGTTTGGTAGCTTGCAACTATTATAATAAATATTTGAATTTTCAGGAGCTACATTACGCGTGACATATAGTTCTTAGGTTAGGGATGAAGTTAATTAAGATTCAAGAACAATAAATCATGTATTATGTATAGGTTCTGTACGTGACTTACTTTCATCTTTAGAGATGATGGGTGGCATATAGGTGTGGGTTGTGTATACGACATACACTGCATTTTCATCCTTATACACCACATATGTAACTATACGTAGCATATAAGGCGTATAAGGGCAAAGTGTAGGCTATAAGTGATAAGTCACCATTTCTTTTGCGTCATATATACGTACAATCATACGTGGAGTATAACTTCTTTTTAATTTATTTATTTTTTTGCTATTTTTTCATCTTATTTAGATTTTGTGGTTTCTTCATGTATGTCTTCAGATGTATATATTGAGGGTGGCACTCTTCTTACCATCATTTGTTGTAGTTCTCAATCAATACCATCACAAAAGTATGCGTGTGAAGTTTCATAGAACAAGAATCCGTCATCAAAAGGGCATTGGGTTTGATCATTTATAGAAGCTCGACGAGCAATACATAGTGGATCAAGTTTGAAGTTTCACTATGAAGTTTCAACTCACTTTACGTGCGACCCCCACTAGTCTATAGATGTGCAAACTATGGTCTATGTAGATGTGAAACCGAAAGCTAGAGGGATCTTGTTATTTATTTGGCTAGGGACATGATATGTCGCTAATGTAATGGACCATTACAACCAGAGGGGATTATAGAGATGAAGGAGGGTGTTCTAAGATATTTGCATTCACTTATTGTCATGTCCAACATGAAGGGTAGAAAATCTATGAGTTTTGCACGATAGATGATTTGTTCTAATTGCGGTGTTTGGTGGGCAGGATGACATGTTGGTAGAAACTTGGTTAAGTATACAACAAAGCATATACATCATGACGATTGCACGTGTGTAACATTGCAACATAGTACACGACTTGTGTATTATTGTATATGACTTTCCTGAGTTGGTCATAAATTCTCTATTGTGCCTGACCATATTTGAGTATCATAATTGTTAAACATGGTTGCTGCATAGCTGGATGTCCGAAAGTAGGAGCAACTGACAAGGGAGCAACCAACATGAGATGGGCTATTGCCGCACTAGCCATAGCCACCACAACATGCTCGATGCATTTACAATATTGTAAGACTGTGTGCAAGGGTGAGGGTCCAAATAGAATAGGTTGCTTAGGCCATCCGATTTTAGATCCTTCAGATCGACCGACTAAAGGATCTTATAAAGTGTTATGTTTAAGATTGTGCGGGTGAACCAGATACATTATAGTATGACTTGTGGCTGATGTCTGTTATACTTTAAGTTAAATTTTTTTAGTATTTTGCTATTTATATATTTATTCAAGTAATATACTTATTTTTATCATGTTTTTGTTGTCAACATAACAAATACGTGTTTCATGTCAATTTTTTGTATTATACCCACAAAATTGATTTGTTTCTCATTATGTATCACCTAAACATTTAGATTAATTAAAAAATTCATATATTTTTTTGATTTTTAATTTTAATTACTAAATTTTATAAAAAAGAAGCATGTTGTTTAAAAGTATTTATAATTTTTTACTAAAAGACGTTTGAGATAAGAGAGGAGTCTCAAAACAAAAGGTCATGAGTTAAAACAAAAATCATTACTTTAACCTCAAAGGATTTAAAAAAATAAATAAAAAATTAACGTTAAAAAATACCTTAAAAAAAGCATACCACTTTATGGCTTATGCATTGCCCCGGCAAGAAAAACATAAATTCCCTCTTTCCCTCTCTCTCTTCTCTCTCTCTATTTTTCTGTGTGTGTATCATTCTTGCTTGCTTGCTTGCTTATGTTTTTAACTAAACATATATTCTGATTCTTGTTGATAAGGTCCTAACTTTAAAAACAAAATCTCACAAATTTAAAACAATTCGATTAATTCTTGCAAGATTTGAAAATGAGGAATCAATGGGTTTTCATATTTGTGATTGGATTTGGTGTTTTGGGAAATTGGGTGAGTGGGTTTGAGTTTGATGAGACAGACTTCCATTTCAATACAACTGAATCCATTTCATTAATGGAAGCTTCTTCTTCTTTTGCTGCTGCTGCTGGTGGTGGTGCCCCTAATCCCCTTCTCGTGGGTCTTACTCTTATTCCAGAAGCTGCTGCTAAAGGCGCTGGTACTCTCTCTCTCTCTCTCTCTATATATATATATATATATATACGTATAGATTGTACGTATCTGTGTGTAAAAACCTTTTCAATTTCCAGCCACTTTTGAGTTCTTTTTGTGTGGGATTTGCAAGATTTGTATATGCATTTGCGTGGGTTTTCTTGATTATGAGTTATTGGAAATGGGAATCTGCAAGATTTGATGAATCGATGTTAGATCAAGTTTTGTGTTTACAGATTAAATTATGTTTTTTTGGCTTAATTATTACTGTTTTGATTGTTCACAGGTTATATTAGATTAGATTTGTTTGGGTGTATTTGTGCTATATTTAGGTGACTGGTTTTTGTATCTAACCTGCTGTCTCAATATTTGATTCTTGTGTCACACATATTGTGTGATTTCATTTAAAGATTTATATTTGGTGCTTGATAAATTGATGTTTAAATCTTTTTTCTCCTCTATTTATTTATTTTTTATTTTTTATTTCTACATAAACATCATCCCAAAAATGTAAACTTTTGATTCTTGAATATCAAGATCCAATTTTTTATTTTTTAACAAATGTTTAGTGCTTTGGAAGCTTTTGCATCAATTAACCAGAAATAAGAACTTTTTAATGGATATCATCTTGTTGTTCCGTTTATTATAGCATGCTTGGATGGAACATTACCCGGGTACCATTTGCATCGAGGATTTGAATCGGGTGCAAACAGTTGGCTCATTCAATTGGAGGTTTGTGACAGCTAAATCGATAGTGACGTCAATATCTAGTTGTTTGTTATATTTACAACCACAATTTAAATGTCTTTAATTCTTCATGTTAAACCTTCATGTTACAGTATTGTATTTTACATTACCACATTCCAGACACTTCATTTGATTAAACATTTGATATTAAAGGGTGGAGGATGGTGCAACACCATTAGATCTTGTGTTTACCGGAAAACAACAAGGCGTGGATCATCAAAATTTTTTGAAAAACAATTGGCATTCACAGGAATTTTGAGCAATAAAGCTGAAGATAATCCAGGTATCCTCTCAAAGCAGGTGAAACTTTTAACCTGTATCAATTTGGGTTGTGTTTGATCTTGAACGGTCCGATTAAAAAGTTTAATTAAAAGGGAATGGGTTAAAGTGTTAATAGTTGACAAAAGTCAGTTTTAAAAACATACAACCTCCTAAATTGTTTTATTTGAAGTTGTACATTGTTTTAGTTATAAAACTATTGTTCATTTGTTCTAAAATATTTTTAACACACCAGTTAAAGATCTATGTGTAAAAATGGACACATGATCTTTTGCGGATCAACTAATTTGATCCAACTCATTTCAACTTGAACTCGCTTGACCTTTTACCCAACCGGCCCATCATTCCACCTGTAATCATAATTTAATTTCATTTGAGTCAACTTCTAATTTCTTTTCAGATTTTTTTAACTGGAATAGAGTAAAGGTTCGTTATTGTGATGGTGCATCTTTTGCTGGGGATGCAGAAGACAAGGTAGGTATCATTGTTTCATCTCTCTTGTTCATGTTGTATAACGTTGTCACATATGTTTTATTTATTTATTTTTTATGTCAATAACAGGCTAATAACCTACAATTTAGAGGCCACAAAATATTCTTGGCTGCAATGGACGACTTGATGTCAAAGGGAATGCAAAATGCTGACCAGGTATACTTTCATCAATCAATTTTTCAAATAATTATGTTTATAAAGATATGTTTGTAAAAATAAATGTTCTAACTTCAGGCACTTCTTTCTGGGTGCTCTGCTGGTGGTCTGGCATCGATTTTACATTGTGACGAGTTCAGTTCTTTATTCTCGGGAAGCACTAAAGTCAAGTGTTTGGCTGACGCTGGAATGTTTATGGACACGTAAGTATGAGACTAGGTTATTCATATTGCAATTCTTGTTTAGTTTGGGATGGTTAACTGTTTGTAATTTGTATTGTAGTTTATAAGTAAACAAAAAAAAACAAACAAACTTACTCAGTATATTCCCGCTCTTCAGTAGGGTCTGGGGGGAAGGATGAAGACAAACCTTACCCCTATCCCATTTGAGATAGAGAGACTGTTCTGAAGGAGTCCTCGGCTCTAAGTTATCGTTTGAAGTTAATCATCCCAACACTTTTAATGTTGTATTTCACAAAATAAGTAAAATAACGTTAAAATTAGTGCAATTTTACTTTAGCCGAGAAACCCCACGACCACCATTCTTTTTCAGATGCAAATACCCTTGCAACCCTCCTTCCATATGTTCTTGACTGCTTCCATGGCTAACTCCATCTGGCTGTCACCATCCCAAACATACGGAAACTTCACCTCCATAACTTTGGAGATGGCAGGCCCAATACACCTCGTGGGCAGAGCATTTCATAATGCACTGCAGGGCTTTCAGGGTTTTTATCATATCATACCCTTTGAACTAATTTCTTCATCCAGGACTACTGAGAAAGACAAAACAAGGTATTTGCAGATGATCTATAGACACATTTGGATGATATGGTTTTGCAAAGGATCTATAATGTTAAACGATCTAATGCATACAATTCTAAAATTGAGCTCTACTGCTGCTAAAGCGTGGCAATCCCTAGCCAATCTTTTTCAAGATAACAGTATTCCCAAGCATTTTTTATTTTGATAATAGTTCTCCAACACAAAGCCAAACTTATCACCATATTGTCAAGAACAAAAAGTATTATCCGATCAACTGGCACAAGTTGATGCCCTTTTCATGAACCAACACCGTGTGTTACAGCTCATTGCTGGTCTCAGCTAAAAATTTGACTAGCTTTCCATGATGTTACAACTTACAACAAACGATCCCACTCCCTGAGTTCTTTGAGACCCTATCCAGGCTTGTATTGGATGAAACAAGATGATCACACCAAACTCTAGCCGATATTGCTTTGCATGCCACAGCCACAAGAGCATCAAACCCATCTAATGCTGACTGATCCCCACCACAGTCGCAATCACACATTTGCAGCTGGGGTTTTCCAGAAGCACCTCGTAGCATCAATGACAGCTGGCTAGCTAACTCTTGTCACCGAGGTCGATGCCATGGCTGCCATAGAGGTTAGGGTGCACACATGGCCATGGATATTATGGTAACAACTCTAATTCCTCGCAACCTTACATGCAAACTTACCAACAATGGAACTTGACTCCACCGGCTTGGTATGCACCACTGGTTTGTACCTGAACACACCAGGTCCTCGATGTTCACCTCGACATAGTACATTAGCAAGTCTTCTTGAACTGCTCATGCATAATTCTACAATATTTCCGAACCCTACTACACTCCTATCAGCATTTAGCAGGAAATGCTACTATGACTTTAAACATGGATTAAAACTAGTACCTTGACAATGGAGCCACCAATCACATGTTCAACATGTATGGTAATCCATCAAGTCATTTCAATAATAGTTTGTCGTACAATGTCGTTATTAACAATAGTTTTCAAATACTAATTACAAAAGCATCGGGGACTTTTATTATTTTTCATGTCGTACACTCAGCTCACAAGTCCCTTCACTTTTGCTGGTTATCTCACGATTTCTTGCTTTGTTGGTTGAAACATCTAGGATCTTCTTTACTATGTGTTTTGAATAAACATAATTTTATTTCTGTTGCAAACTCTTCTATTAAATATTCATTTAACCGCGTGTTTTGACAAAAATGTTAAAAGTAACATTTTAACATCAACATTTATATCAGTCCACGCTCAGTTATTGTTTCTACCTGGGCGACAATCTTCTATCCTGGTTGTTTAAACGACAAACCATGGTTTCTTGTTCTAATGTGTAAGCTGAATACCATGTGGTGGCCAACGCTGTTGCTGAATTATGTTGGATCTGGAAACTTTTTCTTAAACTGAGTTGACCACCGAACCGAGATTATCTCGTTTAATGTGACAACATAAGGTGCTATTTATATTCATTAATATTGTAATTATAAATAGATTACATGAATAAGAAAGAAATCAAGTCTGGAGCCATATCAATTCAAATAGTAAGAATCACATACGCGATCTTTCAAGCAGAAGAATTTTGTTTTTTTTTTTGTTTTGTTTTGTTTGTTTTGTTTGTTTGATTGTTTTACCTTAGTACTCTAAGTTTGATAAGTTTGGTTTTTTTAATTAAATTTAAGGACTGACGTTGCTGGTAGACCTACGCTAAGGAACATGTATGAAGGCGTTGTTACCTTGCAGGTACATCAAATTAGGAGGTGTTTAACCAACTATGATATTTTCTAATTATTTATGGTTCAATAAGGTTTATGGAAACAAATAAAAAGTTGTAAAAACGATGATTTGTGTCACCAGGGTGTTGCTAAAAGCTTATCACCCACTTGCATCAACCAACTCGACCCGACTTCAGTAAGTGATAAAAATCCAGTCTTTGATAGGTTTTTATACGTTTTCATTCTACATGCTTGTTTATTTAGTTATTTTTATTATTCTTTTTCTAGTGCTTTTTTCCTCAGAACATAGTTTCCCACATCAAAACCCCCATGTTCATACTCAATGCAGCATACGATTCTTGGCAGGTAAATGTTTCTGTTTCAGATTTTTTGATGATTTAAGTAATCCATAATATTATGGTTAATTAATCTCATTTTCTTTTTCAGGTGGTATCCAGTTTATCTACTCCTGCAGCTGATCCTAATGGTGTTTGGAAGGCATGCAGGAGAAACCCTGGCAATTGTTCACCATCTCAGATAAATTTTTTTCAAGGTTTCAACTTTTTAATCGCGTATTTATGAAAAAGAAAAGAAAAGAAACTAATCTAGAGACGTTCAGTCAGTTATGGTCGGTTTTGACAATTTTTGGATCAAACATTTCGGAAACAGCAAACCAAACCGGCCAGGTTGGATGGGTGGGTTGGGCCAACATGCTGGTTTTAGCAGTTTGGTGGTTTTAATTGATTTTTTTCCTTTTCAAAATCCTTAGTTTGTATTAAATTTTTTAAAATGATAGTCGGTTCACAAATAAAAAATAAATGCACAAGTTAAAACTGTTGGTTCGGTTTGCGTACTAGTTCCATGTTTCAAACCATCAGGAGGAATTTTAAACCGCCAAAAGCAACAGCAAACCCAACTGTAACGTCTGAAATCGGTTTAAGTTCTGAACTTGTTATGGGTACAATGAATCATGAATGTAACAATGTGACATGTTGACGAATTGATGCATATATGAATGCTGATCTTACGAATTTATGATCAGATTTCAGAAACCAGATGCTGAATGCACTTAAAGGATTCTCCATGTCCAAACAGAACGGTTTGTTTGTAAATTCTTGCTTCGCCCATTGCCAAACAGAGAGACAGGATACGTGGTTTGCAGATGATTCTCCGGTTATCAACTCCAAGGTATGTGAATGATCCAAACGTTCAGATTGTATTTCAGCATATAATACCCTTAAATCATCTTATTAATATTAGAAAAAAAATACATTTTATAATCGCATTTATCACGCATTATGTTCCTAAAAGAAACACACACACACACAGCATTGTGGACGAAAAGCGTTTTGGTCAACCCAACTTGATAGACTTGTTTCAACTCGTATCAAAAAGTTACCCATATTGATTGATCTGTTACCCAAACTAATCAAATATTTCTAGCATTGATACGATGATAATTTTGGTTTTTATGATGAAGCAGCCGATAGCATTGGCTGTGGGAGACTGGTATTTCGATCGGTTGAGCGTGAAAGAAACAGACTGCCCGTATCCATGCGACAAGAGTTGTCACAATCTGCTATTCAGTTAATAAAGTTATGTAACATGTTGATTTATTTTTTGTTTCAATGGAATTAATAAATTGCATTTCCCATGGTTTTGGGCAACAAACAAATGGGGATTTTATTATCAGCATAATTATTGTGATTTTAGTACGCTCTTTTTGTTGTAACAGTAATATAAAATTATGTTGTTTTGAATCTCTTGCAATTAAATTCATGTAAATTAATTTTTAGATTATTATAGTGGTAACGTTAACGTTTTCTCGTTTTAAACACGAGAATTTGTTACTAGAAAAGTCAAATGACATTACTGACTAATGATATTATATAAGAATGTAGTTAGCACTTGGCAATGGCCTTTAAAAGAAAACAAACAGACTAATCATATTCTTACTTTTTAGTAGGGTTTAAAATGAATGATAGATACAAACCTTACTCCTATTGGGATAGAGAGACGGCTTCAAATGAGTTTCCGACTCAAAGTTATCGTTAATAGACATATTATATTCATTGTATAGATAGAATTGATTATGTTGTGCCGTATATATGTAAAGGATTTCATATCCCATGTTTATAGGGATTCAGTTAGGTCTTTTGTACCTTTATATTGAGATGATGGGAATGAGAATGATCAAGGAAGAATATTAAATCTTTCATGGTATCAGCCTGGGTTCTCTAAACCTAGCTGCCGTCACTGACACCACAACTCCTCCCCCAAAACCCCCTGCCGATCCTACTTGGGACCGCCTAGATGCAATCGTCCTTCAATGGATATATAGCACTATATCCAATGACCTACTACATACAATCCTCAAACCTAACACCACCGCCCATGATGCATGGACTGCCCTTGAAAACTTATTCCAAGATAACAAATCTGCCAGAGCCATCCATCTTGATCACAAATTCGCAAACACCAGACTTGAAAACTATCCCAACATGTCTGCCTACTGTCAAGAACTCAAAATTCTTGCTGACCAATTGGCCAATGTCGACTCTCCTGTCTCTAATCAACGTCTGGTTCTGCAATTAATCTCCGGCCTGGTGATCAATACGAACACATAGCTATGATGCTGCAACAGACAACCCCACTACCAGAGTTCTATGAAGCAAGATCCCGACTTTGCATGGAAGAATCTCGCAAAGCCAATCAAGCCCTACGCTCGGCTCAAGCTGCGGGCACCGCCCTACTCACCACCAATCCCAAATCAGATTCTTCACCTAGATCTGAATCCAAACCAGATTACCCCACCCAACCAGACCGCCCACACGGCCGAGGCCGTGGCCGTGGACGTGGCCGCGGTCGCTCCCCACACCATACCTCTTATAGAGGCCGTGGCTACCAAACCAACACAACTCACACAACCCAATACCCCCCATGGCAATCTGCCACTTCTCCTTGGACCACACCACAACCTCAGTCACCATACCATACCTGGCATACTTGGCCACCCGCACCCCCTTGCCCTTACCCATCCACCCCTAAACCACCTACATCTCACCCACAATCTGCTGGCATCCTTGGCCCCAGACCACCCCAATCCTATGCAGCCTCTCATGCCTCAACTGATCTTGATCAGGCTCTCTTCAACATGTCCCTCCATCCTCCATACACCAACTGGTACATGGACTCCGGCGCCACCTCCCACATGACAAACAACTTGGGTAACTTCTCTTCTTTTTTTAATAATCGCATTTACAAAAATATTATTGTCGGCAATGGCAAAACCATCCCGGTTACTGGATATGGCGATCAATTTCTTACCCCCATACCCTCCTCTTAAACTAAACAATGTCCTTTTTGCCCCTCGTCTCATCAAAAACTTACTGTCTGTTCGCCGCCTTACCACCGATAATCAAGTTTCTATTGAATTTGATCCATATGGTTTTTCTGTGAAGGATCTCAAGACTCGGATCCCTATCCTCCGCTCCAGTAGCTATGGCGATCTCTACCCGCTCACACCACAACTGGCGGCCAAGCTCAACTCTTCTTCTACTTTTGCTGTTTTGACTAAAGACCTGTGGCACCACCGATTGGGACACCCTGGCTCCAACTTACTTGCTGCTCTCAAAACATCTAGTTTTGTTGATTTCAATTCTGTTAATTCCAAAATTTATCATTCTTGTATTTTTGGTAAAAGTACTAGATTACCTTTTATGCATTCTCCTAATGTTTCTTATTTTCCTTTTGATATCATTCACAGTGACCTTTGGACCTCACCCATTTTAAGCACATCCGGTCATCGTTATTACATACTTTTTCTTGATGACCGTACAAATTTCTTATGGACATACCCTATTAGCAAGAAATCACAAGTGTTTTCAATTTTCTCTCAGTTTTCAAAACTCATAAATACTCAATTTAATCATCAAATAAAACAATTTCAATGCGATAATGGAAAGGAATATGCAAACTCATCATTTCAACAGTTTTGTAACCAACATGGTATGACTTTCCGATTCTCATGTCCTTACACCTCATCCCAGAATGGCAAAGCCGAACGCAAAATTCGGTCACTAAACAACATCATCCGTACTCTTCTTGCTCACTCCGGCCTACCCCTTTCATATTGGCATCATGCCCTAGAGGTAGCCACCTATCTCCATAACATCCTCCCTAGCAAACTACTTCATTTCCAATCCCCAACCCAACTGCTTTACAACCGAAACCCAACCTATGATCATCTCAAAATCTTTGGATGCCTTTGTTTTCCCCTACTCCCATTCCCCTCCATTCACAAACTGGAAAAACGATCCAAGCCCTGCGTCTTTCTCGGATACCCATCTCAACACCGAGACTACAAGTGCTTGGACCTCTCAAACAACCAAATAATCACATGTCGCCATGTCACATTTGATGAATCAGTCTTTCCTCTCCTTCACAACAAACCGCCTCAAACTCCCTCCTATGAGATCTTCACTGACACTCCACATCCCATCATTTGGACCCAACCTCAACCCACACACCCTCACACCCACAGTTCCTCCTCTGCAACCCCACCTCAACAGACTCCAGCTGACACCCTCCCCAAACCCATCCTCACTTACTCCCGTCGACCAAAACCCACGGCTCAACCTTCTGCCACCAATACCAACCCCCCACCAGTTCCAGCTTCTGGCACACAAACTCAATCCAACATCCCTACTAGAACCATTCACACCCGATCCATGAATGGCATCTCAAAACCACTTCACCCCATAAACCTGAACACAATCACCATTGCTCCCATTCCCACCAACCCCACGATTGCCCTATCCACTCCCGAATGGTACCATGCCATGACAATAGAATATAATGCGCTTATTAAAAACAACACATGGGAGCTATTTCCCAAGCAACCTGGCATGCACATCATCCGAAGTATGTGGCTATTTCGCCACAAATACAAGTCTGATGGTTCTCTTGAACGTTATAAAGCCCGCTTTGTTTGTGATGGCAGAACACAACAAGTAGGTATAGATTGTGAAGATACCTTCAGCCCCTTGGTAAAACCATCTACAATCAGAACAGTCCTCACACTTGCCTTGGCTCAATCTTGGCCAATTCACCAATTGGACGTCACCAATGCCTTCTTACATGGCAATCTCAATGAAACCGTATATATGTACCAACCCATGGGTTTTCGTAATCACCAATTTCCAGACCATGTTTGTTTGCTCAAGAAATCCCTATATGGCCTCAAACAAGCCCCTAGAGCTTGGTATCAAAGATTCACTGACTTTATCACTCAACTAGGCTTTCACCAAAGCAAATGTGACAATTCTCTCTTCATTTATCACTCCAGAAAACAGAATGCATATCTCTTGATCTATGTCGACGACATTATACTTACCACTTCATCAGATCAATTGCGCCACACGATTCTATCTGATCTAGCTCGAGAATTTGCTATGAAAGACCTCGGGCCACTAAGCTATTTTTTGGGTATCTCTGTCACCCGCACCAAGGACCACCTTTTTCTTTCACAAAAATCATATGCCAAAGACATTATCACTCGAGCGGGCATGCAGTCTTGCAAACCGGTCTCCACCCCAGTCGACACAAAACCCAAACTTGGCAACAGTACCAGTGCCCTGTTTGATAATCCCACCCTTTACAGAAGTTTAGCAGGTGCTCTACAATACCTTACATTCACCAGACCTGACATTTCCTACGCAGTACAGCAGTTTTGCGTCCATATGCACTCCCCTTCCTTGGAACATTGGAATGCTCTTAAACGAATCCTTCGTTACCTCCAAGGCACAACTGAATATGGTCTGACTCTAACCGCACCTTCATCTATCTCTCTTCGGGCATACACGGATGCGGATTGGGCCGGTTGTCCGACAACCCGACGCTCAACTTCTGGTTACTGCGTATATCTGGGAAACACTTTACTCTCCTGGTCATCCAAACGCCAATCAACCATCTCCAGATCCAGTGCTGAAGCTGAATATAGAGGGGTTGCTAATGTAGTGGCTGAGGTGTGCTGGCTGCGTAATCTGCTAATGGAATTGCATTGGCCCTTGTTCAAAGCATCAGTGGTCTACTGTGATAATGTCAGTGCAATATATCTATCTGGCAACCCTATTCAACACCAGAGAACAAAACATATCGAGATTGACATCCACTTTGTTCGTGAACATGTTCACCGAGGCACTATTCAAGTTCTTCATGTCCCTTCTCGTTTACAGGTTGCTGACATTTTTACCAAGGGCCTTCAACGAATATTATTTGAAGACTTTCGCAACAGTCTCAACATTCGTCCACCTCACGCATCGACTGAGGGGGTGTAATAGACATGTTATATTCATTGTATAGATAGAATTGATTATGTTGTGCCGTATATATGTAAAGGATTTCATATCCCATGTTTATAGGGATTCAGTTAGGTCTTTTGTACCTTTATATTGAGATGATGGGAATGAGAATGATCAAGGAAGAATATTAAATCTTTCAATCGTTTAAATTAATCATTGCTGACGTTATTTTCACAAAATGAGTAAAATAACGTTAAAATTAGTGCAATTTTAGTTTTGTTCCAAAAGGGACCACATAATATGTATATTATATGCGTACATCACAAATGAGGTTCAATGACCTTTAAGAGAATTAAAAGTAAACTAGCAAATATTGTTTTTGAACCTAACAGAAATGACAAGAGTGCTCAAATGCTTAATATTAGCTCCTAATGGTTAACATGTTGGTTCTTGTTGCTTGTAAAGTGGTGGTCAAATGGTTGTGCTTGGATTATAAAACAAACAAAAAACCTTACTGATAATATCTTATTCAAATGGTATGACATGGATTTTTGAAGTGGAAAAATTGGTGTAATTTTAATGTTTTGGTATAATTTCTTATATGCTTTTGTAGTTGGTCTAGCATTCTTACGATAGTATTAATCAGGGTGTGTTTTGTAATAATTGATAGTTGTAATAAGTCAAGGGGGGTTAATTGTAATTCTTTGATAGTTAGGGAGTTTAGAGTAATTGTGTAACTGATTGGTAGTTAAGAATTGTTAATCGTTTGTAATTAGGGTTTTGTTGATGAAATGAATTGAGCCTTTCCTCCCTTTCTGTTCTTGTTCAATTCTCATCGTAACAAGCATCTTGCTAGGGTTTGTCTTTTATATTATATAAATTAAAAAAAAATGGTATGGCAGGGTCGGCCGAGAGAGGGATTTGGGAAACTCCGAAATTTTGAATTATATACATAATTCAAACATTTTAATATTTTATAACCAAAACATATATAACTTACAAACAATTTTTAGATATATTTAACCCAAATAAAAATTAAAAAAAATGGTGAACATCACCATTATGCGCCCCTCACTGACCAGTTCTACGGCTAACATTAGAGAGTTAAATCGCGTGACCCAGAAAAAATTGGGTGGTGTCGGACTTTAAATTAAAATAAAACACATTCTTATCATTCGAATTGAAAGAAGACTATAAAACACTCTTTTTTTTACTGTTTGTATGTTATTATGTTAGGATAATTTGTGTTATTTGATTGTTAAGATGTTCATTTTTGGGTTATTTTGAAAACTATGTAATATAAGTTCTGAGATGTAGTATAAAATGCACCATCATTTAGCCAAATGCAAATGGTCACAATATTCATGTGGTAAAATGGTAGCAAATGATCCAAAATAATGATAGGTTTGGTGGCAAAATTGGGGCAAAGGTCACTGGTAATAGTGTAATAGACCGGTAGAAAAATGCTATGCTAGACTGTTGCAAAACGGTCACACTGTGGCCACAATAATAATGCAAGATATTAGAATATGGGAGGAAACGGCAGAAAATCGGTAGCATTAGGACATTTGCTACTGGAGTTTTCCCACCACATTGAGTCGCAGAACGGTCTAAATGGGCAATAATCGTTTTGTGACAATTAAGTAAAACATTTTAAAAGAACAAGGGGTACATAAAACTTACCTTAGAAGTATGATCAGTCCATAATATATCAGACACAGTTACAAGTAGGCTCAGTCTTGTGAAAACTCAATGTCTTAAATAACGTAATCATATTTCTAGGAGTAAACTTGCAGATGAGCTTACAAAACATCAATAAGACAATAACTACTTTTCAAGATTGGTCTTCTCTCTCGATTGTTCATTTTGCGGAGGAATGCTAATAAATCCAGCTGATAGTTATATTATTATGTTTTAAATTCAAATACTGTTGTAATCTTCCAAATATTTTATCTATATTTGAATTACCTAAGAATATGGCTAGAAATTAGGATCTCAAGTTACAAGTGTTCTGTTTATGTATTCTATTGTTTGTACGTAAATATCAATAAAATGCATTTGTTTATAGAAACCATAGCTCCCCTTAATTTATGCACTGTATTTTCATGTTCCGTAATTTGTTCTACTATATTTTTGTGATATATTTTTTGTCCTATATTTTGATAATTTGATGTATGCATTATACTTATTAATTTATATTTTACTCCTTTCACGCAATTCAATACATATTTTAAAAATAGAATAAATGTTTTAAAATAGGCAAATTGGATTTAAATAATCAAAACTTTGATCAATTGGCCGATGCCGGTCCGACCTATGAAAATCCCCAATAATGGTCCGAACTTTCGACATATTTACTTGTGGCGGACCGCCGTAAAAAAAAACCCCTAATGACGTTAACTTTTTTTCAAGTTTCGAACGGATTTTTTAGGGTTTTTGCTCAGATGGAGAATACGAGTCTAATGACATAAGACTTATCTCGAAACGTTGGTCCAAATTTGATGATTTCTTTGATTAATTGAAAGTTTAAACACCAAAATTGGGAAATTTGGAGCAACGTTTTGATGTAAGTTTTTTGTCACTCGACTCGTATTTTCCATTTGAACAAAAACCCTAAAAAATCCGTTCGAAATTCGAAAAAAGTTAACACCGTTATGGTTTTTTTGACGGCGGTCCGCCACAGGTAAATATGTCGAAAGTTCGGACCAGTATTGGGGATTTTCATAGTCGGGACCGGCAGTAGCCAATTGATCAAAGTTTGGATTATTAAAAGCAAATTTGCCTTTAAAATATAACATTTGTACAAAAAATCTAGCATAGTTTAGAAAATATTTTAATTTTAATTTTCTTATATATTAATATTACACTCATCAAAGATATTTTTTTTTTATTTTATGATGTAATTATTTTAACAGTAATATTATCATAAAAACACTAAAAAAGTTGAGCACACTTGGAAAAAAATGAATAAAATAAGTTACACCAAAATTACACCTTTTTCTACCATTTTACATGTCATCAATAATTCATACTTTAAAAAAAATATTTAAACATATCGTTATATATTGGGTAGGGATATTGATACACTGGTGTATAAATAACAACACCTTTTTTATTTTTTTAATATTGAAAAATATTTAAAAAATATGTAAGAGTAATAGTTATGTGAATATTATGTAATTGATTTACTTAAGTATTGTGTCTAAAAGATGAGGGTGGTGTATGAATATTAAAACCCTATATATTTGGTATAACAAAATAAATACTGTATAATAAAAAGCTAATTATACTTCCAAACTATCATCAAGTGTATAGATAACAATCATTTTTGTTATTATCAATCATATCATTTTTCGTAATAATTTGAATGTATTTACTATATAAACTATTATTGTGGCCGGTCAACAAAACGAGCCAATAATTTTGATAAAAGAAAGCTAAAAATCTCTACAATTATTAATTAGTTATTCTACTCAATTATAACTTTTTTTTTGAACTATGAAGGTCTCAATCGTATGAACCTATTATTTTCATGCTATGTTACCAAGGTCTAGTTACCTGGACCTCCCATGAGCCATCACAACCACCCCAGGAGGAAACCCTACTGGGAAAACCCCGTGACCCCACAGACCCCTTTTTCGCTGCGTGAGGGATTTGAACCTAAAACCTTCCATTTGAAAGAATCTTGGGGTACCATAACTTAATTATAACTAAACAAGGCAAAAAGAAAAGACGAAAATAATTCTTTATAGGTTATATAATGACGTTGATTATCAATCCATACTGACTTAGGAATAGCAAAAATTTTCATTTGTGACTATTAAATTGAATTTTTATTATTTTCTTTATCACATGTCACTTTAAAAAATCATTTCTTTCTTTTTCCTTGTTCATTGCAAAAGATGGCACTTGTCACATGAATGACCCTTCTTTCATTTTGTTTGGTTGTCTCTCCTTTTTTTTTACAATTATTTGATCCCAACATGTGAACAAATTATTTTCAGATCACGTCATCAAGGTCTAGTTACCATGACCTCCGTTGAGACCCTACCACCCCAGAAGTAAACCTCACCGAAAAATCCCCTGACCTCTCAAGGACCCCTATTTCGCCTTAAAAGGGATTTGAATCCATTACCTTCCATTTGACAAGCCTAACACAAAGCCCCTTTAGTTCTCGTATTTAACACTATTAATTTTATATAATTAAATATAAAAATATAAATATTTTTAATCTAATGATTTATTAAAACTTAATGAATCTATCTTATTTAAAATACAATTTTTTTATTTTTCGTTAGTTATAATTTTTTAACTCTTTATTATATAATGTCTTTTAATATTCTTACTTCTCTCATTTATTAAATATAATAATATTAAAAAATATATACTTTTCGATATTTAATATAAATTATATTTTCTAACTATATGATTAAGAATTATTATTTAATTTTTTATTTATTTAATTTTAATCTATATGATACATGAGTTTTCTAATCTAACAAATAATATTGAATCATAATTGTAATAAAATTATCCTAGAGTACATTATAGATTATGACCCTTAACTATCTAGTTAATTACAAATTATGTAATTTGACTATAATAACTAACTGTGTATATGTTGGATCGATGTCAAGCACAAAATCAATACAATTTAAATCTATAATCAGAAGCTCACTGATTACAAAGAAATGCTCCCTCTCACATGAACACTTGTACATAATTTCTAAAAACTCAAAAACTCTATTGAATCAAATAATAATTTCAGTATTTATTTTATAGAGTGATGTCATAATAAAAAACACACTAACAAAATAATTGAACACATTTAATGTTCAATATTACTAATTACTAAACATATTACAATTGCGCATTAACTATTTAAATTAAAAAAAACTCACTAAAGACCTTTCTAATTACAGAAAATTGTATAACTATCGAAGATGTATCTTAAGTAGTAATACACTCTTCAACACTTATAATTCTTCAACTCTTGTTTTTCAATTCTTTGTATATTCAGTCTTTAAGCTTCAACTTTTAGTCTTTAGCAGTTACTTTGTGTCAGTATTTATTATATTCAACAATTTATTCCTTAAGCACTTAATGCTCGGTAGATATGGTCATCCGTTATCTTACAAAACAAGTTTTTTTTCTTAAAACCATAAAAATATTTATTTTTTTATACTATATGTGTCTTTTTATTGTTTTTATTTTCTTTTCATGATATATTTTTAATTACAACACAAAAAGATAAAATATTATATATATATATATATATTTATTAAATAAAATAAAATATAAAAAACAAAATTCAGTAAAAAAAGCTAAATTCAAAATATATTTTTAACTATGTTGTTAATTTTAATGCTAAAATATTATTACTGAAAAAACCTTTTTTCAGAACAATATTAAATTATTAAATATTTCAAAATAAAAAGTTGTAAAAATAGAATATCTATCACACGCTAGTATGAAAAATTTGAGATCATAGTTTGGATTACATTTTCTCGAATGGTCCAATATCTTTGGATAAATATTACAGCCTACATTATAAGAGGGTAGATTACATGGATCAAAAAGACTACTCATAAGTAGTCATAACACATTTGCTTTAATGTCTCCCAAATCATTTGCCAACATCTTTTTTCTTGAACGGCAATTTGGATTGCTGACGGATCATAAACTCACCCGATCATATCCACACCTAATAGGATAAAACTCATCATAGGTGAGAGAAAACCCCATAGCCCAGTATGAAACTCGTATTTTGTTCATGCCAGGATTTGAACCTGTAACCTCAGTGGCAGAGCTTGAGGGGGGGGGGGGGTGGGTGAAATCTTACGGGAACAAAAAATTTTTTTTGCAATCGACCGGTATATCTCGGTTAGTTGGGTCAAATGTTCGAATATGTGATTTGGGGCAAGTCGTGTCTAAAAAAATAAAATTAAAAATGTCTAATAATTTTCATTATTAGAGCCTGCTTACCCAATTTGAAGGCCATAGGAGACATAAAATCCGGGGGCCTTCATCCATTCGAAAACTTACATTCTTTTCATACATCTATTTGATTCATTCGTTCTCTTGCAGTCTTAGGTGACCATTTATTATGGGTGTTTGTGGTCCGGTTTTACGATTTGAGCTTTTAGGATTCGGCTTTCTAGTTTTGGGCTTTTTGACCCCTTAAAAATTAAGACTAAATCAAACCTAACCGTTTTACGGTTTGAGACAGACTAATTACATTGTAATCCCAAATATAATTTTTACGGTTTGAGACGGACTAATCATTTTACGGTTTGAGTCGGACTAATTACATTGTAATCCCATATGTAATTTTTTATTGAATAACACCTATATAAATAACACTCACGAGTCAATTGTTTTCACCTTTCTCACGATATATTGAAGATTTTTTACGTTTATCTTGATTTGTAGCATCAGATTCTTCTTCAACAACCTTTCTTTTTAAAAACTAGTCAATTATTTTCATCTTTCCTACGATATATTGATTCAAACTAAAATCTAAATGTTTAAACAAACAAAATGAGAGGGAGGCTAATGGGGGTTAAAAAAATGACAGGGATGGAAAGAGTATTTCTTTTTTAAATGTGTTTGGTTAATTTTTTAAGAGGGGCGAAACCCGTATTTTAAATTTTTTTTTGGCTTACGGTTCGAAAATTAACACTACTGACAAAAAAAAAGAGGGGGCAGTGCCCCCCCCCCCCCGTCGCTTGAATGCTTCGCCCTTGCGTAACCTCCTCAATATTAAAGCCACAGGGTACCTATCATCAACCACTTGAGCTGAGAATCATTGGTATTTGCCAACATCTTATCTGGCCCAGTTTATCGGGTCTCTAATTTTTATTTAGTTTATTCAAAATATGTTAAAAAAATCAAAGTTTTAATTTAAAAAACATAGGGGTCTACTTAAATTTTTATTAAGTTTATATTTTGAAAAAGAGTAAATTACGGTTTTGGCCTTCACCCCAAAATAAAATCTTCTATCAATTCAGCCATTGTGTTTTAGACAACTATCGATTTTGGGGCCCTCAAACTTAACTATTATAATGGTTTTGACCCAAAATCTAACTATGGTTGGGGGCCAAAAACGTTAGTTGTCTAAACCGTACTACCGTAGGAGCTAAATTGCTAGAAAAAAATTATTTTGCACCGAAATAGTTAAAACACTTAAAACACATGTTCTAAAATCGTAATTTACTCTTTGATAAATGAAACCCACCAACCAGTCAACCCATAACATAACATGCTAACATGTCAGCTAGACATGATTGAAACCCCTGTATTGAATAACACAAATTCTGTCTTTTAATAGGTAACATCAAAAGGCCTGTCATATTTGGATAAACCATGTGGTTCTATAGGCATCACTCACTTCATAAGACTTGTATAGAGGGCATGCGACTTCTATATACTCTATATAATTATATTTAGAGTAAACTTCTCTTTTACTCCATGTGGTTTGACAATATATTAACCCTTTTGCTCCAAAACTTTCAAAATGATCATTATGCTCCCTGTGGTTTGACAATTTATTTACTTTGCTCCCTATGGTTTGACAGTTATAACACTTTTGCTCCCTGTGGTTTCAAAAAAAATAGAGTATAATGGAGACATATTAGAAAAGTTAGGAGCAAAATGATTAAACTGTCAAACCACAGGGAGCATAATGATCATTTTGAAAGTTTTGGAGCAAAATGGTTAATATTGTCAAACCACAGTGAGTAAAAGAGAAATTTACTCTTATATTTATATGATTTGTATAACGTCTTCCATGTGAACCTATAAAAGTCGTATATGCTCTTTGATATGATGAGTGATAGGTTTGTTAGCTAATATAGTATAACGATTTATATAATTCCTAAATGAGTCATATAAATGTTGCAAAATGATTAATCTGAAGTATCATTAATATCTTCGAATCAAAATAATAGTGTGAAAAAAAACTAAATGAATATATTAAATCCTCTTAGTCAAACGAATTAAATGTGTATAAATGTTTCAAATAAAATATATATACATAATTATTGATTTTAAATAATACAATTTATGATTTTAGTACAAAGAAGATGCTCTCTAATTTAGTCGTTATCCAAAATAAATTTAAACAAAATAAAATATATTGACAAGGACGCCTATTTACACGAGCTTACAATAAAAAATAATAATATATATATATGAATTAAATTAAATGAAAACTCAATCTTATAAAGAAAACCCTTAAACCCTATGTAAGTCACTCATTTGGAATCTTGAAAATAAATATGTATTCCACATTAACACACATTAAAAATGAATTTTTTATTCAGGTTTAACGTAGACCACATATTTATTTTCAAGATTCCAAATGAGTGGCTCACATAGGGTTTAAGGGTTTTCTCTCTAAGGTTGAGTTTTCAAAGGATTCAATCCCTATATATATATATATATATATATATATATATATATATATATATATATATAATCAGATGGCACACGTCATCCTGACGTTGCTGAAAATCTTATGAAAAATGCGCATAGCTTGTTGAAATCCTCTGAATTTGTTTGTTGCAAGCATCCACACTTTGATCCTGTTCGTAATTGACATCTGGTTTACTTTCAATCGATGGTTTCCCCAACAAAAACGGAAGATACTGATCGTTCCATTTGATGTAATCTTCAAGACCATGGCTCTGATTTTGACTTTTCATGGCATCAGTCAACCCCCATGGATGATACCCACTGTTGGTCTGAATACAACCAACGTTGTCACTCTGGTTGAGACTGTCGGTGGTGCTGCGTGTTGGATCGGTGTCGGAATCAGTGAAGAACATGTCAGCAGATTCTGTCGGTGGTTGAGTATAACTGAATGTTTCGTGAGTTGTAACGAATCTGTTGATAAGAAATTCATGAGTTGCAGGTGGACATGTGTGAATGTGATCCTTCTGATCATACGAAACCTGTGATTTGTTCTCGATGCTTTCTTCGTTAACTTTGGAAAGTGGTTTATGAGTGTTTGGATCAACCCCCCTTTGCATTAATTGCTTCTTGATCGACGTGTTCCAGTGGTTTTTGATCTCGTTATCTGTTCTTCCGGGCAATTGAGCGGCAATCTGAGACCACCTGGAAACAATACCCTTGAACGAATTAGCTGACAACCAGAACCGGAACCAGAACGATTCAAACGACTCATGTTTTTCTAAGATGGGAATCAAAATAAGATGTGATCAAGAACCACTTACTTGTTTCCAAGAACATCATGTAATTCAATAATGAGCTTCTCTTCATGTAGAGAGAATGTGCCTCTCTTTAAATCAGGCCGCAAGTAGTTGATCCATCTGAGCCTGCAACTTTTGCCACATCTTGCAAGACCTGCAAGTTTAGGGACAGAGCTCCAGCAGCCATGGCCGAAATTGGAGATGTGTCTTATGAGTTTTTCATCTTCTTCAGGTGACCAGAGACCCTTTCTTAGTTTTTGTTTGTAACAACATGAATGCCTTCCCATGTGGATGATTGATGTACTTTAAGATTAGTTTTTTTCTGAGAATTGAGAGAGAGAAAGAAAGAGACTCTTTGGTTTTGAAACTCAAAGGCACAAAGGAGGTGTTGGTTCAAATTAATAGGGGACCTTCATGTAACTAAACTAGTCGTTTAAAACTCGCCCGTTTGATAGAGGTTTTGCTATGAAATAGAAGGTATTGTCACTACTATAAAAATCACCCTAATGCAACATTTATATTCAAAAAAAGGCTGTATTAGCTGAAGTTGTATTATATCTATTACAACTTTTTTGTTTCATAATGCAACTTTTTTCCCAATGCAACTTTTTAAAGAAAAAGTTGCATTATGTAATAAAAAGGTTGCATTAAGCAAATGCAAATTCAGCTAATTAATGCAACCTATTTGCAACCTTTTGTGACAAAAAATGTTGCATTAGACTTATTTTCGTAGTAGTGTGTATTTAAATTTGATAAAGGAGCATATTAGTTTAGAATAGTTTAAAAGAATCATAGATTTATCGTCAAAAAACCAAATTTATTAGTTTTTAGCATCTTCAGTGTTGTGTTGAATTAGTCTTAAAGTGACTTTAATGTAGTAGTTATATATAGAGGGGGAACAAATATGAATACATTTTTCCTAAAAGTAATCATAAAAACAACATTTTACAACCCTGAAAAACCTCCGATTGAACTAATTTCGGATGTGTTAGAACCGTCTTGTCGAACTTTACGATCTTAGCTTTTAGGGTTTAGAATTAGGTTTTATAAATTAGCTTAGTGTTTCGCTTTAAAGTATTGCTTTCAGGGTTCAGATTTAGTTTTCGGGTTTAGAGTTTCCGTTCAGGGTTTAAGTTTCGATGAGATGGTTTCAATACACCCGAAATAAGTTCAATAAATTTGTCAAATGTCATTTTTAAATTGTTTATATTATTTTTAGGCAAAATCATGTGTTTAGTGGATCTCACTATTTTTCTCAACTGACATAACCGATTTTTGAAAAAAATCTAAACCCCTTAAAATCCTAAAATTTCAATCTCAGTCGTATCTAAAAATCTTTTAGATGGAACACTTTATAACGGCTATGTAATATTTCTTCTATCAAGTTCGAGTTATTGATGGTTTCACCAGTGACGGAGCTTGAGCGGAGTAAGAGGGGGGCGCAAATTTTTGAAACCCAAAATACATGTTAAATTTTTGAATCGAGGGGGGGCGAAACCACTATTTTTAACTAAAAATAACATTTCGGCCGAAAAATTAAAACTACGGACGGAAAAAGAGGGGAGGCGGTGCCCCCCCCCCCCCCCCCCCCCGGCCCTAATAAACCTTCGTCCATGGGTTTCACACATGTTTGATTGAAAAAAACAAAGTATTTGAGACATAAGGGAGGGATGGTTAGAATACAATTGATATTACCTTCCCATGTGAAAAATTATGTGTCAAATATTCAAAAAGTGCGCTAAAAATTCTAACTAGAAAGTTATGAAGTGAGATAGTGTGAAATTTGTGACATGAGAAAGAATGTTTGTGTTTGAATTAAATTTATCTATTTTAATAAATAAAAATTTCTATAGACACATGACTTGTTTTTATATCACCTTAAAAATAGTTTTTCGTCTCTCTCTATTATTAAATATTGAGATAACATTTTTTAAATTTTAATTTCTCTCCTCTTTCTTTTATTAAATAATAATAATTTGATTTAATTTAGTAAACAAATTGATTACATTATAATTCCCATTTTCTATACTTTTATAAAATAATTTTAAGAAATAAATGATATGCTATTTAAAATAAAAATAAATAAATTGTATGATTTTAACATGTGTAATACTCATATTTTTAACCTAGTATATGTATGTGTGCGTGTGCGTGTGTATATAAATAATAATAAAACATAAAAAAGAAACAAAATTCGAACTAATCTTGTTGAAGTTATACGTGCCTAAATTAACTAACCCTTGAGGTTAAGAGAAACAAACTTAAATAGCTTTGTCATTTAGACCCAATCTCATATTAGTTAATATGATTGATTAGTATTGTTTTTAGTATCTCAAATATGATAGCGACGAATGATGCACGGCTTGACGATGCTTTTTTTTTTCTCTAAAGTATGACAAGATGTGTTGATCGTTGAGTAAACTACAATTTTTGTTTAAACAAGAGACTCAAACGGGAAAAAAGGTGAGTTGCCTGAGTCATTCCATTTATGAACGACTTTGATAGCCCATCATATCCTCATAATTTAGAAACTAACAAAACAAGATATAGTGATATTAGACATTTTAAAGAAGAAAACAAAAAAAAAACAAGACAATAAAAATTTCTTAACTAATACTTATGTTTTCATGCTTTCAAGCTACCAATGATAATAAGTTAGAGTATGAACACAAACACTATCAATGACACGTCTTATCCTTTTTTGTGGGTCAAAACTCTACGAATATTGCTTGAAATAAACATTGTGCAAAAGGGTTTTATCACTTTATCAGCGAAATAAATACTAAAGCCGTACCCGTTTGACCCATACCCAAGAAACTTTTAGCATAAAAATAAGAACTGTGAACCGACCCTTTTTTAATGGTGAGTTGGATATGATTCATTTATAATTGGGTTGATTCCACTCATGTGAAGCCGAGTATGTGTCGATTAGGTCATTGCATGGGTCATGCTGCCATGGTGATTCACAATTATTTTTTCGTCTTGTATTAGTTTAGATACTTGTGTGTTAATAAACAATCAATTCAATGTTTTTCCAGTTTCGATGCTTAATGCAATGCAATGTTTTTTCTTTCAATATTTGTAGACTAACAAGCAATATTTCATATGTAAATAAAGTAACATCTCCAAAAAATCAAGGTTTTTTAGTCAAATAAGTTTCACGGGTTTTAAGTTGTATCCGAAGAGTAAAGGTAATACTTTTATCCGATCCGTAACCATGAAGGCAATTATTTTGAAACCATGAACCGAACTTCATATGTATAATGGGAATGGTACAAGTATTTTATTGGTCAGTTTCACTGGTTTTAAAGAGTATACCATTGATATCCTCACCCTAATAAAACAGTAGGTGTACTGAAACTGTTTAGATTTAAAATCGAAGGGGTTAGAGTGAAGATTGTAAGAAGTGACCAATTTTCTTGAATGAAATATATAGGAACCAACGGGTTGTGACTTACTGACTTGTGACATAAGTGGTGGGGTGGAGTTTAAGAAAAGGACATATATATATATATATATATATATATATATTGTTAAATAAACCAACATGAATTGGAGGAAACAAAATCTTTTTTCCAATACATTCCATGTCAACAAAATGTTTAGGAGTAACTTAGACTATCTATTATTTCATACTCATTTTTTAAATTGTCATCTTAACATCATATTATCATCTTTGTTTTTTGTTTTTATCTATGTAATAATCATCCTTTAATATCCTTTAATTTTTCATAATATTTAATTAATAAAATAAAAAAAGAGAGAGAGAGAAAGAAGGGGAATAAAAAAGATAGTGAATTAAGTTTGGTTAGAACAGTGATCCATGGTCGGTGAAAGAAAAGTATGGGGGCCGCTTACGAGTGACATGATGTTCACGTGCACCACTACAAGCCACCCCGTCTCGCGTGGCTTTACCATAACACTTACGGCTTTTGGTAGCCTTTTAATAATCATTAAACGGTTGACTCTTAATGATTTATATACTCTTAATGTTTAAGAGTTAATCTTATGTCTGAATGATTAAAAGATAATATTAACAGATAGTCTTTTAACCATTTAAGATTACCTCTTACTCATTAAGTTGCTATAAAACATTAAAATGTAGTATCTTAATGACCATTTAAAGTCTACCAAACAATCCCTTAACTTTTTATGTATATTTTTTTAACGTGACAAAAATGTTTTGCGTAACAAGATACATATTTAAAATAAAATTTCAGTTTGTTAAAAATACTTTTATTAATATTGCGTAGGCAAGTAAAAAGTTCTGCAGCTACCATAAAAAATAAAAAAAATTATTAATATATTTAATTATCATATGTTTATTCTATTGCTACTCTAGTCACCTCAAACTTGAAACCATACTTCACCTGCATTATAGTGCATATATTTCATACTTCAAATTTCCTTGTCGGGCTGTCTTGGTTGGATTAAAAGAATTACACCAAATTTGTTTAGGGTTAGTTTCAAAGGAGGAAATTAGGCTTCCTTATCAAGGCCTATTGGCCTTTTGTGATCTTCTCGATCGGCTCAAGCTAGGCTGGGCTGTTATATATGGGTGCATGTATAGGTGTGTATAGGCCCCGTTTGCGGTGCATGCATATAATATGTATATATATGTGTCGGTCCTTATAATTAAGTGGCAAAAGTAAGGTTGCACTAATTTTAACGTTATTTTCCTTTGTTTCTGTGAAAATAACGTTAAAACCATTGGGTTGGTTGGTTAGTCAGGCATCATGAGCCGGGGGTCTTATTGGAAGCAGCCTCTCTAGCTATTCCTACAGGGTAAAGGTAAGACTGTCTACATCTTACCTTCTTCAAACCCTATCTTAGCTTTGCTAATGGTGTTATATAATACTGATCATGAGTACGATGACGATGTATATGTGTGTTTCAAGTGGACCTCGGCCAGGTTAGCTGCTGGCTGTGACATGAAGCTGGAACCATGTGTGTGATTGGGACTAAATGTATGCATGGCGTGTATGGGTGTCCTTCAAAAAGAGTAAAAACCAATGGGATGGTTAGGGTTTTGCATGACACAAATTAAGTTACATGTTGGGATGGTGTGTGTGTGTGTGGATGATTGAGTGGAACTACATGGGTTAGGCAAGGTGCATGTTTGGTAGTAAGTTATATATTGTGTTATATTGTGTTAATAAAAAGAGGTAAAAGAAAATAAATAAAGAAAAATCATAAGTCTAAAAGAAAAGCTGAATTAATTTTAATATCTGAATACAATTAATCAAAACTTAATAAAAAAATATTGAAATTAAGTGCAGGGATAAAATTTAAACTCAAAATCCATGTGTGTAGGGATAAAATTTGACTCTAAAAATCTAAAACAGTTAAAGTGGCATTTTACAAACTATAGAAATAAAACGTAAAAGTTTATAAGTAAAACATAAAAGTTTTGATATTGAATATATGGACAAAATTTAAAGTTCAAAAACTTATATGGGTTAAAATGACATTTAACCAAGTTGGGAATTAAACTTTAAAAGTTTGAAGAGTTGAGCGATTAGAAGTATAATTAAATTTTTTTAACAACAATTTTTTTCACCTTTTCTGTCTATTATGGGACTTGATACCTCAACTTATTTTAAAAAGAAACACCTTAACATCACTTTGGTATCATTAAGACAAATGTTCTTTGGTAGAAGTATCAAAGATTGTATAAAAGAAAAACAAAAAATATAAAAACAAAACAGAGGAAAAAAGACGAATAACTAAATATTAATAAAAAAAAACTTTAAAGAAAATAAGTTAAGAGATCAATGGCTGAAAGAAAAATTCAATGAATTTCATGAACTTAAGTGTAAATAAGAAAAAGTCAGGAAAAATAAAATAAATAAAGAGTAAATTACGGTTTCGGTGACTCTGGTTTGAGTGTTTTAACTGTTTCAGCTCAAAATAAAATCTTTTATTAATTTAGCCCTCGTGATTTAGACAACTAACGGTTTTGGCCCCTCAAACTTAACTTTTATAACGGTTTTGGCTCAAAACCTAACTATGGTTAGGGGCCAAAAACGTTAGTTGTCTAAACCACATAGCTTAATTGATATAAGATTCTATTTTAAGCCGAAATAGTTAAAACCTTAAACCATATGAGCCAAACCCGTAATTTACTCATAAATAATAAAGACGAGTGACTTAATTGAAGTAAAAAAAGTTATAAAGAGAATAAAGACGGAGATATTGATATAAAAAAGGTTAAATTAATTCCAATCTGTAATTCTGTATATATTAGTGTAAAGTCTGAATTTTCGGTTTGCTTTGGGTCCAAAAATATTGGGCCGCTCCATATTTATAATATGTTTAACGACACTCAAAACCTTATTTGACCAACAATTTTACATGATTTAATGTGGGACTGGTTATTCACACACCCATCTTTTTTAGTTCAACACCCCCACCGACTCTATACGCCTCGTATAGATCTATATATGGCGTATAACCCCGTGTATAGGTCTATACTACTCATATAGGTCATCAATCATTGGCACTGACACCCAATGATTGGTCACGTATAGAGCCACGTATAGGACCTATACGACGTGTATAGGTCTATACGCCTCGTATAGGTCTCCAATCATTGACACTGACAAATTCTGACACCCAATGATTGCCCCCTATATGCCTCGTATAGACCTATACGAGACGTATAGGGGGTGTGGGGTGGGTGTGTGAATAACACAAGCCTTTTATGTTGAATGGATTTAAAGCTTACCTGGTATCGTAGATTCGTAGATGCCAGTATGCCACATTTCTCTCCTTCCTGATGTAAAATAGAAACATATATTTCGGCCCAATAAATTACATGATTTGAGTTTTATTAACAGCTAAACACAATAGAATATTTGGCTTAGTATCGATACTTGTTACAAAATTATCAATCTCTAATTAGTATTAATATCGTACCGGGACCAAATTTTTGGAAAACTACGTATCGAATTCCCTCCCTAATCTATTGATACGGTACCGGTTTGGTATAGTACCGATACTCGGTATCACATGTTGATCTTTATCAACATCACACTAACAACATATGTGACTCCTCCAATGAGTCATTCCTTATCATTACAAAGGTACTTTATCTCACCTTGCTTGTGAATTGTGATAGTATTGATTTATTATCGGCACAAATTAATCCTATTGAAATAATTAATCGCCTAATTTGTTGTTTTTCAACCTCACCCGGACCAAAATGTAGAAATATTTTAAATTATATTTTACTAATTCAAATCTGTTTTGAATACCTTGTTTTTTTAAACATGTTCCTTGTTTTCATCTCTCTCTAGATTCTCAAGTGTTGTTCTTTGTTAAATCTTTTTTTCATTATTTTATTTAAAATTTTAAAAAATATAACCCGAATGTAGCAATGAGTATGTGATCAACCAAACCTCCTACTCTAGTTTGAAAGAAGTTTGTACATAGTGGTTGGTGTTCAATGTAGCAACCAAACTTGTTCTTTAGTGTGTTTGTATGTAGGGGAACGATTTGTTGTTAACTCGGCTTTACTACGGTAACTTGTGATAATCCGTTAAGATTAATCTAAATCTTTGTTTTTTTTCCGAATATTATTATCATATGTACAACACTTTATTCTTTTATGTGTACGTTTAAATTCACATGCGTTTAAGATTTAAAAGTAGTGTAAGTTTTCACGATTTATGTTTATTGGTACGTATGTAATAATGATAATTAAAAAATAAAGATTTGGATTGATCTTGACGAATTATTATACGATGTTGATTATATATAAACTTAGTTTAATTGTGATAATTCAAATCTTGTTTTAAATCCTAAACACTTGTGAATTAGCAGACACACATAAAAGAAGATAATTTTGTACATGTATAATAAATGTTATGAAAAAGAACCAAAGATATATGTTGATTTTGTCAGAGTTAGTTGAGTTAACACAATTAAGAGGATATGTGTGTGTAAGATCTGCATCAAATGATAACCCACTTTATTGTTAGTAGTACAGATAATTCCGTCAAGATCAACCTGATTTTTTTGTTTCAAAATATTTATTTTACATATACAAAATTATGTTCTTTTATGTGTTATTTTACATGTACAAAAGTATATTTTTTTATGTGTTTATATAAATTCTTTTTCAACAGCAGTGATGTAGGATCTCAGACAAAAAAAATTTGAACAAACATATAAAATAACATACTCTTGTAAGTGTAAAATAAATATTTTGAAAAAAAAACAAAAGATTCGGGTTGATTTTGACGGAGTTATTTAGGTTTATATAATAGAATGGTTTAACAACGGATATGTATGTATGTGGTTAGTTTATAAAATAAAAAACCACTAAAAAAGCAACACATGTGACAATAACATGTTGACCATAGGGGCGTCGGTGGGAATTCGTCGGTTGTTTAGAAATGGCGCGTATGAAATTCTAAAAATGGGGCCTATGACAGCCAATTGTGTCCTCTTCTGTCAAACCTTATAATTTTTTTTTTCTTTTTTCTTTTTCTTTCTTACTTTAGACTGCAAAATTTATTATCATCTCATGGTGCCATTCTTCGTAATTTATTCATAATTACTTACCCTGCATTATTAATGGATACTAAATATTATGTACTAATATAAAATATTAAGGTTTAGGTCAAACCTACATATATTTTTACTTAAATAAATCAGGTTTCGTCCATTATGTGGCTATATGCAAAAAAAAAAAAAAAACGGTTAATTAAACCGGTTTTTTTTATTTGGTTTTGCGTTTTGAAAAACCAGTGGTTTATGACCGGTTTGACTGGTCCAGTTAAGTAAAAAATAAACTATTTGACAGTTAACTAGTTTTGATTATTATATTGATTTTGGTTTTAAAGCTTAAAAAACCAGCTATTAGTAAAATCAGTAACTAAAATTTGACCAATTAACCGGTTCGGTTATTCCAAACCGGTTCTTGATTGGTTAACCGGTTGGTGCATCATTATTTTTTTTTTATCATAAATTGAACTAGTTGTGTCAAAAATTTTGGTTTAAAATATAAATAATAATATCTTTTTTATTTCAAACTTCATTAATTTTAATTTCGCTAGTATTATTGTTGTAACTTTATACAGAGAAAACTAGTCCATTTTGATCAAAACATGTTTCAACCTAAAATAAGTTATTACCTTTAAAAAAAAAACAATTTTAACCATAGCCTATTTTCTTATAATCTATTTTGATCTCTTATCCGACATGTTATGTCCCACTTATTTTGCAATGCTTCGTTTTATCAAAACTTTCTTAAAATTATAAATAGGATATGTGATTAAAAGGTATATAAAACTTCTTAAAATTTAGAAAAGGCTAATAATCAGTTATTTAAAAATAGGAAATATTATGTTCAGGGTTCAAACTGAAACATCGATTGTTCATAAATCTTCATACAATTTTACTTTTTTAACCATAATTTTTTGATCCTAGTATATTTATTAAAATTTTAAGTTTACCTTTAACAAAACGATTAAGCCACATAATGTTAATATATAATTTAATTACAACCAATATAAAAAAACAATAGTTGAATTGTTTTTTATTTATTTAAATTTAAAATAAAAAGGCGAACCACTATTTGGTGCATTTGTTGGCCCTGGTACTGATTGGGATGCAGTGCACTCGAAGCAAGTGTCGGTGTAACGAAGCAATCACTTGTACCTACTACCAAACGCTATAAACAAATGAACAAATTACAAGAATTGCCCCTCAACTATTTATTAACTGTCATTTTGGTCCAAATACTTTGTTTAAATTCTAAGTAGGAGGGAGGAATTTGGCAACTTTCTCTTAACTTCGTCAAGCAAAAAAGAAAAAACCATCACTAAAACTTGTCTTTTTTACTTTTCAATTATTATAACAATTACTCTGTTTCAATTATAAATAAACATAGTTAACATTGTTATAATATGATAAACATGCTTGAATTTTAGGTCAATATGCTTGTTTATTTTATCTTTAAGATATCCATATATAAGGGTATGTGTTATGGTGTGTGATGGGGGCGTGAGAGGGGCAGGTCACGCCCCGGTGGCGCCCTCCCCCCATTACACAGGGGCGTGAGGCGTGAGGGGCAACTTGTGAGGGTGGTCACGGGCGTGAGAAAGGAAGGAAAAAAAAAGATAACGGCTATATGACCGTTTGAAACAAAAAAAAAAATAAATTAAACCCTATATAAACTCATTCAACCCACATAAATTTCTTCCAAAATTCTCAAAAATTATTTAAACTCTCTCAAAAAATCTTCTAATCTTCAAAACTTTCTACACTATCATGGATCCAAACAACCCATACTTTAACCCGTTTATGAATTGTTACCGACCTCAATTCGATCCAAACAATCCAAACAACCCAAACCCGTTTTTAACCTTCTCAAATTGGTACCCACAACAACCTTTTTTCAACCAAAACTCACCCGCCTTTGACAATGATATGAAATTGTTGTGGACTCCAACCGATCACTTAACCGGTCGCGCTCGTGAAATGGCCGAATAGACGAAGGAGCGGATAATGAAAAAATATAATATGGATTAATTTTTTTTATAGTATTTTTTTATTATGTAATTTTTTTTAGTTTTATTTTGTAATTTTATATTTTTTTAATTATATTATCTCTTTTTTGAATTTTATTTTCAATTAAAAATAATAAAAATCAAATAATAGAATATTGAATAAAGGTGGTGATGACGTGGAGTGATGGAGGCGTGATGGATAACATAGGAAAAGATGATGTGGAGTGATGAGGGGGTGATGATGTTGGTTGATTATGTAGCGCATACGTGGCGCCTACGTGGAGTGAGGAGGGCTTGATGATAACACATAGCCTAAGTATATAACACAAGTAAAATCAACTTACATCTCTTCTAAAAAACTTTTACATTTTTATCGTTCGTTTATGTCTGTTTGATACTTATTTTATACTGAACATAATTGGGATTTAAAATATAACAAATATAACCAGTTGGGTTGCTCGGGACATACAGAGCTACTAAAACATTTCGGTTTAAACTTAATCATATTATTAGTTTTACCTTAAGCCACTTTTTATTTTCCCTCATTTTTAACACGATTAATTTGTATTAACATTTTTAGAAAAACAAATACGGTTTGTTAATATACTCAAGGTGGTTTAACTAACTCGAATAATCAAGGTTCTTCAAGTTCGAATATCACCACAAGATTAAACCGCCTAACCATAAGCAAGAACCAAGATTCGTACGAGCTTGAGGTAGCTTAACTGCCCGTAAGGCCGTAAGCGAGGTGTCTCTGATCATTTAACTTGAGAACTCAACAAGTTGATCGTTTTTTGTGTTTCTTTCTTACGACACGAGTGTCATAAACCTGCCGACGCGTCTAATATACATGTTTTTTTTCTTTTAAGATAAAATGTCACACCACACACATTGAAGTTTCTTGCAAAAGAGCAAATACATTAGACAGACTGTCTTTGTCGCATCTTGGACCTGCCACCAAATCATCCAATAAATTATTGCCAAGATTTGATTAATAAATCAAGCAATCAAACCCACCAACTGCGTTAGATTATCGCCTTTCATCATATGCTCCAATTGCCCCACTCTCCCATTCATACTCATCGATTCACATTTCGATCAAACAGCTTCATTCAATCTTTTGATTTTACATCTGTTTGATTTACAACTGCGAGCATGTACGGAAGAGATCCATGGGGCGGGCCATTGGAGATAAACAACGCGGATTCCGCGACGGACGATGACCGGAGCCGGAACCTGAACGATTTTGACAAGGCGGCACTGTCACGGCCGCTAGATGAGACGCAGCAGAGCTGGCTGTTGGGTCCCGGCGAGCAGAAGAAGAAGAAGTACGTAGATCTGGGCTGCATCATTGTCAGCCGTAAGATCTTCGTGTGGACGGTTGGATTGATATTAGCCGCAGGATTCATCACCGGATTTGTTGCCTTGATTGTCAAGACTGTGCCTAGGCATCACAAACACCCCCCTCCTCCTGATAATTACACAATTGCACTTGAGAAAGCTCTCCTCTTCTTCAATGCCCAAAAATGTACGTTTTTTTTTTCAATTTAATTGGTGTCAAGTTGTCGGTGGATCAGCTATGCTTATTTTTTAACCATTTTCAGCTGCCGTTAGATCTTGAGGTCATGAATTCAAGTCGTATAGAAATAATTAAACATTATAGTAAGTTATGTATACGAGATCGCAAAGTGATCCGGCTCCTTCTTGAATCTTGGGTAAACTAGGAGTTAAATCAAACACGGAATACAATAAGTAGTTATGTTGCCAGATTTTGTAACATCCTGCCATCAACCTGTAAATTTTTGTGTGGTCAGAAACTTTTGAGGGTCAGTTTTTGATTATTAAGTATTGTTTTACTGTCCGGTTCGGTCTGATGATTCTGATCCGATCACTTCATGCTAAAAAAGATAAAACTAACTAAATTTCATATACATGTTAAAATAATACGTTAATCACAGTTAGAAATATAAAATGTATCTGGTGCTTCATTTAGTTCCCGTTTTGCGTTTTGCGCTAGATTGGGGATTTAATCATGGTTAAAAATTAGTGTAGTAAAAGTATGAAATCCCTATTTTTAGCTTCTACGGGTTTTCTACTATTTTTGGAATATAGTTATTACAGCATATACATAAATATAAATAAAGATTGCTCAGCAGGTCTTTTCTCCAATGTTATTTTTTAAAATGGGATAACATTTAAATATATTATTTTTAAAGACGTTGCAAAATATTATATTGTTGTCTCTTTCTTGTCGTCATTGTTTCTTATTGGGGTAAGTGAGAAAAGTTATTAGAGGTCGATCGAAATTAGATCGTATATATAGTAAAGAAAATAAATTTTTAACGGGGAGCAGGCGACCCCCATCCGGATTACCTAGGTTTGCCCCTGCATACAACCAATATTGTCCGTCACCCATTCCTGTATTATTTTACTTAAGCCCGTTTAACTGTAGAGTTCTTCTCTTAACCATAGCATCTCGCTCAAAATGCTTTGGTGATATATGAGGCAGAGCTTTCATTATGCCCAAGTATCTCTCTTGTGAACAGAACAATTTGGGATTTGCTTACAATTTTGATACAGGATTTGTATTAAATTTGGTTTGTTTCCATCTTCACATGAAAATGAACAGCTTTTATAAAAACAGATGATCATTGATTTGTCAAAGATGATCAAATCTGTAAAGTGGCTTATGTTGTTGTTTGTGTGTTGATAAATGCAGCTGGAAAGCTCCCTAGACATAACAATGTTTCATGGAGGGGCAACTCATGTCTAAATGATGGGAAGGCTGATAAATCGGGGGCGGTTTTGAAAGATCTTGTGGGTGGGTATTATGATGCTGGTGATGCAATTAAGTTCCATTTTCCTAAAGCTTTTGCCATGACCATGTTGAGCTGGAGCGTGATCGAATACAGTGCTAAATATGAAGCTGCTGGACAACTTAATCATGTTAAAGAAATCATTAAATGGGGCACTGATTACTTCCTCAAAACCTTCAATTCTTCTGCTGATTCCATCAACCAAATTGTTTCTCAGGTGACTTCTTGTGCCTTCTTGGGGGGGTTTTGGATTTAACTAATTGTTTCTTTTTTATCAATGATAATCTGTTTTTAGTGTTTGGATAAACACATTCTGCTTCTGATTATCTGAATTTATTTGTTTTGAATGATCAGTTGCATACCATCTGCAAGAAATTTGATCATGTAAGAATAAAATAAAGTAAATTCAATTCAATAAACATCTCTGTTTTTTCAACAAAAAAAAAGAGTCGTGAAGGTTTTTATCAAAATAGTTTTGAGCAAGTTATAAAGCTAATAGTATTAAAAATGAAACAAAGCTATAGAAAGGAATCTTGAGGAACTAGAATTGTGACATGTAGTGGCATGAGTTACTTATTTATCATAGACTACTTATTTACCATACAATTAACAATTTGATCATCACAACCACAAATAGCACAAAAAAAAAGATTTTTTATAGATCGTTTAGTTATGGTAAACGGTTTATTATGTAATTCTGATTATATATTACAAAAATTGGATTTTAATAATCAAAAGTACGACTTATTGGTCAATAATAAATCATACTAGGAGTTTAACCAGTAATAATTTCAAATTTCACTTGTGTTGTTAAGGGTTATCCTTGTAAGCATAATCATCATTGATTTACATTTGGTTCCCACTTGATTTTGCTTACAATGATGATCGTGAAAGAAGTAGAAATCATACAAGCGAAATCGAGTGAAACTCAATGAAACTCAAGTGAAAATCAATTGTAAATCAATGATGATTATTCTAGTGAGATTGTGCTTGGCAACAAAAGTAAAAGTTGTAATCATTATTGACCAAACTTTTTGTATAGATTATTTTCAACTAATAGCTTATAGATTGGGTTATTAAAATCCAATTTACCTATATATTATGAATATAATCACTTCCAAAACACATATCCAAACACTTAAAAAAATGTGTTATAGTTTGTGGATGGATTTTTTTATAACTTTCTTTTGTGTATTTTGTGAAGGTTGGGAAAGGTGATACATCTGGAGGGACAAGTGATCCTAATGACCATAGTTGTTGGATGAGACCAGAAGACATTGACTACCCTCGACCAGTGACCGAATGCTCTAGCTGCTCTGACCTGGCTGCTGAGATGGCAGCTGCTTTAGCTTCCGCTTCAATCGTTTTCAAAGACAACAAGGCTTACTCTAAGAAGCTTGTTCACGGTGCTGCCACCCTTTGGAAGTTTGCTAGAGATCAACGCGGTATGTACAGCACTGGGGCTGATGCTGCAACTTTTTATAACTCAAGCATGTATTGGGATGAGTTTGTTTGGGGTGGAACTTGGATGTATTATGCAACTGGGAATACATCTTATCTTTACCTTGCTAGTCACCCTAAACTTGCTAAACATGCTGGCGCGTTCTGGGGTGGCCCTGACTACGGTGTTCTTAGCTGGGACAACAAACTCACTGGAGCTCAAGTAAGCAAGTTTTTAAAATTTCATATGATAACCATATCCAGTAAATCTCATTCACGATAAAGTTATTTCAGTTGGGAACTGATGGTGTATTTTATTGTGATTTTAGTTGTTACTGACTCGATTAAGATTGTTTCTGAGCCCTGGTTATCCATATGAAGAGACATTGCAAACATTTCATAACCAGACAAGCATAATTATGTGCTCTTATTTGCCATACTTTTCAAGTTTTAACAGAACAAAAGGTAAACTAGTGATTTAATCTCCTTGTTTGGTGATAATAGAATCATATGGATGATGAGTATCTTGTGTTGCAGGCGGGTTGATCCAATTAAACCATGGGAGACCGCAGCCACTTCAGTATGTTGTGAACGCCGCCTTCTTAGCTACTCTCTACAGTGACTATCTTGATGCTGCAGATACCCCCGGGTGGTATTGTGGGCCAAATTTTTATTCAACTAACGAGCTACGAAAGTTTGCTCAGACTCAGGTATGCATTGTGATAACTTTCAAATAACATTACACATAGAAACCTGTGTATTACACAGATTGAATAAAGAAAAATAATAAATAGTAGACTTGTAAAACGATAGTGTCAGTTCTAAGCAAGTGATAAAACAATAAAACTGAAAATCAAAAGCAGTAAAAAGAATCTTGGACAGCTATAATTGTAACACATACATATAGATTTGACATGTTAATGTTAGAAATTGTCACTTAAAGAACCATTAACCACTCTTCACTTGCTGTCAACGTTAACGCGTTGTTTTTTTCCCTCTTGTTATACGATAGATTGACTACATCCTTGGAAAGAACCCGAGAAAAATGAGTTATCTTGTGGGTTTTGGAAACCATTATCCTAAGCAAGTTCATCACAGAGGTGCATCCATTCCAAAGAACAGAAACAGGTACAGCTGCACAGGAGGATATAAGTTCAGAGATGCTAAAGGACCAAACCCAAACACGATAGTTGGTGCTATGGTTGCAGGGCCAGACAGACACGACGGTTTTCATGATGTTCGTACAAACTACAATTACACAGAACCCACAATTGCTGGAAATGCAGGTTTAGTTGCAGCTCTAGTGGCCCTTTCGGGTGACAGAACAACGACAAAGATTGATAAAAACACCATCTTTTCAGCAGTGCCGCCGATGTTTCCAACTCCGCCACCACCACCCGCTCCTTGGAAGCCTTGAGGCCATTGGTTAGACTGGTGACGGTTGTTGTTATGATGTCCGTGCGACTTATAGTGATCAAGATTTTGATAGGAGAAACAAGGCAAATGAAAACATATGGATATGGATGGTGATTTACCTTTGAAAATGGAACATGTGATTATTATACATATATAGTAAGATGTAAGAATGTGTTTTCTTTTGGCACGTGACAAAAACAAACAAACGCATGTATAATTTGAAACAATGGGAACTTTGTAACAATTGATTGTTTTTTTTGAATGAAATCTTTCTTTTTCCCTTTGTTTTGCCTACTACTTCTCTTTATGTTCAATTAAATAGTAGGTTTATTTATTTATTATTATTTTTTTTTTACATTTTAATGCTCTAAATTACAAATTTACAACAAAAAAAAATGTAAATTAAACAATTATGATTAAACTATTAAACTTGATACTACCTTTTTTTGTTTTAACTTTCGGCATAAAATATCCGATTAGGTTATATAATGACATAAAACACATTTTCTATAAAAATAAACGGCGTAAAACAGTTACCCACAAACATGCCAACTCGAATCCAATCTATTTAGCTAAATGTGCTTGTAAGTTTAAAAACGAAACCAATTTAGACTAATACCAACTTGTAATTTTGGTGCTAGTTTATGTTATGTTTTCGTGTCTTGTCATAAGTTCACGTTCACAAGTAGGTAGAGGTGCGCAAATCGTTTTTTTTTTTTAAAAGAACCGGTCCCCGTTCCGGGCAACATAGTCAATACTCGGTTCCGGTTTCGGTTCCGGGTTTCGACCGGTTCTGGTTCGGGTTTTGGCCGATTCCGGTTCGGGTTTTGGCCGGGTACAGGTGGAACCAGTTCCGGTTTTCCCGGTTCCGGTTTCGGTTTTAATTTGTCTAAAAAACAGGGCCCGTTTGTACCCATCGGTTCGGGTATGACCAGGTCCGGTTCGGGTTTTCGGTTCCGGGCCTGGTTTTTTTTGCCCACCTCTATAAGTAGGGATGAGTAAAAAACCAAACCGTAACCGAATTAACCAAAAAAACCGAACCAAACAAATAACTAAAAAACCAAAACCGAATTGTTCGGTTCGGTTTCGGTATTTCATATTCCACAAACCGAAAAAATAGAACCGAACTGATTTTTAGTCTTGTCTAACAATTAGCGTATGTGTGGTTATTTTTAAACTTATTTCACGAAAAAAAACACGCAAAGAGTCTGCTATTGGAGAAGATTAAGATTTGAATTATATGAACTCTATCATCTCAAATCTTAAAATATGATGAAGATCAGGACTATTACATATTTACTTTTAAAATTTATTTTTTAAATGTAAGGACATGATTATGATGATATTGTTTTATTGTAATTAGTTGGCGCCTGAACAATTAATTTATAAATTATCCATCATTACACATGTTTGCGTTTTCAGTATTGCATGAGATAGAGAAACAGAACAAAAAGAAAAAATTTGAAACCGAAAACCAATAAGTTTGTAATAACTAAAAGCCGATTATGTTGGTTTCTGTTTCGTTTTACGCGAAAAACAAACCGAACTAAACACACCCTCTAATCAAAAGATATGAATCCAAGGGTGTGAAGTACATGTGCCATGGAATGGTAAATGGTTGTTTATTTAGTTTGGTATTTGTCGAGCGTGGTTAAACTCGTTTTAGATTGGAGTTGTATGTATGTTTATTTTACTTTCTGTTTGTAGGCTAGTTGATCTAGTTAATGGCAATAATGATATTTTAATTTTTAGGGACTAGTTATTCCTAGTTCTTTCCTTAAGCAATAAGCAATGATTGAAGTGTACATACAACCAATTAATTTTAATTTGTTGTTAGTAGGTATTAATCACAATCAACAAGAAAAATCAGGCTTTATCATAGAAACTAATTCTCTTTCTTATTTAGGGCTCTATCGTAAAAATTAATTTTATTTCTCTTTTAAAACACATTTGGTATTAGAGCTCGATCCCTCAATTAAGTGGAAATATTCAAATCACATCGGAATTTTTATTTGCAAGGATTCACACCATGATGATGAATCATTAGAGTAAAGGAAAAAAAAAGTGACAACACCTGCTAAGATTGGATGTTGTCACAAAAAAGACCAAAGAGACATTTGCTGATATTCGATAAATCTAGGAGAAATCGCTCAAAAATTTGAGTGATTCAAATAGTAATTTGCATGATTCAAATGAAAATTACCATGAACACAAGAATTAGATTGAATCGTTGGCATCAATTAGGAAAGATTGATTTCCCTAAATCAAATGGCATAGAGGTGAAGGATTGGATTTACAAGTACAAACAAGGGATGCAAAACAGCCACTTACATTTATAGTCTATAACTAAGTTAACTGGAGAGAAAATTTCGAAACAAGATCAGTTTATCTGAATAATCAATCAGATATCTCAAACGTAACTAAATTGTTGGAAAAAATCAAAAATGTATTCCAAGTTCCTGAAAGGTTACCTCCTTAATGTGACCTAGGTAATTAAATTACCAATTACTAGAAACATGAGTGATTCCAAACAACTCTAGCCCGTTTGCTCCTCCTTTAGCATTGGTAAATAAAAAATGGTAATTGGCGCTTATGCGCAGACTATATATGATTAAATGAAGCAACATCCATTTTTTTTCCTCAAAACTTTGTTTCTAATGACTACTATTTGTTATGTAATTGAAAATATTTTATATTAAGAATCGACTTCTTATTTAATAAAAGTTTTATTAAATGTCTTTTTTGCTTCCAATGTGTGTATCAAATTAAATCGTATACTTCAAATTTAATATTTTTTCTTGGTTTACAATTTTTCTTCTTTTGATACTTACCCAATCTCATTTCCTACATATTTTTTTTCCCTTCATATATTTTAGTTTTATACTTTATTTTAAATTTGATATTTATGAATTAATCTTTAAACACAAATACACAATCTTTCTCAATAGTACAACTTTTATTAAGGGTGGTGTTAAACTTACACCCCAAAATAATATCTGCACACCCCTCAAACGCCCCGTAGTGGCCACTACGGGGCTTTTTGGTACGGATTGTACTATATTGGTCAAATGACAGGTGCACTTATTACACCTAAACGCCCCGTAGTGGCCACTACGGGGCGTTTTGGTACGATGTTCTGAAAAAGTTTCCGACATGTCAGTTGATTAGACCCAAACGTCACGTAGTGGTCACTACGGGATGTTTAGGGTTAGCCCTAAACGCCCCGTAGTGGCCACTACGAGGCGTTTCTTGTTTAAAACGTGCCAATTAGTTTCTAACTTACGAATTCATCGTCCATATATACAAACATGCTGCTTTACAATATCACACATTCTCTCGAATTATTTTCCAAATCGTTGAACGATTTTATCTTGTTTCGTTTATCAAATATCTACACTCTACACCCATATTTTTTATTTGAAATATGTCTTGGTGGGACGAAGACTTTTTCTTCGGTCAATATTCCGACGTTTCGCGTGTGGCTGAAACATATCAGGTACGAAACTGTATTTACTTGCTTTTATTGTTAATCAAATGACAAACTAATCATAATGTTTTTAAGGATGAGACTGGTGCACAATTGAGCACAGTCAGCGGCTCGCTCATACCAGCGAGCAGCTGACGCGACGACTGGATCGGTTGGAGGATCTGATCTCGTGGCATGTGCATGTCGAGCTTAGGCATGCACAAGGTGAGGGTATCCAGCTTGCTGCAGTTCTTCAGCCATGAGATTATCCTCCTCCACCTTAGTATTTTCAGTTATATTTGTATTTGTTAAACAAACACTTGTATTCATGTTTATGGTTTGTATATATTTGGTTGTTTTGGTTGATGATGCATGCATATATTTGGTTGTTTTAGTTAGTGATACGTGTTTATTATTTAAATATGTTTTGTTGGTGATACGTGTTTATTATTATATGTTTTGTTGTTGATGCGCGTTTATTATTTAAATATGTTTTGGTTGGTGATGCATTATTTATCGTATTATTCTGTAACATCAGTATGCTTAAACAAAGAACGTCATTCATATATCAATTAATTAATATATTTAAATTTTAATTAAATCTAAAAATTAAAAACATTTTTAGCTTTCAAAACTAAAAGTTTAAAAAACAATTAAAAAATAAACGAACCGAGAGACCGTAAAAAATAAAAAACAAGTTTTAAACAAAAAAATGTTAGATTTTTACAAACAAAAAACATGCGTTTAAAAAAATAACTAAACTTTTTAACGTACGAGAGATACGTCGTCGTAAAGTATAAATTCTACGAGGGATACGTCGCAAAATATAAAAATAGTTTTTAAACAAAATTTTATATTTTTAATATTTTTTAACAAAAAAAATATATTTTTACACCCCAAAAAACATACCCAAACCCCCAAATCACACTCAAACGCCCCAAGCTGCTGCGTTTGATTTTTTTGAACCCTATACGCCCCGTAGTGGTCACTACGTGGTGTATAGGTCTGAAAAAGCTGACAAAAGAATTCTGTCGCTTAAGGTTGTCAGTCTGTGGCTAAAACGCCCCGTAGTGGCCACTACGGGGCGTATGGGTGGCGGCCGGGGTGTTGAATTAAAATTCTGGGGTGTGTAGATAACCCCTCCCTTTATTAATTAAATCACATGTATCCTTTCCAACGTATATATCCAATCAAATATTGTACTATTTAACCTTTTACAAACAAGTATTCATGTTTTGTTTTTAAACACATAAATATAAAATTCATTATATATATATATACACATATACACACACACACACACATATATATATATAGGGTTTGTATCATGTAAAAATTTGATTTTTGATAGAAAACTTTTGAATCTTATCCGGGCTGTTCATTTTGAATTTTGAAAATAAATATGTGGTCCATACTAAACTATATTAAAATTGATTTGTTTATTCAAAATCCAATTTTTTATTCAGCTTTAATGTTGACCACATATTTATTTTCAAGATTTCAAATGAACGGCATAGATAGTGTTTAAAAGTTCTCTCTCTAAACTAGATTTTAGTTTTAATGAACTTTTTTCCTTTTTTTAAATTTTTAATTGCTGTATAAAAATTACAGAAAATTTATTCTTTGTTCTCTATATTGTTTCATAAGTAATTTAATTTTATAAAATCTAAAAATAAATTTAAATTGAACAAGTAACGTGTCATGTGAAGAAAATAAAATATAAAAAGAAGAATAATAAGGTAGCAGTGACGTGAAATGTAAAGAAAGCAAGGAGTATAAATAACTCCTTTTCATACCCCCATTCTCTGTTGCTTTTCCCCCTCTTTTAACTAGGGAAGTTTGGTTACCTTCTAAAAATTTAACACAACCCTAACGTCCATTCAAGCTACATACATAATCTATTTGTAAACACTCAAAACTGTAAGTATATTTTTAAAAGTGATTACTATATTAATAATTAAGTAATAGTAATACATTAAATAAACAAATACATATATAAAATGTATTTTTTTTGTGGTTAACGATTCCATTTTTTTAATGAAATTAGGCATAACTTTTAATATAACCTTTTTTTACCAAACGAAAGTTTTTTTTTTCTTTTAACAAACAAAATCAAGTGTTTGTTGTCTATGTTTTGATTTGTGTTTCTTGTAAGTTACTGTTGTTTTTCTGACTAGGTTCGATGTATTGTTTTGATAGCCATAGCAACTATTATTTTTCTTACATTTTTGATATTATTAATGATGCCACCACTATTGTGAACAAGTAAATATATTACCAGAACGACCATGGGCGTAGCTCTTTCAGGGCCGGGTCCCCCCTCTTTTTTCGTCCGTAGTATTAATTTTCTGGCCGAAATGTTATTTTTAGTTAAAAATATTGGTTTCGCCCCATCGCTTCAAAAAATTAACATGTATTTTGGGTTTCAAAATTTTCCTCCCCCCTCGTAGTTCGGCTAAGCTCCGCCACTGAGAGCGACATAAATAACTCTTTTTTTTTTTTTTTTTTTTCCAAAGTCGTTTTACTATTGTTTTATAAAACTTTGTATTTTACATTTTCAAAGTTTAAAAATATTATATATGTTCTAACAATCGAACATTCATAATGTATGTTTTATTATGCAACATAAGGAAACCGGTCCAAAAGGAGAATAATCAACTTCTAGAAGTAAAAACCAATGAAATGAAGCATATTCGTTCACAGATGGCGTCTGGTTTGGAATTCTACTTTTTATTCAATATTCAAATTTCAAACTAACTCCCTAAAACTGGATTAGGGTGTCTTCCAACCTTTTTCAGCCCAAAAACCCAACCTCTGCACCCACCACCATCATCTTCCTAACCACTCACACACACAAAAAAGGTTTCTAGAGAGAGAAAGTACAACCTGCCGGTGCCGGTGACGGTGACTGCTCGGCCGACGCTTCCACCTTCATCCGTTGATCGTATGTATCTTCATATACCTTATGCACTCTACGTTTCGATCGATGATCCGTTGTTTTTTTTTGCTTTATTTTAGAAGGATCACTCACTGAAGAATCCAATTCCGCTTTTATTTTTTTAGTTTTAATTGCTGGATTCATCTTTTCGGCTTTGAAGCTAAGCTGTGTTTGCTGATTTCAGCTTTACAACGACTGAATTTCGTTAACTAGGGCACGTTTCAACGAGTTCAGGTTACAAATTATGACCTTCTGTTGTTATTTTATATTTTAGGGATTTTGATTCTAGATGATCAGTTTGGCATGTGATCTTCAACACCAAAACTAGTTTTTCAAGGAATAAATATTGTTTTCTATGTTGCTTTTAGGACTCTTCACTCGTGAAAACTGGCCAGATGTTTAAATATTTTTATAATAGTATAATTTCATACTAGGTTTTTAAAATCTGAATTCAACCGTATAGAAAAGCAAATTATCCCATGAAGATCATTGTTTTTAGACATGGCAAATTTGGTATGTATGAAATTGGAGTGAAACCGTTTCCAGAATTAGCCATGTGGGTGTAACAGAACAAGGCTTCAAGCCATGTTATATTATTACTAGTGATTGGTACTTCAATTATACTGATTGAGACATGTAAATCATTTAATAGCATTTCAACATTATTCTTTTTGTTGTATACTGATTTGGTATGTGAAATTTGATAGATCTAAGAATTATTACCAAAGATGCCATCTCAAGAAGATGCTGCAAAAAACGTCACAAGTACTCTAAATACTGAGAGAGAAGACGGTGAACACGTGAGATTGGTTATATCGTCTAATGAAAGAAGTGTGGCTGAAGCTGATGCCTTGCAATCTCAAACAGGAAGGAGCAATCATTCCTTGAAATGGTGGATAAAGTCTGTCACATTGTCCATTATTGTTATAATAGTGTCAGTTATCTTCTTGAAATGGGGCTTGCCATTTATTTTTGAGAAGGTATATTCATGTTCTTTACTCAAAATATTTTTCATTGTTTTGTCATACTTGTCCATTTTGGTTGATATTGTGAACGGATTATGGGTAAACAATCAATGCAATAGTAATTATGATGGCCATTAAGAATATTCATGAAATAAACCTTTTCTTAGGGGTGTTTGATGTGTTATGAAAGTGATTATTAGCTAATGAATAATCAGGATTAAATAATCAATCAAAATAAAATAGACTTTAGAAGATAGTTTTTGGAGGTGTTTCTACTCATAGTTGTCAAAAGACACAAGGTGCACTCAAGGCAAAGGGTGATCCTTGGGCCTAGCTGCAAGGCGCGTAGAAGTGAGGTCCCAAGATAAACAAAGGCACATAGCATAAACACACCATTTTTATGGGTTTAGACATGTTTTAGGCTTGTTTAAGTTAGTTAGGGATATTATAGGCTAATAACTTAAGGCCATTTTTTAAAGCTTCAAGCAAGTTTGGATAGAATTTGCAAGGTTGGCCGGAATGGCGGAATTTTTATCAAAACCCTGTCGAGGCCTCGCTTGAGAGCCTAGATGGTCGCAAGGCATTTTCCCTGCATCTTGCCTCGTCTGAGGGCCTAGGCTTGTGCCCGGAGGGCCTTTACAACATAGCCTTTTCTATTTTTATAGCTGCAATAATCAGTATCGTTGTCTGAGGCTTTGCTGATGTTGTTGCAGGTTCTTTTACCAATGTTGCAATGGGAGGCGACTGCGTTTGGTCGTCCAGTTCTTGCAGTGATTCTTGTTGGATCATTAGCATTATTCCCTGTGGTGTTAATCCCATCTGGTCCATCCATGTGGCTGGCAGGGATGATATTTGGTTATGGACTTGGATTTGTAATAATCATGGCTGGAACCACCATTGGCATGATTTTGCCATATCTCATCGGTCTTCTCTTCCGCCATCGCATCCATGTGAGTTGCTAGTTCTAGTAATCAGATGAAACCTGTACCCATACATGATAATTAGAGACGAAAAATGGGCTGATGGTCAAAACTGGTAATTATGTGACGTGGGTTGACTAGAAAGAGTTTTTGTCCAGATTTTTTTTAATTATAATCAACTTGTCAGATATGATTTGCAGAAGTGATTATTTCAGTATAATCTTATTAATCAGATTTCAGAATAAAATGTTTTAGGAAGCTTTATGCATTTAAAATACAACTTGGGTGTGACCTGCTCGACCCATTTGACTTATTTTCTTTTAAGTTATTTATTACATATTTACATGTTTGACCTGTAAAGATAAAGCATTACCTGATCTGATCCATCATCCAGGCATAACTGAAATGGTTGAAATTACCACTTCTACTCCATCTGCCCAAAAAAAATATATCAAACATTCGACTTGGCACATTTATCAATGTATAAAAATCGCTCTTCAGAATGGCAAATAAGGAAATTAGGATAAGAAGTTTATCTAAGAGCTGTTGCAACTCTTTTGGAATTGCTAAGAGTTGATGTTCTTTTTCTAAGAGTTGCTTTTTTCTTTCAATTTCTTGAAAACTTTGCAGAAATGGTTAAAGAAATGGCCACAGACAGCTGCCATGATTCGATTGGCTGGGGAAGGAGATGCGTTCCAGCAGTTCCGGGTTGTAACACTCTTTAGGATTTCACCATTTCCATACACAATATTCAACTATGCGATAGTAGTTACAAATATGAGATTTTGGCCCTATTTGTGTGGATCTATCGCAGGAATGATTCCAGAAGCTTTCATTTACATATATAGGTCTGACTCAATTTGATGCTACTCCACTATTATATGTACATGTGATAAAATGGTTGGTCTAGGGCAAAAAGGGTCAGGGCGACCGATTTTCTTATTGTTAAATTTTACAAATAACTAACTTTTTAACTATCATTTGAAAGTTGTGTTAATGCGATGGTACATTATACTTGGAAGTAAAAAGAATAGTAAATCATTTTTTATGAACTTAAATCCATTTGACCAGCTTGACCTGTTTCTGTCAACCAATTAACTAAAATTTTCCCAATTTGACCTATTAAAGAGTCAAATTATAACCCAAATCGGGCAGTTATATGTTAAGTGGATCAAGTTTGCCTCCTTTTGTGCATTTTGATTTCTCTTCTTTTACTTTGTTGACTTATTATTGTCAATAAATTTGTGCAGCGGGCGGTTGATACGAACATTTGCTGACGTGCAGTACCGAAATCACCGTTTGACGACATTGGAAATTGTATACAATGTTATCTCCTTCATTATTGCAGGAGCTATGACTATTGGTTTTACAGTTTATGCTAAGAAAGCTCTTAAAGAACTTGAAAATGAAGACAAGGAAATAGATGATGTTTTGTACTCTGGTAATATACAGCTTGAGAAACTTCCACTTGAGTGACTACAATTTTGATTTCAAGTCACCTTAATCATAGCTTATATAGGTTGTTAGTGTAAATTGTTGGAGTTAAGATCGGTTAATCGCTAACCACTTGTAATTAAGCAATTTCAGACGCAAAATAAGAACGAGTACCATAGTTGGCAGTTTTATAAATCAAGATTGATTAACTTGAATGTTCAATGGATTTGATTCATGTTGATAGCTTCTCTACAGTTATAAGTGGAGATTTTGACTCATTACTTTCGAATCGGTTGATACGGTTTATGTTTATTTCTTCATAGAAAAATTAGATAACTTTATCTTAGTGTCAAATATCAACATGCCATCTAACATACAAGAAAGTTACAACTCCTTTACTAGACTTGCTAAATTTGATGCATACACACTTGCTAGCTTGGTTAAGTACATTTCCATTATAAAACACAATGCTATCAACTTTTGATGTTATTATTTAAGGGTATGTTTTAGACTCTAAAGTGACTTGATAAGCTTGCACACCACACCTTATGCTTGTTACCATGATTAAAAAAATCTTGTAGTTATTTCATGTAAATATCATCATCCAAATTACCATTTAAGAATATAGTTTTTACATCAATATGTTGTATTACAAGATTGTCTATAGCTGCTAAAGCAATCAACAATCAAGTTGTGGGTATCCTTGCCATGAAAACATACGTGTTCAAAAAATCCTTCCTTTTGTCTAAAGCCATAGATCATCTACTTTCTATCTTCTTAAAGATTCATTTACAATGCAATGGTTTTACAACCATAGGGTATATCAGTTAATTTTCAAGTATTATTTTACACTATAGTGTATCACCTTAATTTTTTATGACTAATGTGATAAAGGAAGCCAAACTATCAAGCTTGACTGTAAATTTTCAGCCCCTCTTTCAAAATGTTCAAGCTTCGTAACTGCTTTAAACACAAAGGAAGCAAAAGTGGCAAAGTTGTAAATTAAACAAACTTGGATCATCATCATTTTCATCCCAATGTTTGGTTCGATTTCTTTCTTAAAAAGGTAAGATACTTACGTTAGATTTTGGATGCCAACATTGGATTAGGTTAGTAATGATGCTATGTGATGAATATAAATGATTTCCAAGGAGTTCATTCTTAAAAAGATTAATTAATATGCCAAAGTGCTTCCGTTGCAATATGGTTTTCAAAATAACATGTCAAAAGCCTAACAATAAACATCAAATCTTAAAACGATATAAAGTTATTGGTAATTTAACTCAAGCTTCTTTGTCACGTACTAAACGTCTTCGTATGATCTTATATTTCTTCCCGATCATACGTACGTGTATCTGATACGAACGCAAGATATATGTCACACTTGTTCTTGAATACGAATAGGACTTGACACCTCAAACACTTGGGTTGTAATTCCTGGTTCGATCGTTATATTTTCATCGTTATCTTGCGGTTGAATTTGTAGTCTGTCGGAGTGACTTCTAACATCAGATTTTGAGTCTGGTCTTCCCCTTTCTCCTACCCATACGTTAATGAGGTCAAGTGAATACTGGTTGAAAACACTTGGTTTAAACATGCTTCCCATCTGCATTCATATATATATGCCAATATTTAATTTATATATAATAAATCTAATTAATCAGCTAATTAATAAGCTAGTATGTAGTAGTTACAGATATCATAAATATTTATTAATTAGTCATATACCTGGGATACAATGGCATACAAAGGTAACGTGCTGTAGCTACATAGTACTTGAACAATTGCCCTACATAACCACAATTAATTATATAAATATCTCAGCTACATACATACATACATACATGCATGTGTGTGTTACAATATTAAAAAAATATAATAATAAGAATAATAACGGCAGCAAAACAATCGATCACAATTCTCTGTCTATACACACACACCTATATATCTTTCTATGGTCGCTCAACCCCATCTCACCGGTTCCGATCAACACCGTATGAAATCAGTTTCGGCACCCTCATTTCCCATTTCACCGAAACTGTTGATCGAACATCGATCACCCATGATTAGACTTAGGGGCCATTTGGTAACGTCTAAACCATTAATTGCTGAATCAATAAGATGTCTGAATGGCAGTGGCGGACCCAAAAATTTTTTTCGTGGGGGGCGAAATTTTTTTAAAAGTTATATATTTAGAGTTCGATATATAATATTTTTTTATTTTGTTCCGATCGGGTTAGGTCAAACCGGGTCGGGTCATGTTAAAAAAACAATCAAACTAAAGTTCATATATAAAATCATAATAAAAATACATTACAACTAAAGTTGTTCTTATGTCAGACAAAATGGACGAGTTGGGTTGGGTAACAGGTTAGAAAGGCTGCGGGTTAGGATGAATGCGAGTTATCATGGGTGCAGGTCAGGATGAATTTTAAGAAAAGTTAGTTTGGGTTTAAATAAGTCATTTTATAAAACATCAATTTCGTTCAAATTAAAATGAATTATAATAAACAAATAGTTTAATTGAATAATTTTTTATCAAATATATTATTAATCATTGTTACCCGTTTGAATTTATTATATTCATTCAGTTTTTAGGTTACCCATCTTGTTATTAAATTGTCTGCCTAGTTCTCTACGGAGTTTTATTTTTTAAAATCTATCAAAAACATCTATGAAGGTTGTTATAAGTAACTCTTTCTCCAAGAAAACAAGTATAGCTATCACTTAAATTTTCATCACAAGTTTGATTTTACAAATTTAAGAGGGCAATTGCAAAATATTAAGGGGGTCGGTCAAGATTTTAACATATATATACTACTGGAAAAAAAAATTCAACATTCTATGTAGGTACGCCACTGCTGAATGGTTAAGTGCTGAAAGACTGTTTGGTTGAGCGACTGAATGGAAATGCGGAACGACTAAGGATTACAGTTTTGTTGCACTCCCTAGACTTCTTGAAAAACAAATACTCAGTTGTTAATCAAGTCAATATAAATCTACATCCTAATTCACAAGACCTTAAAAGAGGGATTGGAGAAGAAGTTGGGGTGTTTATCGGGTCGGATAACGAATTATTCGGGTTTGAAAAATTTTTTGGTCTATCCGAAACCAACTCGAAATTCAAAATATATTATCCGACCCGAAAAACCTTAATTCGTGCATCCAAACAACCCTTTTCTCGGGCTATTCGGATATCCGACCCGGAAAAACTACTTTTTGCATATCCGAAAACCGAGCCGAATCTAAATTCATATTATCCGCCCAAAAACAAAATAAATTTAGGATAATGTTTTTTCAGGTTTTGGATATTTTGAACACATAAGACTATCCACAGCGGTCACCCCACTAAAAATCTCTCCCCACCGAAATTTCCTGCCACGTCATCACCTCACTGAAAACCTTAAACCCCACAATGGTCACCCCACTGAAAAACTTTCCCCACTGTGCCACATCAACCACTAAAACACCCCACAGTGGGTCCCATTTTAAAAGAATGAGCCAATGGGAGTAGAGGGGCTCCACGGGGAGCGGGAGCCGTGGAGGGGCTCTTGTGGGTTGCCGCTGGGGAAGGGGAGCGGTGTCCCCGCTGACCCCCGCCCAAAAAAGCTTCCCCGCCGAACCAGCGGCTCCTCCGCTGCACTTAGTCATTTCCAATCCAGTGATTGATCCTTTTCCACTTCATCGTTCGCCTTCTTTTCTTCCTCTTTGAGCCCTTGTGTTTCCGTTTCTGCCTACTAGACTCATCGTTCACAGCGCCCTCCCCTTTGCCGGAGTCCGATCGGAGCACCAAAGCTTCACCATCGTCTAGAACGAGTCCATCCTCGTGAGCACATCGAACGACAGCTTATGGACGCCGGATCTTAACTCCGACATTGACGATTGGTTTAGGGTGAGATTAGAGCACAAATTCAGAGTGAAGGGCAGCTGTTGAACATGATCATCCTCTTTTTGCTTGCACTGGAGTGCAGTGGTGGCAAAATTCTCGAAATTTGGGTGTAATGGATACGATCGATCCGGCAATCGAATTTTGGTGAACGAAAGTGTTTCTGGGAAAACGGTATAGTGTTGCCGGTAGAAATCAGAAAATACGTTTTTGGGTTTCTTTCGGACATTTCTATCCATTAAGACGTGATTTCTTTTATGAAACAAACGGTCTAAATTTGAACCATTAAGATTCAGACCCATTTAGATACTCAACCCATCCACCTAATTCCGGATCAATATGGGTATTTCTTAAGACAAGTTGTATCAATTTGGCCGGCTTAGGAGGGTCGGAGTGGGAGCAGGGAGAGAGGCGGGGAGAGGAGGGGCCGGCCGGGAACACCACCCCCGGAAGTGGGGTGGGGTGAATCGGGGAGATGGCACCGTTTCAAGCCGAGCATGGGGAGAGGAATTGATCCATGGGTTTAAACAAAAAAAAACCATTTTTTTTCCTATTTAAACAACTCTAAACAACCACAAATCTTACACTTTTTTCTCATTTTCTACAATCTATACACTAAATTTATAAAATTTTTCAAGTAAAATGGAAGGAGGTTCATCCCTTAGTGGGTCGTCAAGCAAGAAATTTAGAAAACCATGACCAAAAAATGTTCAAACGGCTCAAATGAACCCGTTCAACACACCCAGGTATCATCCACAAATGTCATCTCCAAATCAACTAAACTTCTACTATGGGTATCGTCCACAAATGCCTTTCTAGGTTTTTCAATTTAATTTTTTAGGTTGTATTCTCCTTTTTTTTGTTGTATTCTTTTTTTTTTATTTTAAATTTAATAAATCTTTTTTTATTTTATTATTATTATTATTATTATTATTATTATTATTTATTGTTAAAATAATTAATTAAAAATAAGATTTGAAAATGGGGAAAAGTGGGACGACACCATGCAAAATGGAGAAAAGTGGGGAGAAGTGGGGAAAAGTGAGAAAAGCTGATGTGGCAACGGGGAAAAGTGGGGAAGCACGGGACGACTCCGTGTGGCCTTACATAGTTACATGTGTTTCTCTAATGCCTAGACCTCTAGAACCTCTAAGAGCGGCTTTGCAAACTCATTTCAAACAAAACTCATCCTAACCCAAACAAAAAAGAATCACTTTTTAATGTTGTCGATCCTGATCCAAACTCTTTGTAACTAAAACATGTTCTGGCCCGGTACACAAACAAACACTAATTAGTGCAAGAATGCTAGTAATATATCTAGAGAATAAAAAAAGTTTATAAATGTACAAGCTATTGTGTCAAATCCTTGGTTTTATTTGCAAATAATATCTAGAGACGAAATCAATAATTTAATATGAATTATATATTAATTAATTATACCGTGTAACTATTATTATAATTTTTAAAACTTAACAAGGCCCCAACATAAAAAGAAATAACTATTCATCATTATTAAACCGTGTAAGCATTAATATAATAAAACTTTTTTTTTTCAAAATGACATGTAAAAAAATTATAAAATACTTAATTTACATTTTTAATCATTTCTCAATTCAGTTTGTTATCGACTTACCCGAGAACGAGTTTGGTGATGATGTAGCCCACTTTCTCCATGACGCAGGAGTCGAATCCATACGTAGTCTGCCCCAAAATTTAAGACTTTATTAATGTAAAACAACATGCCATGTAATCAATGTTTTGAAAACCAGACCGGACGAACCGGAAACCGGTGGTCGAACCGGTCTGGTTAGAGTTCTGGGTCGTTTTTGAGTGAACTGGCCGGTCGAACCGGCGAACCAGTGGTCGGACCGGTGGTTGAATCGTTTTTTTATATTTTTATATTTTTTTTGATTATATATATATATTTATAAAATGCATATAAAATCATCCGGTTCGACCGGTCGGACCTCTGACCAGTAAGGAGACCGGTTCGATATCCGCTCCGGTTATGAAAACATTGCATGTAATTCTTATACACACTCACACATATACATATAGAGGGTAAATATAATTTGAAAACCATTTTTTCGAGAGAAAACCGTAAAAACAAGGCAAAAATAATGTAAAAGAAACTTATTTTTTTTGAAAATTTTTTTACATGTTTATAACACTATTGGGCACATTTTTATAAAAAAATCAAAAAAGTGCCGAAAAAATATTTTATAAAACCATTTAAAACATAAGTAACAAAACGTAAAAAAAATTCGTCAGATCTGACGCAGCGTTACGTATGTTTTACATATGTTTATAAAATATATATTTTTTAAAATATTTACTCGACGCTTTTTTTATTTTTTTTGTAAAAATGTGCCTAATAGTGTTACAAACCTGTAAAAAATTCAAAAAAAAACGTTGTTTACATTATTTTTGCTTTATTTTCACGGTTTTCTCACTAAAATAGGGTTTTCATTTTATTAATTCCCTGCATATATAAAGAAAATTAATTTATTTATTTTTTAGTATTATTATAATAATCATATATATATGTATATATGTGCTTACCCAAACCCAAAAGAAGAAGCCAATCTCAAAAGCATTTTGAAACAAGATGAAGTGAATCAAGTAGATGATGATTTTAGGGTTGTTGCACCAAAAATGGTCATCAGAAGGTTTTACTTCATCCGAGCTTTTCTCCACAACATCTCTTGCTAATCGTGTAATGATGTGCTCCAAATGAGCTCCCACAAGCAGTAGAAGCTACTTAATTTAGTATGAAAATATTAATCACCAATGTTATATAATATAGTATAACAACACACATGTGTGCGCGCGCACATATATAGAGGAATGATTAAATAAAAAGATATATTTTTTTGCCAAAGAAGATTAAAAAGTTTTTCTAAAACCCCGAAACCGACCCAAACGAGCTCTGATTGAACTCATTCCTAAGATGTTGGAACCATATCGTCAAACTCTACAATATTGACTCTTAGGTTTTAACTTTAACATCTAACTATAAAGTTTAGGTTTCAGGACTTGGTTTTTAACTTTTAGGTTTTATCTTTAGTCTTTATAGGTTTGGTTTTAGTGAGTGGCGGAGCTTGACCAAAAGTCCAGGGGGGCGAAATAAAAATTTTTTAAAAATTTTACACTACGTATCGGAAAATGTACACTACTACACGAAAAAACAGGGAGGCGGTCGCCCCCCTCGTCCGTACGAAGCACCGCCGCTGGTTTTAGTACTATGATTTATGATTTAACGTTTAGGGTTTAGGGTTTGACAAGCTAGTTCTAATGACGCAAAAATGAGTTTGTTTGGAAATTGTTTGGGTTGGTTTTCAAGTTTTTAAAATTACCTTTTAGTCTACTTAGGCAAAATGAACGTTTTATGTGAACCTCCTCCTATAATTTATATACACACACGTAAAATGTTATAAGGTAATTTCCATTAAAAACTTACAATCAGGGGCAAAAACGACAACCAAAAGTATGTGTACCAGCCTGCATTTCATACACCAATCCATCACAAAATTTAGTTACGTTTAAATGGCTAATGTTGTTTAGTATGAGATGACAAGACATTACCAGCTTTTGGTGCATTAATGTTTATATTAACAATTTTGGGCTTTATACAAATCATACATTTAACGAACAGTTCGTGGAATATTCAGCGATAGGATTGTTTACGTTTATTAAACAAATGAACATTAACAAGAATTATATTCACTTAGTTAATGAAAGGAACATGAAACGAGGTAACACTCGTTTATCTGTGCTTGTGAACGTTCGTTAATGTTCATTTATGTCCGTTTGTTCATGTTTATCAGTGGAAATCAAGAACTGCACCAATGTACTTACCACTAATATTAAGCAGCAAAAAAACCACAACAAAGAGCCACAAATACCAACTGTAGAAAAACAATATATAACAACTTTAACACAAAACATTTACTCGCAAACCACAATTGATATCAAAGAAATCAAACCTTAATTAGGCATACCTAATGCCAACAATTCTTTTAAAATCATACTCGAGCGTTCGTAACATGTACTTGTAAAAATTAAAATTCGGGTTCCCGGGACAATGTTCCTACGTATTGATGAATCAATTAAAAAATTATGCATACATACATATATACATCAAATGAAAAATGATGAATGATCGAGTTATAATTATTTGATTTACGTACCCTTATGAATCCTGATCTAAGTGCAGCATAATCGGACTTGGTCACTGATCCATAGAATTGCTTGAAGAATGACACCTACAAAGGGAACAATGAACAATTTGTTTTTTTTTTAGAAAAGGTAACCTCTCTTTTCGCATTACAATCTTTACAAATAATCATGTTATGTGTGAGATTTTATGAATATAAACGATTGATTGATATAATTTTATCATTTGGCATTCATGTTTGAAGTAATGTTATGAAGTAGACTCACAATCCATCTCAACACTGGCAACTTTCTGTAATGCCCAATGGTCCGTTGCGTGAAGAACTGACGATGATGAAGGTGGTGGTGGTGGTGACGCGAATGGCCTACAACAAAAGAAAGAACTCACATTGCATCATGTTATATTGAACTCTAAGATGAAATTGAAAGAATGTTATGGGAGAACTTAGTAAGGACCGGGAGGCAACCGTCCCCTTTTTTTCATCTGAGTTAATTTTTCTGTCGATAGGTTAAAAACTTTTATAGGTATTAATTCCGTCCCACCTTGTAAAATTTTTGCTCCCGTTCCTCTTTTAAAACTATTCAAGCTGTTATGAAGAAAGATTTAACTTACTAATTTTCGCTGGTCCATCGGGGATCTTGAGGGACTCCTCCCAACGCTTCCACTCGCTTATCTACACCATATATTTTATATTAACATGAGATAAAATCATTAAAAATTATTTCTTAACCAGTTACTTTAGCCTTTTATTAAGGAAAGGAAACATATTTTAAAACAAACACGTGCAATCGACTGGACTCGAACTGCGAACCTGAAAAATCGTGTCCTACATATTATATGAATCCAAAGAAAGTACGACTCGTTTGACAATAAATTTAATGTTAAATTTTTTTTGTTTAAACTTTTTAGTATTAAATAATCAACCAATTATCATAAACACAATTAAAAATAATTAAATACATATAGATATGTTAAATGACTTAACCCATGAAACCGCCAAGGTTGGCATGAACCCAACAACTGTTTAATTAGCTAAACAGCTAGTAGATTCAACATGAATCTGACCCGAACTCATTATAGTAAACCTAAACATTTTAATTTTGTATTAAATTCATATCGCGTCAGAAATTTACACCTTTTGCGCGATCATACAAATCGTAATGTGTGGTGGTACAAATTTTATCGTAGACTATACAAATCTCAGTGTTGACCTCTAGATAGGGGTATTCATCGGGTTAGATAACGGTTCATTTGGATCGGGTTGTTCGGATTTGCGAATTTTAACGCGTTATCCGAAACCCGACCCGATAGGAATTCAAAAATTTTCAATCCGATCCGAATCTATTCGAAAAACCAGAATAAACTTATTTTTGCATCCGAATAACCCGAAAAAACAGGGTTTATTCGGGTTATTCAGATTGAATTAATTCGGATCGGGTATCCGATCCGGATCTACCGGAATATCGGAATCTTTAATTCAGATCGGTTTTTTCGGGTTTCGGATATGGTTCGGATTTCGGAATTTCTGAACACCCCTACCTCCAGAAGTTGAAAAATGCTTTTTTTTTTTATCAAATAATTTATGAAAATTGAAAAGCTAGCAAGCACAATTGCTAATTAAACCGAATGTATATATAAAGGTAATCAGGTGAGTATAAGCATTACGTACTTTGGCACCACCAAGGACCATGGTAGTGGCACAGAATATGACATGCACAACTGCTAAAACGAATATAAATATATGAAGCTGGTGCAGTCCCTCTAACGAGACCAATGGCACCTTCCCCTTGCTTCCACAATGTTGCGCGCCGAGGTCTTCGGACAGAAGATGTCGACCGGAACCGAAGCTAAGATGTTTGATCGTCGTCTCTTCCGGTTTGCAAGGAAGCATGTAGTTGGCAAGATGAGATGGTATGCAGATTTTGCTTATCATACGTTGAGAAACCGTTAGCAACAATGATATAAATCCCAACAGCATCAACTCTGATCATGATGTGAAAACATGTATGTCGTTTTATATAAATAAACAAATATTATTATTAATCGTTGAAGAAGTTAAATTGGGGTGTTTTTGGTTTTAGTTAAAACACCACAATTTACTTATTTTAACGGATTGAAACGACGACACCTAAGACGAGATTTCAACCATTCTCTCGGATTTGAAGCTATATATGGGGCTTACGCCCAACGTTTTTACATCATATCATGCAATAAACAAACCTTCTTGTAGTTTTTGCAAGGCCTCGTAAAGAGCATCTTGATGTCTTCGCTTTAACCACTATAAACATGCATTTTAACACAAAACTCAATATTAGTAAATATATTTATGTGTATATGTGCATATACAAGGATAATATCAAATTATAAATAACTTTTGCCTAAACACACTTATTTTTTATTCAAGGGTTGTGCTTTATTTCAAAAGCAGTAAAAAAACACAAATCTAATAAAAAAAAAACAAATCAAGTACAAAAATTAGGCTTTTTTATGTTTTTATGAAAAAAAACTCAGTTTTTTAACTAGCAGTTCGTATAATGTATGTATCTGTTGATGTATACATAGTTAATATAACTGGGGTAGGTACCTTGCCAAGATGATGAAGGCCACGCTCAGCAAGGAGAGAGATGATTACAATGATTGAACAAACGACCGCGACAACCCATGTTGGTGTGTGCTCTAAAGATCTTGATTGAGCGGCTTCTTCTGACATGTCTTTATTTGTTTTCTCAATTCCTCATAAATCAATGGAAGGAAATTGAGTTCATCATATGATTTGGTTCATTGATTAATGTATAGTGTCCATATTTGGATTGAAGAGGATGCAAAGAATGTCTATTGTTAAGGGTCATCATGGTTACCAAGTAAAGAACAAAACTTTTGTTTAATTGCTTCTTTTAGGTTGGTTTTCCAAAACATAAGACGAATAAATTCATCTTTTATAAAAATAATTATAATTTTCAAAAAATACAATGTTGGAGTTATAATTGTAGCTTTTGTCTCAAACTAAACTAATACATTAGATTAAATACGGTATTTGTTTGTGTAATTAAGTTAAAGTAATAATTTTCATCAAGCTTTTTTCGATACTCTAATTTTTTATTTTATCATTTCAGTCTGCTAGTATTTTTTTTTTTTTAATTAACAGCGCTTGTGCTACACCATATGTATTTCATGAGGAATAATCACACTGATTCTTTATTACGCATATTCTGAGATGACTCATACACATTACGTATTGAATTTCTGGTAGTAGATCCATAATCAAATAAGTGTTTGTGATTATTGCAGAAGAAATGAAACAAAAGATATATACGGTAGAGCTAGGACAATTATTGTATGAGGTCTACTCAGTGTTAGATGCAGAGGCGCATAATAGATCAATATGAACATGATGAGTTGTCCCGTAATAAAACCAGTTGTTGTTGATACCTTCTTCTTGGCTCCTTGTTCTTCTTCTTCCATAACGTGAGCTCGGAGAAGAAATAGATAGGAGTGTCATATGGAGAATGTGGTTAGAAATCCATAATAGAGTCTGACCACAACGACCGAAGAAAAAGAGTACCAACTAATATAAATTTGACATGTGACATATTAAAAAAAAAGAAATGTAAATTAGGTATAATACTTTTTTATTAAAGTTTTATTTTTTTAATGAATTCTTTTTTTTTTGTTCTATGTTTTTTTTTTGTTGAATTTATGTTTTCTTGTACTGGGTTTTTATATTTTGCATTAAATTTTTGATTTTTTATGCTGGTTTTTTGTTTTTTTATAGTATTTTGTTTTTTATACTAAATTTTTGTTTAGATGTTTTTAAGCAAAATTTTCCTACATTCTCTTTCTTTCAATAAGGGGCCGTTTGGTTGAGTCTGAATGATTAAGTGCTGAATGGTTAAGACGTCTGAATGATTAAGAGGATCTGAATGATTAAGTGCTGAACCGGTTAAGACTGTTTGTTTGCACGTCTGAATAAAAATAAAAAAAATTCTTTTTTTTTTGTTAAAACCCTATCCCGATCAAGATGCCCCCGACATCACCCCCGCAGCCCCCGTCATCACCATCGCAGCCCCTTCCTTCCACCACCGCAGCCCCTTCCGTCCACCACCGCAGCCCCTTCCGTCCACCATCGCAACCCCGTCCGTCCACCGCTGCATCCTCGACCTCCACCGTCGCATCCCTCTTTTTTCAGAAAACCCTAAGCCTCGTCCACCGCCGCACCCCTCGATCATCGTCATCGCCCTCGCAACAGTAGGTCGTCGTCGTCGTCGTCCTTGCGAGCGGCTGAGAAAGGCGGCAACGGGATGGTGGTGGTTCCGACGAGATGGATCTCGTTCATGGTGGTTGACAAATGACGAGGGCGAGGCTTCCTTCGGTGGTTGAAGAACGACGAGGATTCATTTTTTCCCCCATTCAGATGGTGTGGTGTCCCATTCAGACTTGTTCTCAGATCTGAATGGTTCAGACCCTCATTCAGACATTTTTCTCCATTCATACGTGTTTTTTTTTGCGAAACAAACGGTCTGAATCTGAACCATTCAGATTCAGACCCATTCAGACCTATTAAGACCCAACCAAACAGCCCCTAAGTCTCTTAAGTCTTACCCTCTCGAAATTAGTGTCTACTGGTGTATAAGTTATAACCGCTAGAATTGAGTTGATTATAAAGTTGTCATGGATAAATAAAAAAAAACTTAATATTAAAAAAATACAACTTAAATTTTGAGACCCCTTGAAAAACCTGTTAATAATCCGGCCAAATCCCTAATCTCATGTTCTTCAATACCCCCTTTCCGGCGACTTGAACCGTCCGACAAGCTCCCCTCCTTTAATTCTGGTCACCCGAAGTGTTTCCGACAAGCTCGCCTTTTTACAGAGGAATAACAACCTTAGTTTTTGCAAATAAAGATGTGATTCAAATTGAATTGATAATAATTAGGGTTTGAAATAGCTTTTGATGGTTATGTGGTGGTTGAAGGGATGCAATATATAGTATAATTAGGTCATGGAATGTTGAGACATGCTTGTGGTGGTTGAAGGGATGTGATGTTGTGTTGACCACATAATCAATAGGAATAAAAGAATGCAATTGGTTACATGGGAAAGTCAAATGGGTATTTTGAGGAAAAAAACGTAGTCAAATGGTTATTTTGAGAATATTTTCGTAAACAAATGCAGTTATATTGGTTACACGGGAAAGGGAGCTAGGGTATTTGATAATTGCGGAGGACATACAAAAACGCAAGGGATAAAAGTCATGAAAGACAACATATGTGATGAAAAAGTAAAAACATGTATAGTAGTATATAACAATGTTTTCATAACCGGAACGGATGTCAAACCGGTCTCCTTACCAGTCAGAGGTCCGATCGGTTGGACCGGTCGAATCGGATGATCTTATAAACATTTATATATATAATTAAAAAATAAATAAAAAAACGGTTCAATTAGGGGTGAGCAAAAACCGAAAAAACTGAACCGGAACCGAATTAACCGAAAAAACCGAACCTAAAAAACCGAACCGAATGAATAACCGGGAAAAACCGAACCGAAAAAACCGAAACCGAACCGAACCGATTTTTAATATTATTTAAATATATATATATAGGGTAAGGAGTGAATAATAACCCACCTTAATTGAGGTAACCCATTAACCCTGGCAAAAAACGCTCAAATCGCAAAAAAAAAAATTTTCATGGTTTTTTTTATGCAAAAATAGGGGGGGCTCCTTTTTTAAGCGTTCGCTAATTCACAAGCGTTAAAAAGTTAAACGAAATGTAAGTTTGCGTTACACTGCGAACATTTATTTAAGTGTCGCAGTGTAACGCAAACTTACATTTCGTTTAACTTTTTAACGCTTGTGAATTAGCGAACGATTAAAAAAGGAGCCCCCCTATTTTTGCATAAAAAAAACCATGAAAAAAAAATTTTGCGATTTGAGCGTTTTTTGCCAGGGTTAATGGGTTACCTCAATTAATGAGGGTTATTATATGATCCCTTTCCTATATATATATGTTGCTATTTTTATACTTATTTAACGGGAAAAAAACACACAAAAAAGTTTACCGTTGGAGATGGTAAAAATTTAGATTATATAAAATCTACCATTTTAAAAGGTAAATATCAGAATTATTGCATATTTAGTTATTTACTTTTGATTTTTTTAAATGTAAGAACATGATGATCATTATTTTGTTTTATTTTAATTAGTTGGTGTTCGATCAATTAATTTATTAATTGTTAAACATGTTTCCGTTTCCAATGTTGGGCGTATGAGAGAACAACAAAAACAAAAAAAATGTAAAAAAAACCGAAAGAGCCGAAAACCGAACCGAAACCAACAAAAAAACCGAAAACCGAACGGTTTGTAATAACTAAAAACCGACTATGTCGGTTTCGGTTTTAGCCAAAACCAAACCGAACCATGCACACCCCTAGTCAAAATTAATAGAACACCTATTATCAGACTTGAATAGTCTAAACATATATGAGATTTTTAATGATGTTAGGGGTAAAACAAACATCTTTTCTTTTATATCTATGAATCCTAATAAACAAAAATCTAGAGGTGCCACTTGGCATATTATAATGCCTCTTCTTCCACGTGTCATCTTTTAACAATAATCCGTTAATGCGTATCTTCTCATTCAGTTTGAAATGTATGAAAACCCTAACTTACCCGCCGCATCCCTTCATCTTCTCAAACTATAAAATCAAACAACACAATTGTTTCATTTCAACTCAAGAAAACAAAACCTAAATCAACCTTCTGTTGGTTGGAGACAATGGTATGGACCCTTTTAAATTTGTTTCCTTCTTCTCAAAACCCTACTTTTGATTTATGTTCATAAGATTTCTGATTCATAATCTACGTTTGTTCATGGTAATAGTCGTTTTCTGGAAGAATTAGGGTTAGGTTCGTCTTCTCTCACCGGAAAACATGAAGGTTTTGAAGATCTGATCAGAATCAAAACCATTCAACAGCAGAAGCAAAGAATGAACGTTTGGCTGGTGCAGGTGTTCCTCCTTTTACTTTTTCAATATCTTTAAATGGTTCTCTTTTGGTTTTTGATGTTGGATTTGTTTTTGAAATAGGTTGAAAAACATATAAAAGAGAATCTCTGATCTTATCATGTATTTGTGCACATAGTTGTGTTATGTTTTCATTTGAAACAGAACATCAAATTGGAAAAACCCTTAAAGATTAGAACATCTTAGACGAATTTTTGAAGGGAAAAGTCATTCTTTATACCTTGATTTGAATTTGAATTTGAAAGAAAGGGTTTAATGATGCTGCGAAAGAAGCTATTGGATTTGGTCATGCTGGTTGCTAAGTTGAGGATTCCATTAACGAACAAAAATCAAATAAAAATAAACCTATGATTCTGTAAATGAACTTGCTAGAAACAAACTATTCAATTCATATTTTAACTTTACTTAAAAACAAACAAAAACACTAAAATCAACGAAAGTATTTTTCATATTTTTGTGATTCAATATTCTTTCATGAATTTAGTTTAACCCAAGAATCTGGAGCGAAATCATAGGGACTTTATATTTCTAATCTGTATATGTTTAGGCATAAATGTAACTTCTATTTGTCTTCCACCACATCCTCTAGAGAGATGGGAACACCCACATTTAACTATTTAAGCATCCATTGGTTGAGGTTATTTTATGGTTTTATGAAAAAAATTGATTTCTTTTATTTTTGATGTGTGTCTCTTGGATTATTCAACCATCAATTTCCCAAAGGCAAGGTCATTTATTCTTGAAATGGAAGCATTATCACGATTAGCACTTGAAAATGCAACTTTGAATGCTCTTCATAAGTTGTGGGGCATGTTGAGTTCTTTGAATCTTTTTAGGAACTACACTTGATTAGCAACAACAAAATACATTGAATATTATTCTAGATTGATGTTGGTTTGCTCTTATGTCACACCCCCAAATTCCCACTCGTGGTGTATGTCCACGTGGATGTGACGTGTCCAGAATCACAGCTCAAGGTCATATAGAACGACTCTATATGCGTTTACAAATCCAAGTTTGACACATACACATAACAAAATAGTTTGCAGCGGAAAAGTATTTCATAGCAGCGGAAATAAATATGTTTGAATACATGCAGCGGAAATCAAATTGTCAAATGCAACATTGTTTAATTCATAACATAAATAAGAATGTTTCCAAATGATAAGACAGAAATGCATGCGGATCCTAATGCTCGTCCCTTAAAGTGTGCATTCCTGTTATCCATAGCTCGCTAGTTACCTGAGAATACAAGTTTGAAAAAAGTGTCAACACAATGGTTGGTGAGTTCATAGGTTTTGATATACATATATTGTAACACCCCGACCGACGGCGGAATCATCGGGATGCCACGAGGGATGTGTAGATTGTTCAAAAGCTCATGGGCATCTAAAATCATATCATCATATATCATTTAATCAACCACAATAATTACACAAAAGTCATGTTCATCATGAATCAATTTCACCAAATACACAAAAGATTTAGTTAAACTAACTAAACTCTAATCGCCAGAAATTTAGTTAATTAACTAAGTCCAAGAATCCTATATGATGATGATGTCCAAAATAGAAGAGATCATCCTCTTCATCCTACTTGTCTCCATCACCTGAAACATGTAAGAAAATCAAGTGTCAACTACAAAAGTAGTTGGTGAGTAATCATAAGTTTTTATATTTAAAAATGTTTTAGTAAAATGCGTTTGAAAGTTTATGCTTAAAATGGTTTTATAAAATGCTTTGTTTAAAACGGGTATAAAACTTATGATCTTCTTGAGAAAATCCATATGAATACCTGTATGAGATAATCCAACACACATCCATCAATTCAACAACCAAACACATACACACTCACATAACCACATAACCAAATCAATCATAACCAATCACAAATAATCATAATCAAATATAGGCAATCAATCCACAACAAATCAACCAAACTCAATCAATCATATTCTCAATCAATGTTCGTGACTATACATGATTCCTTATGTATTTAACATAAGTTAGATACATGAATCATGGAGTGGTCGCTAACCACGTGACAATACATGAAGTCAAAGCAAATAACCGAAGTCAAAAGCAATGATTCACGGATGTGGAACTCATCCACGTGACAATACATGAAGTCAAAGCAATTAACCGAAGTCAAAGGCAATGATTCACGGATGTGGAACTCATCCACGTGACAATACATGTAATCTTTGTTATTGACCTAAGTCAATAACAATGTTTACACGGATATAAGATAATAAAAGAAAATCCATAATAATCAATAAATTTTAAGTTGTAATTATCATATTGATAAACAGGTATAAACCTTATGTTATCAAAATAATAATTAATCTGGTATACATGTTTCACCTCCGAGTTTTAAAACAAAACAGTTTAAAGAAAGGGAGGTTATGAGAACTCACCTGTAGTCCTTAGATTTAATGTTTTAGAAATATGCGCGCTCTCGTACGTGAAATCCAAAACAACTCGATGATCAAGTCAACAATCTGTGTTCATCATATGTTCGCGTTCATGAGTTAAAGTATGACATTATCATTAGATGGTTAAATTAGTTTAGCTTAAACACTCTAAAGTATTCATTAACTTAATTAACTCGATGTAAGTTAAGATGTCATACTTAAAATCCCATTCCTATTATCTCCCTAAGATAATTCAAATTCATTAGTGGTAATTATCTTATATTGATGATAACCTTTTTAAATTACGATGCTAAGGTTATGTAAGTTGTAAAGTTTTATCCTTATACACAATTGCAACTCATTTGTAGTCGCATGCATGCGTGTTCACCTATCCGCACCACAATTTAAGTTATCACAACTTCATTTGAAACTTAAGAGTTTACATTTAGTATTTCGAAGTAAATCTTCCATTGTACATAAGATACCATGAATAAACTATGTTTTTAACGCAAAAAGGTGGTGGCCATGTTTGTTCATGCATGCATGGTTGTGTATACATATATATGTACGTAATTCATGTCCCTTTACATCGTTTAAACTCTTAATTAAATGAAACTAGGTCAAGTCCTCCTTGTGGGCAGCGAACCCTTGGCAAAACCCAGCCAAGGTTCGGCCCATTAGTTATGGTTCGGTCAACCTAAGCTTCGCCTAAGATAGTTCATGACCCATGCATAGTTCGGCTAACATATAAATGGTTCGCTGGCTCATGAGGGTTCGGCTGAATTCATGGGTTAAGGTTCGTTCAAGGGAGTTGGCTAGGGTTCGTGGCCCATGTGATATCCCTAGGTTCGACAAAAACCTTAACAGTTCGGCTCTAAAGAAATCCAGTCCAAGGGTTCGCTGTTTCCTGCAATCTAGCCAAGGGGGTTCGGCTGAACTATGGTTCGTGACCAGCCTAAGGGTTCGTGGCCAGATGCCAGGTTCGTCGCAGGCCGAGAGAAGGAAGGCTCGTGGCACCAGGGTTCGTAGCTCCTAGGGTTTGGCTAACCCTGGGTTCGCTAGGGTTCGTAGACATTCCATGGTTCGGCCCCCGGCTTTCCCGCCCACAATGGTTCGTTAGACCAGGGAAGGTTCGGCCCCCAAAGTCAGCGTGGTCGAGGGTTCGGCCGCATTCATTCTCACGAACCCTGTGTCACGACCAGCAATGGTTCTAGGCGAACCTGCTGTTCATCTTCATCATCATCAGCCCTACGACCTCAAGGCTATACACGCCTTAATCACGTCCTTAACAACTCGTTTAAGGGTTTCACAATCTATTTAATCGATTTTATCAACAACAAGTCCAAGACCCACGACTAACAACAAAAACCGAAAATAAACATCTAGATTTACCTCGATCCGCTGGTCAAATGACGAGTTTCTTAGTTGTTTCTTGTTCTCCTCGGTCTCACGAACGCGTAGGCGCCAAGATCTCCCGAATCCGTTGGGTAACGAAGGAGCTATCGTAGAGAGAAGTTGTAGAGAGAGAAAGTGACGATTCTTGTGTTTTTAGAGAGAGAAGGAGGTGGTGGAAAGTGAAAGAGAAGGTGAGATCTTCTTCTTTAATACACCGTGTAATCCCCGTGTGCTCGGTCTCGCTTTTATCGCGATAAACAAAATAAATTGCTCGGTTTTACTCGTTAAACATATTTAACTATATATAGTTTATTTCGTTAAACAAAATAAACTACTCGGTTTCTAAATAATCTTTGTCTCGTAATACGTCTCGTTTAATACGCGTGAAATGTAATAACACGCTCGGTTTTTCTAACGTAGCATATTTAAAATAATAAATCATTTTAAATAAATTGGTTTTGTTTAAATAAAATAAGTTTAAATAAATTGTTTCGTAAATTGCTTTCGTTTCATTATCGTTAAATAATTAGTCAATAAATTAAATTATTCCAATTTAATTTAAGTTGTGATTCCTAATAAATATTTTTTTTAAGTTTTAATTTATTAAATTAATATCGTTAGATATTATTTAATTATCTCGTCGAAACACGTTACTCACGTACGTATTCGTAAAGATCGTCACCTTTTCGAATCCGACGCTCGTATCGTATTTCGATTTGATTTACGATTTATGGAATATCGTTTTAGAACATTATTCTTAATAATCATATTCGTGTGAATCGTCACCCGCACGAATACATTATTAAGTTAATGTTTATGAATCGATACTCGCGTTTAATTAATGTTCGTAACCTCACTTCGCATAAATAAATTCCCATTATTTATTAACTTTAATATTATCATTCCCAAACCAAGACCCACTAAACTAAGTCACTGACACATCCATGATAGACCGAAATATGCATATGTATAGGGCATATGCAGAGGTAGATCGCAACCTCCCCTACACCGTCCCACCGCTATTTCGATAAACCATGACCATGTGTCCTTAACTACGTTTAGCAACCAGACTATAACAAACTCCCAGTTCCATCCCAAATCCATTCTCATTCCAACCCAATAATTCATAATCATCAGTAATAGCACTGCGATAAACTCTCTGGTTCTGTTTAGTTGGGTTACAACTAAACTTCCCATGGTTTACGCGTATCATATATTATAACATGCATACCAGAAATAGAGATGATATCAATAATGACAATCAATAATTCATAATCATTAATAAATAATAAATCTCCGGTCGTAACAGTACATTCGTACGGATGTACGGACAACCGAAAGTACAGTGATGTTACAGTCTCCCCTAGTTAAAGGAATTTCGTCCCGAAATTCAACTTGGAGTGACCGTAGTAAATAAATGTGGGTACTTAAGCTTCATCTGATCTTCTCGTTCCCATGTGAATTCTGGACCCCGCTTTGATTCCCAACATACTTTGACAATCGGAATTCTACTGCGTTTGAGCTGTTTAACCTCACGATCCATTATCTCCACTGGTTTTTCAACAAAGTGCATGGTATCATCGATGCGGATGTCATCGAGTGGTACCTGAAGATCTTGATCAGCTAAGCACTTTCTTAGATTGGACACGTGAAACGTCGGATGCACATTACTAAGTTCTGGAGGAAGTTCCAACTTGTAAGCAACCTTCCCGATCCGTTCAAGGATCTTAAAAGGGCCAACGTATCGTGGAGCAAGCTTCCCCTTCTTCCCAAATCGAACAACGCCCTTCCAAGGCGACACTTTAAGTAATACCATATCTCCCACTTCAAACTCTAAAGGTTTTCTTCGTTTGTCCGCGTAACTCTTCTGTCTGCTGCGAGCAGCTAACAGATTGTCGCGGATCTGGCGGATCTTGTCAGTCATTTCCTGAATAATCTCTGGGCCAGTAATCTGCGAATCGCCGACTTCGGTCCAACAAATAGGTGACCGACATTTCCTGCCATAAAGAGCTTCAAACGGTGCCATACCAATGCTCGCGTGATAACTGTTGTTATACGAGAATTCAACCAATGGTAGATGGTTATCCCAATTGCCACCGAAATCGATGACACAAGCTCTCAACATGTCTTCCAATGTCTGAATCGTTCGCTCCGTTTGACCATCCGTTTGAGGATGATAAGCAGTGCTAAGATCCAGTCTTGTTCCAAAAGTTTCATGTAGTGATTCCCAAAATCGCGCCGTGAAACGAGCATCACGGTCCGATATTATGCTTAAGGGAATACCATGTCGGCTAACGATCTCATCAATGTAAATACGAGCCAACTTCCGCACAGGGTAAGTTTCGCGTATCGGTAAGAAATGAGCCGACTTAGTCAATCTATCAACAATAACCCATATACTATCTTTACCGTTCCCGGTACGTGGAAGTTTAGTAATGAAATCCATAGAGATATTCTCCCACTTCCACATCGGTATTTCAGGTTGTATTAACAATCCAGAAGGTCGCTGGTGTTCCGCCTTGACCTTTGCACAGTTAAGGCACTTAGACACATACTCAGCAATATCCTTCTTCATTCCAGGCCACCAGTACAAGCCCCTAAGGTCTTGATACATCTTATCAGCGCCCGGATGGATTGAGTAACGAGATTTATGAGCTTCATTCATAATCACCATCCTGAGATCACCCCTGTTCGGTATCCACAACCGATTCAAATAATACACCAAACCGTCATCCTTAGTTTCCAATAAGATTTCAGCCCCGCAAGACATCTCATTCTTCAAATTATCTTGAGCTAATGAGTGTTGTTGGGCTGTGAGAATATCATTACGGAGGTTATTGTGCACTCGGACACTATGGATTTGAACTTGACTCTTGCGACTAAGCGCGTCTGCTACTACATTCGCCTTACCAGGATGGTAGCGAATTTCACAGTCATAATCATTCAACAGTTCAACCCATCTCCGTTGTCTCATATTAAGTTCTTTCTGATTGAGAATATGTTGCAAGCTTTTATGATCAGTAAAGACTACACACTTCGTGCCATAAAGATAATGTCTCCATATCTTCAAAGCAAACACGACTGCACCAAGTTCCAAGTCGTGTGTAGTGTAGTTCTTCTCATGAATCTTCAATTGTCTTGATGCATAGGCCACAACCTTTCCCCGTTGCATGAGAACACAACCGAGACCTAGGTTGGATGCATCGCAGTAAACCACAAAATCATCATTTCCATCAGGCAATGTCAAGACAGGAGCATCACAAAGTTTCTGCTTCAAGGTCTGAAATGCCTCTTCTTGCTTTGGTCCCCACTCGTATGGCCTATTCTTCTGAGTCAAAGCAGTGAGAGGGACAGCAATCCTGGAGAAGTTCGATATGAACCGCCGATAGTAACCGGCAAGTCCGAGAAATGATCGAATCTCCGTGGGTGTCTTCGGTGTACTCCAATTCTTCACAGCATCAATCTTCGCAGGATCCACGTGAACACCGTATTCGTTGACTATGTGCCCCAAGAATTGAACTTCCTTAAGCCAAAATTCACATTTAGAGAATTTGGCATACAGTCGCTCTTCTCTTAGGATCTCCAAAACCAACTTAAGGTGTTTCTCGCGTTCTTCCTTGGTCTTTGAGTAGATCAGAATATCGTCAATGAATACAATCACAAATTTATCCAAGTATGGCCTGCAAACACGGTTCATGAGGTCCATGAAAACCGCAGGTGCATTGGTAAGGCCGAAGGGCATTACCAGAAATTCATAATGGCCATATCTTGTTCTGAATGCAGTCTTGGGAATATCATCATCATGTACGCGTAGCTGATGATACCCAGACCTAAGATCGATCTTTGAAAACCATGCCGAGCCTTGAAGCTGATCGAAGAGATCATCGATACGCGGCAGTGGATATCGATTCTTGATTGTGAGTTTGTTCAACTCGCGGTAGTCGATGCACATTCGGAATGACCCGTCCTTTTTCTTGACAAACAAGACCGGTGCACCCCATGGCGAATGGCTCGGGCGAATAAACCCTTTATCGGTAAGTTCTTGCAGTTGACTCGCCAATTCTTGTAACTCCGAAGGCGCAAGTCTATAAGGAGCTTTGGCGACTGGGTTCGCACCAGGTACTAAGTCGATCCGAAACTCAACTTGACGTTCTGGTGGAAGACCCGGTAAATCGTCTGGAAAGACTTCTGGAAAATCTCGTATCACCGGAACATCTTCGATTCTCTTTTCTTTCTCTTTCTTCTCCACAATGTGTGCTAAGAAGGCTATACATTTCTTCCTAAGGTACTTATGTGCTTTTGTGCAAGACATCAACTTAAGACCTCTACTAGCAGTTTCTCCAAATATTCTCAAAGTTTCACCCGAAGGTAAAGGAATACGAATATATTTCTCATGACAAACAATCTCCGCTCTGTGGGTGGCTAACCAGTCCATGCCTATGATAACATCAAAGCTACCAAGATGCATGGGTATGAGATCAATTGGGAAAACGTGATCATTTAAGTTCACCGTACATCCAACGATAATAGTGTCAATATCAATAGTGTTTCCGTCAGCCACTTCCACGTTAAACGGTTTATCTAAATATGTACGTGTTCTACCAAGCAAGCATTCAAAATCATATGAAACGAAACTCCTATCGGCACCAGAATCAAATAAGACAGATGCATAAGAGTTGTTGATCAGAAATGTACCGTTGACCACATCCTGGTTGGCTTGAGCAGCTGGAGCATTCAGTTGAAAAGCCCGGCCTCTTGCCACCCTTTGATTATTCCCGGTCAACTTTGGGCATTGATTCCTGAAGTGACCCACTTCACCACACTCATAACAGGCTCTTGCCTGTGCCTGAGGTACCTGGCGAACGGGTACAGCTGGTATAGGTTGTGCATGAGGAGCTGGCAGTGCAAGCGGTGCATGTTGCAACCTTTGTGCTTGCGGTGCACTCCGACAAACATTAGCAAAGTGACCAAACTTGCCGCAATTGTTGCAGACGCGACATGGCAAATTTGGTGCGTGATGATATCGGCAGGTATTACACTGAGGAGTGTTCCCAATGAAATTCCTAGCAGTTGAATTGTTTGATGATTGCTGCGCAGACTTGGCAGCAGGAGTAGCGACCATGAAGTTTCTGGTCTTTCTCTTCTTGTTGCTGCTTTTGGATGAGCTAGCAGCTTCAGACTTGACTTCGGTTTTGACTTCCTTTGCAGCAGTCTTGGTGTCAGTCTTCTTGTATCCTTTCCTAGTGAGTGTTCCATTCCTCACATGATTGTCAGTAAGAGTTGCAGATAGACGGATAGCAGCCTCCAGTGTTTTGGGATTACTCCCGTAGACTGTATCCTGAATCTGTACCGGCAGCCCGCCGATATATTTCTCAATCGCCCTTTCCAAGGGTGTCACCATATGAGGTACCAGTAAGCTATACTCATGAAACTGAGTATTGTAGATGATGTTTTCTCCACTGTCTTGTTTGAGTTCCCAGAACTCAGTCTCAATCTTCCTCATTTCGCTTCTAGGACAGAATTCAGTGGTCATCAGAGTCTTGACCTCTGTCCATGTCAGTGCTAAGGCAGCATCTACTCCCCTAGTTCGCTTTTCCCCATTCCACCAAGTCAGTGCTCTCTTTTGGAAAACACTGGTGGCATAGCGAACTTTCAGATTCTCAGGGCATTCGCTGTTGATGAAGGTGTTCTCCATACTCTCAAACCACTGCAGCAGACCAGTGGCTGATTCAGCACCCGTAAATTTCAGGGGATTACAGGAATTGAAGTGTTTGAACGTGCAAGTTGTCTGGTTTGCACCACCTCTGTTCTGGTTAGCATTCTGGTTAGCCTGAGTCAGTTGACTAACCAATCCAGAAATAAGTGTGGCTAACTCTTGTATGCCGGAGTTGGCATTACTGTTGTTAGTCTCCCCATTGTTCGAGTCATCTTCGTTGTGACGGCGAGGCGGCATGTTTCTGAAGGAAATAGAAACATGTTACTACCGTTTACAACGTAAGTCACACAAACAATGTTTAAATGAGTTCATTAGACAATTAGGATTACATATAGGAACTATATTTATCTCCTATCTGTCATTAAACTCAGAATGTGCATAATTCCCTATTATTTTTCTAAGTGTCCTAGTCGGTCATAACTAGTGTTAACTAACTATTTCCTAGGTCCTATACATTCCTCACTCTATACTAACACTGACAACCTCCCAATGCAATGCAACAAGCTTATATATAGGGCATATGCAGAGGTAGATCGCAATCTCCCCTACACCGTCCCACCACCGTTCCATTGCACCACGATTATGCCATTGCTAGTGTGTAGAGTGTGTCATGTATTTCACCATAATTCTCACTTCACAAACCTCATCCTTAGTAGGATGATTTTGAGTGAAGTGATCTCTAGTTCCCTTGGACAATTAGGTTTACCAATGTCTAAGTTCACCTGACATGTAGGCTTGCCTATTTCTAAGTTCACCTAATGTCTAAGTTCACCTGACATTAAGTTTCCCCCAATTGTCTAAGTTCACTAAAATCCATGTCAATTCCAATGTCAATAATCTTTAATAAGGGTTCATATCATCACAAAGTGCTCTTATTGTCACTAGGTGTTCATATCTTCCCTATAGTTTAACCTCATCCAGTGTCCATACCATCACTAAGTGTTAGTATCATCACTATGCGTTTATATTATCATCAAGTGTCTATATCATCTCCCAAGTCCATATCACATCACTAATCGCTCATTATCTTTCATTAATCCTATGCACCCTACGTGTCCAATCTGTGTGTTTCATAAGTGAGTTTATAAATATTTATCAAGTATGATCATCCATGAGTCAATCCCAGTAAATCCATCAAACATATCATCAACAGTCCACAATCATATCCTCTCAAACCCTCCTAGTAGGGTCCTAATAGTATCCTAAGTTCCTGACACTGACAGACCCCCGATATACTTCAAATGGTATATGTATAGGGCATATGCAAGAGTAGGTCGCAACCTCCCTTACACCGTCCCACCACCTTTGTAGTATACCACGAGTGTGTCCTTGTCTGGTGATCACAAGATCTAACAGATAATTCCTAAAGCAATTAAATTTCTAAGCAGTTAAGTTCCTGAGCAGATAAGTGTCCCAAACGGGTAGTTCCCTTATTCCTCAATACTGACATCCACCCGATGTACTGTAAATGGTATATGTATAGGGCATATGATAAGGGTAGGTCGCAACCGCCCAAACCACCGTCCCACCACCTTTACAATACACCACGAGTATGTCCTTATCGAGTCATTAGGGCACACGTAAGCAAGAAATCAGTAGCAGCATATATATTCAAATGTATAACAGGAGTTCAGTTAACATGTAATAAACACATAAGCATGAAATCCTGAATATACTAGCTAGTGTATGAATTTATTCATACTAGGGTATCCTACGGTTATAGACTAGGTCAACCATTTCTAGTAACCTAATTCCCTATAACCCAGGCTCTGATACCAATCTGTAACACCCCGACCGACGGCGGAATCATCGGGATGCCACGAGGGATGTGTAGATTGTTCAAAAGCTCATGGGCATCTAAAATCATATCATCATATATCATTTAATCAACCACAATAATTACACAAAAGTCATGTTCATCATGAATCAATTTCACCAAATACACAAAAGATTTAGTTAAACTAACTAAACTCTAATCGCCAGAAATTTAGTTAATTAACTAAGTCCAAGAATCCTATATGATGATGATGTCCAAAATAGAAGAGATCATCCTCTTCATCCTACTTGTCTCCATCACCTGAAACATGTAAGAAAATCAAGTGTCAACTACAAAAGTAGTTGGTGAGTAATCATAAGTTTTTATATTTAAAAATGTTTTAGTAAAATGCGTTTGAAAGTTTATGCTTAAAATGGTTTTATAAAATGCTTTGTTTAAAACGGGTATAAAACTTATGATCTTCTTGAGAAAATCCATATGAATACCTGTATGAGATAATCCAACACACATCCATCAATTCAACAACCAAACACATACACACTCACATAACCACATAACCAAATCAATCATAACCAATCACAAATAATCATAATCAAATATAGGCAATCAATCCACAACAAATCAACCAAACTCAATCAATCATATTCTCAATCAATGTTCGTGACTATACATGATTCCTTATGTATTTAACATAAGTTAGATACATGAATCATGGAGTGGTCGCTAACCACGTGACAATACATGAAGTCAAAGCAAATAACCGAAGTCAAAAGCAATGATTCACGGATGTGGAACTCATCCACGTGACAATACATGAAGTCAAAGCAATTAACCGAAGTCAAAGGCAATGATTCACGGATGTGGAACTCATCCACGTGACAATACATGTAATCTTTGTTATTGACCTAAGTCAATAACAATGTTTACACGGATATAAGATAATAAAAGAAAATCCATAATAATCAATAAATTTTAAGTTGTAATTATCATATTGATAAACAGGTATAAACCTTATGTTATCAAAATAATAATTAATCTGGTATACATGTTTCACCTCCGAGTTTTAAAACAAAACAGTTTAAAGAAAGGGAGGTTATGAGAACTCACCTGTAGTCCTTAGATTTAATGTTTTAGAAATATGCGCGCTCTCGTACGTGAAATCCAAAACAACTCGATGATCAAGTCAACAATCTGTGTTCATCATATGTTCGCGTTCATGAGTTAAAGTATGACATTATCATTAGATGGTTAAATTAGTTTAGCTTAAACACTCTAAAGTATTCATTAACTTAATTAACTCGATGTAAGTTAAGATGTCATACTTAAAATCCCATTCCTATTATCTCCCTAAGATAATTCAAATTCATTAGTGGTAATTATCTTATATTGATGATAACCTTTTTAAATTACGATGCTAAGGTTATGTAAGTTGTAAAGTTTTATCCTTATACACAATTGCAACTCATTTGTAGTCGCATGCATGCGTGTTCACCTATCCGCACCACAATTTAAGTTATCACAACTTCATTTGAAACTTAAGAGTTTACATTTAGTATTTCGAAGTAAATCTTCCATTGTACATAAGATACCATGAATAAACTATGTTTTTAACGCAAAAAGGTGGTGGCCATGTTTGTTCATGCATGCATGGTTGTGTATACATATATATGTACGTAATTCATGTCCCTTTACATCGTTTAAACTCTTAATTAAATGAAACTAGGTCAAGTCCTCCTTGTGGGCAGCGAACCCTTGGCAAAACCCAGCCAAGGTTCGGCCCATTAGTTATGGTTCGGTCAACCTAAGCTTCGCCTAAGATAGTTCATGACCCATGCATAGTTCGGCTAACATATAAATGGTTCGCTGGCTCATGAGGGTTCGGCTGAATTCATGGGTTAAGGTTCGTTCAAGGGAGTTGGCTAGGGTTCGTGGCCCATGTGATATCCCTAGGTTCGACAAAAACCTTAACAGTTCGGCTCTAAAGAAATCCAGTCCAAGGGTTCGCTGTTTCCTGCAATCTAGCCAAGGGGGTTCGGCTGAACTATGGTTCGTGACCAGCCTAAGGGTTCGTGGCCAGATGCCAGGTTCGTCGCAGGCCGAGAGAAGGAAGGCTCGTGGCACCAGGGTTCGTAGCTCCTAGGGTTTGGCTAACCCTGGGTTCGCTAGGGTTCGTAGACATTCCATGGTTCGGCCCCCGGCTTTCCCGCCCACAATGGTTCGTTAGACCAGGGAAGGTTCGGCCCCCAAAGTCAGCGTGGTCGAGGGTTCGGCCGCATTCATTCTCACGAACCCTGTGTCACGACCAGCAATGGTTCTAGGCGAACCTGCTGTTCATCTTCATCATCATCAGCCCTACGACCTCAAGGCTATACACGCCTTAATCACGTCCTTAACAACTCGTTTAAGGGTTTCACAATCTATTTAATCGATTTTATCAACAACAAGTCCAAGACCCACGACTAACAACAAAAACCGAAAATAAACATCTAGATTTACCTCGATCCGCTGGTCAAATGACGAGTTTCTTAGTTGTTTCTTGTTCTCCTCGGTCTCACGAACGCGTAGGCGCCAAGATCTCCCGAATCCGTTGGGTAACGAAGGAGCTATCGTAGAGAGAAGTTGTAGAGAGAGAAAGTGACGATTCTTGTGTTTTTAGAGAGAGAAGGAGGTGGTGGAAAGTGAAAGAGAAGGTGAGATCTTCTTCTTTAATACACCGTGTAATCCCCGTGTGCTCGGTCTCGCTTTTATCGCGATAAACAAAATAAATTGCTCGGTTTTACTCGTTAAACATATTTAACTATATATAGTTTATTTCGTTAAACAAAATAAACTACTCGGTTTCTAAATAATCTTTGTCTCGTAATACGTCTCGTTTAATACGCGTGAAATGTAATAACACGCTCGGTTTTTCTAACGTAGCATATTTAAAATAATAAATCATTTTAAATAAATTGGTTTTGTTTAAATAAAATAAGTTTAAATAAATTGTTTCGTAAATTGCTTTCGTTTCATTATCGTTAAATAATTAGTCAATAAATTAAATTATTCCAATTTAATTTAAGTTGTGATTCCTAATAAATATTTTTTTTAAGTTTTAATTTATTAAATTAATATCGTTAGATATTATTTAATTATCTCGTCGAAACACGTTACTCACGTACGTATTCGTAAAGATCGTCACCTTTTCGAATCCGACGCTCGTATCGTATTTCGATTTGATTTACGATTTATGGAATATCGTTTTAGAACATTATTCTTAATAATCATATTCGTGTGAATCGTCACCCGCACGAATACATTATTAAGTTAATGTTTATGAATCGATACTCGCGTTTAATTAATGTTCGTAACCTCACTTCGCATAAATAAATTCCCATTATTTATTAACTTTAATATTATCATTCCCAAACCAAGACCCACTAAACTAAGTCACTGACACATCCATGATAGACCGAAATATGCATATGTATAGGGCATATGCAGAGGTAGATCGCAACCTCCCCTACACCGTCCCACCGCTATTTCGATAAACCATGACCATGTGTCCTTAACTACGTTTAGCAACCAGACTATAACAAACTCCCAGTTCCATCCCAAATCCATTCTCATTCCAACCCAATAATTCATAATCATCAGTAATAGCACTGCGATAAACTCTCTGGTTCTGTTTAGTTGGGTTACAACTAAACTTCCCATGGTTTACGCGTATCATATATTATAACATGCATACCAGAAATAGAGATGATATCAATAATGACAATCAATAATTCATAATCATTAATAAATAATAAATCTCCGGTCGTAACAGTACATTCGTACGGATGTACGAACGTACGGACAACCGAAAGTACAGTGATGTTACATATATAGTAAGAAAGTGTGTCATGCTGTTTATCATATGTTAGCACCGAGCCCTTGGCCCAAAGTGTCAGTGCGTCACTACCGAACTAGACTTGTTAGTCTTTGCCTCCGCCATGTCTCGTAATAACATGGCAAGATAGGTCAAGTTTTCACGTGTTATGACATCCAGTCAATATTTCGCCACGCGGGGTTAGTCACACCCCAAACGGATCCATTCAAACTCGCCTCGTTGTTTGTACATTAACGGTAAGACTTTGTGAGGACTTCTTACGATTACAACACTTAATGTTTGTCTAATAAACCAGCATACACCAAAATGTTTGTACAGTAATAGATGTTTGACTCGATGCAACAAGTATTCTCCCCCTATTTAAAAGCGTTTGAAAAAGAGTAAAGAGGGGCCGTAAACTCACCTTAGTGATGTGAACGTAAGTAAGCGTAAGCTCCTGAATCGTCAAGTAGCACGTCGGTCACCGGCAACCTATATCGTATACCGTACGTGAGTTCGTGTAAGGGACCGTGCTAGTGTTGGTGTTAGTGCTCGTGTTTGTGCCCAACAACCCTTGGTTGTTCATGTTTGTCCATGGCGGTCCACAATGTCCGTGTTTGCTCGTGTTGGTCCATATTGACCGTGTTTGACCATGTTTGACCGTGTTTGACCGTGTTTGACCAAAGTTGACCGTGTCAAATCAACGACCCGTTGGTGAACCGTGTGACGGTTTGTGAATCGTGTAGCAATCGTGTAAGTGTTTGTCGTGTGCAAAACGCGTAAGTCGCGTCTATGGACAACTTACTATTTATAGTAAGTTTCCATCTTTAGAAAGTTCACAAAGCATATCGGTTTTATAGTTCTAGCATGCTCGTTAGTCCTATGTGATCATGTTAACACATAACACATCATCATACAAAGTCACATAAGTCGTTTATAACAAGTTAGCACATAAAAGTTTCCTAAAATGGAAAGTTTCCATTTTTGGCATACGTGACATCGGAAACCATCTATCTTAGCATCTAAACATCATATCAAAACATATTAAGTCATTTAGCATGCTCAAATCATTCAACATGTTGATAAATCGGTTTTTGTAAAAATAAAGTTACTAAATATAGTAACTTTCTAGTTTTTCATGAAAACAACCATTCTAACATTTTTAATCCAATTTTCATATCATCAAACATCATAATAGTCAATCTAGCATCATTCTAAACATACCAATATAGCCAAATCGTCTCCTATCATTATTTCGACCCGAAAAGTTACTAAATATAGTAACTTTGTCAAAAATGACCAAAAATATTATCAATATCACATTTGAACATCATAATCATTCTAATAACATTTAAATAGCAATCCTTAAGCATGCATACTACCAAATATCATTCATACCGCCATTTCTTGCCTAAAAAGTTTCTATTAATAGAAAGTTTGTCAAAAATCAACATTTTAACCATTCCAACCAAATCTAACCATGTGTAATCCTTCTAATATCCTTAGGAAGCATTTCTACATACTGAAAATCATCCTAACCATCATGGATCATACATGCATGCATTCAAAATGCCATAAATCTTCATTTCACGCATAGCCACTTATGTATAACAACTTAGATCATTACAAATCACCATTACAACATCATAGATCATTAATAATCATGTTACAATCATCAAACCCAGAAGCTAATCTCGTGCATGTGGACCATGAGTGCTTGCATGTGGGTTTTACCCATGCATGTGTGTGTATCGATGTGTAAAAGAGTGTTCTAGCCATAGAAACTACCTTAGGAAGCTCTAGAAGTTCGAGATGGACTCTTGACAGCTCTTGAGTGCTCCTGGAACAACGAGCGATGCAGGTTTGAGGAGATGGTGGTGGTGACGAGCTCCAAATGTGGTTCTTCAAGCTCCTAATCTTCAACTTCCAAGCTTGGAGCTTCAACTTGGCCTTCAATGGCTTCCTTGTGGTCAAATCAGGGATTTTCAGAGAGAAGGGGTCGTGGGATAGCGTGCCTGGCCGAAGGAAATGATGGTGAGTGATAGAGTAGCCATAATCTTCTTGGTTTTATAAGATTTTGTCGACTGGGCGGCTTCGCGTACCGCGATGGGGCGTTTAAATTGTCTCCGCGTACCGCGGAGGATTTCGGGAGTCAATCCCCGCGATGTATGTCGCGTATCGCGGATGGAATTGCTTGTTGGGCCACCGCGTACCGCGGTGGGCTCTCAGAGAGCCCAATAAGCCCCTTTTTAATGGATTTGATCCGTTCGTCATCGTTTTCATGCTTCCGAACTATCGTTTGGCCTCGTTCGAACTTCCAAGTCCAATGTGTGAGTGTTTCGAGAAGTTTCGAGTGCTGTGCTACACAATGTGCTTGACGTTCACCAACGTTCGTGTGTTTTGACACGTGTGTGCTGTTTGTCGAAAATCCCACGAATTATCCTGTTGTGTATCGGTGTTCGTACTGTCGTGCCACGTGTCACACTAAATTAATCTAATTCTAGTGCCACGTGTGCATAAAGCATTTAAATAAACATTTAAATAAGTATAAAGCTGACCTGGAAATTACGGGGTGTCACATCTTATTTCTTTACTCAATTTATATTTCATATCAGGTTATATAGTGATTTTCATTTTATTTGTAATTGGGGTTGATTCTTTTGGTGAGTATTTGATCAAAGTTCACTTTCTCTTTTGGAAAAGAGGAATCTTGATAGTGTTTTAGTAAACAATTTTTGCTGTGTTGAAATATTTCAAGTACGAATCATGGTAATGTTATTTTTATTTTATCATTTTCCTATGGAGTTTCTTGACTTATTTCTTAAGTGGTCTTTTGTTAGAAGCAACAAGATAACTATACCTTAAATGTTTAGATGATCTTTGGTTTGCATTCAGGATTTGAGTATTGATAGATGTGATAATGAGATTGAAACCTGTGCTCGATACTCCTTATTAGTTTTGGGTGATTCACATACATTTGGGAATTATTTACATACACATTTTCAGTCGTTATACTAAAATATTATTTGAATATTGTTTTAGGTTGAAGAATAAGCTGAATTGTTCTATTGGGTCGAGACAAATTGGATAAACAAAATGCAATCAAACATTCTAAAGTTGTTTATCCTTCGTCAATAGGAACTGAATTGGTCACTATTGATAGGGTTGACCTCCTAAAATAAGATATGGGGATGCATTGTAATTGTTGGAATTCATTGCAACTTTTGAAAAGGTAGTTTCATACATTTAATTGAAACCATTTAATATCACATGAAATATACGTTTCTTTGTGGATTTAATATTTTAATTAATGCATTATAATTTGCATTTTGCAGATTTTGGATGTTGATAAAAGATGTTGATCAAAGGGCAGACATATATAAGGGGTTTTTAGAGACTTGATCAAAGGGCAAAGTACATGTTATGGTAAATTTGTTTCAATTATCCAGTTTCAAATTTTGTTAGTGTCTGTCATACAACATGAACCAAAATCAGAATCAATGTATACACTTTAGTGCAAAGTTTAATGGTTGACAGATGATGGCCATGAGAATTTGGACCCATAGAAGAAACTTAGACTCTTAGTTTCCTCTGTGATGAAGTTCTTGGAACTGATTACTATTGCCTGACACTTTTGAGAAGTTAAAATGTTTAATATTAAGGTGTTTTTATTTAGTAATTTATTACTTGAAAAGATTTAACCAAAAAGTAAGAAATTGGATTGATGATCGAAATGCCAAGCTTTCTGAAAATATAAAGGATGCAAAGGTTAAAACTCTGTTGCAAAAGTTAAGGTATAAATGACTCTTTATTTTGCTCTTATCATTTAACGTGCTGTTGCTGTCATCTTTTTTTTTTAATTTATACGAGAAACGTTTGAATAAAAAAATGCATGATGATATTGTCAAAGCAATATGGCAAAAGGGTATTCCTCTTGCAATAAAGCTGAAAATTTTGTTGCTACTGTCTCTAAGATTCAAAGCTAAAATTGTTGAAACACTTGTGAGATGCTTGCTTATGAATTCGATTCCTTTAAATATAAAGATCACATATGATTTCAGCTGACTTTCACATGGTCATGTCTTACAACCTAAGATAAATGTAAATATTATAACATTTAAATTTTAATCTCTTCTATATTGAAATTATTAATATGAATTTCTTAAATTATTATTATTATTTTTAAATATAATTTCATTAACTGAATACAACAATCTTCTATAAGTTTTTAAAAAAATATAAAATTTGTTTACTGAAATTCAAAATCTATGTTTAAAATTCAAATTTAATTTCGTTAAATTTATAAATCACATACGATTTATAAATCACATACGTGCTCTTAAATTCAAAGATACATATTTTAGTCTTTTATATTTTATTTTTTTTAAACCAATGATGGAGCAGGGGCAAGCTTAAGGCGTATAATAAGTTTGTGTAAAATGTTTCTATATACAAACTTAATTAATTTTATTTTTAGTTTTAAAATGTTTACATTTGAATATTCAAATGGTTGTTTTTAATTCGTTTCAGGGTACAAGAAATCAAGCAAGTAGTTTGAGTAAATATTTTAGCCTTTTTGAAAAATATTGCACTCAGTATCGTTTTTAATAATTAAATCCCCAATTTTTGGCTCAAACACTATTGCATTTACATATGTTGATAATAGGCACAAAATTTGCTTCTACTACAACACCAAAATCACTTAGGGATCGTAAAAGTAACCTTCCTTTAGCTTTAACTTTTTACTTTTCAAGAAATGTTGTATAAAAGAAGTATTTACTAATTTATGAATTTTTGGTGTAGTCTTGCTTTAACTTAATGTATATAACAAAATTTAATTTTAATCATTCATATTTATTACATTTTTTGTTGCTTTTTTCCTACATATAATTCATCCCGTGTTTTACACGGGTTATAACCTAGTTTATATTAATAAAAAAACATTATTTTTGCCACATGTTGATTTGTTAGGCTTATATTGCCATGTGTCTAATTTTATATCATTATCAACACATGTCACTTTTTATATTTTCTATTATGTCTCTCTCATATTAAATGATAATTAATCTTTATTTTATTAATTAATTATAAATCTAATGACTAATACTATTATATATATTTTTCATTCAAGCTAATATATAGTTTTTAATAAATTTAAAATAATTATTTTATTAAAAAACACAGTTCAATAAAATTTTACAAAATATGAATTTTTCTAATAATCAAAATTAAAAAAAAATTAGAAATATTTTAAACCTATACGTATAGAAAAAAGTATAACTTTTATAAAAATATGTTTTTTCTAAAATAATTTTATTTAAAAAAATTTTCTTACAAAGTACATAATATTTTAATTTTCAACCCGTATATTACACGGAATTTAACCTAGTTTTTTATGATAAAAGAAGGCAGTGGAGGTAAGAATATGGTGGCACCATTGTGCAACACCTATGGAAGATCTATCATCTACACCTTGGTTCGAAGTGAGGCACGGTAGATCTAGGATCCAAAAGTTACCAAGTCATGAGGTGACATACAAGATGATTAAATAAAAATACTAAGTTACTGCCCAAAAATTTCCTTTCTAAAAACTAAAAACAATCATGTTATCACTTATTTATTGAATACATAATTAATAAGTTGACCCTTTTTATAAAATTTAAAGTTCTATTTTTAAGGTAATTTTTCTTTAGGAACCCTTATTTTCTTTCTTTTTTCCTCTAATATGTAAGTAGAGGTAGGCAAAAAAACTAGAACCAAAACCGATTATTAGAACCAGAACTGGTCATATCTAAACAGATGGGAACAAGCGATTCCGGTTTCTCATGTATATCATAACCGGGATTGTTTCATGAAATTACGACTTAATTATTAGTGGAGGAAGCATTTCTTATGAAAAGAGAATTGGAATCAGAACTACTATATCTATAATGTATGCATGGTACTTGGGCCAGATTTAAGCCATATTAGGCTATTACTGTTCACTTATTTGTCCAGGGTTACCCAATTATGAAAGAAGATAAAATGATTGTAGGGTTGGTATAACAGGTCAAACAGACCCATTAAGATACATCATATTAAGACACGAAATGAATATACACGAACATGACATGAAAAATTAGTGTGTCAGTTTTTCCCAAACATGAACATGACATGTTTCAAACACGTAAACACAAAATGACCCGTTAAGGAACATGTTAAACAATTAACACTATAAACAACCCGCTAAAAAACTTGTTAAGGAACCCGTTAAGAAACTAGGGTTAGAAAATTTGAAATTTTAGAAGGTAATCGGTTTACCACCTATTTTATTATATTATTTATTTTAAATTTTAAACATATATTAATGGATCTTAACGGGTTATTACTTGCTGAGACATGAAAATAAATATGTCTTAACGTATCGACCTGTTTTGGACACAAAACATGCTAATTGTTGTAGTGTAAGTATAAATACGAAATATGTTAAAGTCGTGTCGTATCGTGTTAACGTGTCTGTGTGTGAAATTGTTGGCTCTAAATGACCCTATATGGTAACCTAACAAGTATAAACCTAAGGGGGCTGTTAGGGAGACACCCGAGTGGATCAACGGACACCAGCAATACGGCCCGTAAAGCCTTTACGGGTCGTATTGAAAAAGAATATTCTGACAAAAGCTGGCACGCCAAATCATAGGGCTGACGCCGGCTGACACGCAGTACATACGGCCCGTAAAGGGCTATACGGGTCGTATTGGACACCAATAATTTGAACTACCCAAATTATTTGAATGGACGTAATAGAGGTGTGCGTAAATTGAAATCGATTATATATCTTGATGGAATACATTTTAATGGAATACGCAAAGGTTTAACAATTTCAAAATCGTAAAGGTTTAACAATGTCGATGGGAGGCAACAATTTCGGTGATGAATATATGTGTGTCTATGAAACTGATCAGGTAATAAACTTATTCGTTTAACGGTTAGTTTATAAAATCTTATACATTTGTTCTTTTCAGGTGTTTGCCGGTGTTGATGAACTGGTTGACTGGGCGATTGGTAGAGGGCGTGAAAATGGTTATGTGCTAGTTAGACGACGAAGCAAAACTAATGCAACCGGTGTAGTTATAAAGGTGTGGCTTAAATGCGATTGCGGTGGCGTGTATCAGGGTGAACCAAAAGCTAAACGTACTGGTTCGAAGAAGACTGGGTGTGAATTTGAGCTAATTGGTAAATACGAGAGAAGTTGTGGTGGTTGGAAGTTGCGTGTGGTCAATAATGAACACAACCACCTAGGGGCTGAACAACTAGGCGGTCATCCATATGCGATGAGATTAAATGAAAATGAAACCCGTCTAGCTGAGCAACTGTCAAACCAAAACATGTTGCCCCGTGATATACTTGCAGCTGTAAAGGACCAAAACCCCGATAATGTTTCCAACCTTAGAAATATTTACAATGCGCGACGGAAGTTACGTGTTGGACAAAACACGGGGGAAACTCCAATTCAGGTCCTTTTTAGCACATTGCAAAGAAATAATTTTATTTACCAAACGCAAGACGATGGGTCGACAGATGGCGTGATTGTTTGTTTTATATGTTATTATATAATTAAAAAATGTGCGTGATTGTGAAATGAATAATAGATAGTTAACAATTTTTCTTAAAACCGTTTAACGTTATTTAGATTCTGATAACTATTGTTTTAAAATCATTAAACACGATTACGTTAAAATAATTTTCAAACAAAACATTTAAATTTACGAAAATCATAACTAATTATGTTAAAAAAAATTGTTATTTATATTTAAACGTCACGATGTTAAAATATTTTTCAAACAAAACAAATAGGCAAAATAATTAAATAATAACGTTAAAATACTTATTATTTTACAACAAAACGATTAAAAATGGTTACGTTTTTTTTCAAACAATTAAACGATATTATAAGTTACTTAAACACGTACCGTACGTGTTGCATTTAACAAATACCGGATTTCAAAACAAAGTACGATTATACGCTATTATAAACAAATATTATTTATAACTTAAAAATTAAATAACTAGACGATATGATATAACAATTAACGTTAAACGCGTACGTATACCGGAATTCAAACAACGTGCGGATTTTATAACACGTATATATAATAATATATATCACATATTTAATGTATAACGTTAAAAATGTACGTATAGCGATTAAATATAATTACGTTAAAATATATGTTTTAACCATTTAAAACAGTTAGACAATTACAATGTTACAAATAAGTTAAACACGTACGTATATCGGGTGGAAAAACAAAACTTATAAATTTTCAGGTTTAAAAACGAGTCGTATAGGCCTTTACGGCTCGTATTCTGTTTTCAGCCGCCAGACATCTCACTGACATTTTCTGACACACTCTGACGGCTTTACGGCCCGTAAAGCCCTTTACGGCTCGTATAGATGAGGGTAGGTGTTGACTGATCCGTAGGGGGTGTCCAAATAACGCGCCCCAAACCTAATGGGCTTAACCTTTATTACAATAAAATATCTATTAACATAATGATGACTAACGAAAAAGACAATGGAAAGACATTCTTAAAAAATATCTTAAACACTAGCTGAACTTACTTTTTAAATTGTTATTTTTTTTAATTTTTTATTCTTTTTTAAACTGTTATTGTGGTTATAAGAAACATATGTATAAAATTATGGAATTAATACAGTCAAATAATTTTATTTAACTAATTATAAGTTTCTCGATATAGTTTTATGAAAAGCAGATACATTTATTTGGAGCGAGTGTTAAATGTATTTACTTTTTATGTCACTCGCCATGGATAATATTGATTAATTAATTAAATGCAGTTTTTATTTTATTTCAATAATATGTAAGAAAATAATATGACATTTTTGTTCAATTTTCTAATAAAATCTAACAGAAAAATAAACGTGACACAAGACATATAAAGTCAAAGAAATGAAGCGTGAAGATGGCACCACCTTCCCAACGTGATGTCTTTTTCTCTTATTCTACAAGCAAAATTGATGTATGTGATGACGTTGCTCCTTTTATTAAACTAGAAACAATATAACAATAATCACAATATATTAGTTGTTATTGTGTCAAACAAACTTATTATTGTTCAAAAATATTAATAATTATATACAACAAGTATTTTTTAACATACTATATTTTGTAACTCAATAATTAAATTTTGAAAATTATTTAAAAGAAGAAAAGTAAGTGTTTTTTGTAATAATACATATATATATATATATATATGTATGTATGTATGTATTTTTTATAATTATATATTAAAAGGTAAAAAAGTATATTACGTTCAATAAAATTAATCTATTTGTTAAATATTATTAAAACACTAAATGAATCCTAATAACACTGAAAAGTATATCAAATCAATACTTTATTCATCATATGTTAGTATAAATATGTATCGGTTGTTTCGACTATACCATAAGACTCAATGTAGTAAAATATTTTATGATTTTCTGAGTTTTTCGATATTGAAAAAAGGTGAAGTTTATTTATTTTAGTTTAGTAAATTTTGGGTACTTGTTTATACATTTTTAATCAAATGTATTGCGTATTTTTTTTTAATCAAAGTGAAGTTATTAAAACTAGCAATTTCACTTTTGTTAGTGTTTATATATTTAAAAAATAAATATATAAGTACGTATAAAAAAAGGAGTCAAGATTTTACGAAACAAAATAAAGGATATAGTATTAATTAATAGTAAAAAAATAAATCTATTAAAACTCAAATGAGTAATAATTAGGGAATGGTAATATATAATATTAATAAATGATAAAAAACGAGTCAATATTTTATCAAACTCGAAAGAAAATAAAGGATATCGTATTAACAGGAAGAAAAAAATTATTAAAAACTCAAATGAATAATAATTAGATAATAATGATAATCTATCTATTATAATAAATCAAAGTTTTTTTAAACACATGACGTATTATTAGAGCATGTCAACTTTGATTTTCCCGTCTCTCTCTTTTTATTAAATACACCTCATATTAAATATGTTTTTTATATACATTTTTTCAAATCAAAAAATTTTTTTGTTAATACATTAAAAATATATTAATATTAAAAAACACATTTATAAAAAGCAATTTATTATAAAATATACAATTTTTAAAAACAATATTTTTATAACAAAATGTTTAAGGGAAAAAATGGATAAAAAATTAGTGTTTAAAAACATAATATAATTATTTTCATTGATGATTACCCCGTGTAATACACGGGGTAATAACCTAGTCTATGTATTATAATAAATGAATGTTTTATTTTGCCACGTGTCCTTCGTTTAGACAGGTTCTGTGATTTATTACCGCTCATTTTCCCCTCTTAGACCACCCACAATACCCTCCCCGCCCTAGCCAGCGGTGCCCTCCCCCGCGGCGGGGTCCAGCGGGCACACCGCCCCCCTAGCCAGCGGCTCCCGCTCAACCGGCCCCAACGGCTCCCGCTCCCCGTGGAAAATCTCGGTTTGTGATTGGATGCCATATATTACCGTTGTTGAACGGTATAAAATCAAAAAAAAAAAAAAATCAACTTTTTAAAACTAAATAAATACCCAACTTTTTTTACCCAAAAAACCATCCAAATCTCTTCATCTTTCATCTTTCTCTCTATATTTTTTTTAAAAAAAACACAAACATGAATCCAAGGCCTAACAATCCCAATCCCGAATTCAACCCGTTCTCGTACGATCCCGAATCGCTTAGGAATTTTTTGGCACAACTACAACAAAACCCAAACATCCAACACTTTCAACATCCACCAAACTTCCAATCTCCTTCAAACTTTCAACCCGGTTTTGCTCCCTTCTCTCAACCGAGGTTCGAATCTGATTTTGTATGGTTTTTTTTATTTAAATTTGCAATGTAATTTTTATTTTATTTGGATCTTTATTTGAATTGTTTAATTAAATTCTAAGTTTATTATTTTTTGTTTGCAAAAAAAAATTAAATAAATCAATTAAATTTAAAAAATGTTGATGACGTGGAATAGTGGGGAAGGGTTTTCAGTGGGGTGACCATTGTGGGTGATTAAGGTTTTCAGTGGGGTGATGACGTGGCATGAAATTTCAGTGGGGAAGGGTTTTCAGTGGGGTGACCGCTGTGGATAGTCTTAAAGCTCACGCAGGTCATGGGATACCCATCACGCTATTTTAACCCGAAAACAAAACTGGCTCATAACCCTAATTTTTGTCTCCAGACTTGCAGATGAAGTCTGCAGATGGCTTCCTCTTCCATCGTTTAAAAACTATGATCTCTTCATCGCAATTGTAGAGCTACTCGCATCTTTGTTGCTTGAAATTTTTGGTTCAAAACTATTAGTCAATAGTAAGTTTCATCTCATCAATACCTTCTAAAAATCCGTTCGATTTTGATTTTTCTTTATCGCCAATTGAAGATATCAAAAAGTCAAGATTAAAATCTTCTATCCTTTAAAACCCTAATTCTTTCTGTTAATTAGGAACTCCATGACCAACTCCTTTTGATGTGATCGATTAATAAAAAAATATGACTGTTTTGTTCTTTGAGTTTATTGATTGCTTCATTTGTTTTGTTCATTGGGGTTAGAATACGAAAATGCACAAGAATTTTTATATCAATCTTAATATCTTATTATAAAATCATGGTACAACTAACTGGTGTCATTGATGTATGAGGATTTTGAAAGATCTATTTGATTAGCATCCAATTTTGAGAAGAAGAGTTGATTATGATTTAAAAAAAGAAGAGCAAATTTTGATCTTTTCGGCCCGTTTTTGATTCCATTTAGATTTCAGCTTAATCTCCTCATAAAGGAATTTATCTTTACTTGCTCGATCTCAACCGTTTTAATTCATTGTTGTATCTTCTGTCTTTCATCGATAATAGTGACTCTACCTCATCCTCTTCACCACTATGACTGTTTCATTATCTGAACTATTGTCAAGGGTCGTTGTGATGTCACTCATTATTAGATAAAATAAATATTCCTTTTTTTGATTCAATTTGAAGTTAAGGTTTTACTTCATTTGATTCAATTGAATTAATTTGGTTAAATGCTTTTGCTTCTGATCATATATGCTTGTCTGTTGCACTTTCATTGCTTTAATTTCATTCTATATGTCAATTGAATTATGTTATATTTGAAAGTAAAGTTAAAAACTATCAGAGCCCTTAATTTTAAATTTCAGTTGAAATTATACCCATATCCACATAATTCTCAAGTGAAATTATATTAACATATGTTTGGGACATGAGGAAAAAAGAAGTTTCTCATTTATCCATTGAAAAGGAATTTAATATTGTTGAAAGTTGCTTCTTTTTTTATATGAACTGAAAGTTGCTTCTTTTTTTATATGAATACATACTGGTTCTGAAAATTCCTTTAGGTGGAATTTGTTATGGTTTGGAATTTTTTTTAAACACAAGTTTATTGGCAACTGTGGAGTGCAAGAATTTTTTGGATCATCAATGTAATCAATGTAAATAATTCATGGATCATAATAAATGAACATATTAACCATACGGGTAGATTCCATTTCCTAGCTTGCATATAAGCTTAACCAGAATAAATGTATCTTTATTATTGTTCTAATTCTATGTTAAATTTAATGGGAATGATAATGTGCATTTGCATATTCAAAATGATTATGATGTGTATATGAATCAAATTTTTCGAATAATCAATTCACTAAATCTAGGGATGATTATGAATTATCCTTACATGATATATGTTGGCTTTTATATTTTCTAAGATGTTGGGTCAATCTGAATTAATTTGTTGTGATAATAGTGTGAGATCTTGCTACATGTAGTAATGTCTTATCTTTAGATGCTGTTGGGGGGAAAGTAATGAGACACAAGAGCTTACTAAAAAGTATATATTTCATTCTTAGCATTTATTTTTCCTATCTTTTGATTCTTATAATTCTTTATAATATAAAATGTGTATTTTTTGTAGGACTAATTAAATGTTTATAGATTTTGAACCAAATGACTTAGCATCAAAGAAGAAGAAAAAGATCCGATCCATATGATATTTTTATCCTTAAAATTGAGTGCTCTGTTGGAAATTTGAATAGTTTCAAATTTAATATGAATTAAAATCAAAGACTTTTCATATTACTCAATTAAATCAAGACTCTTCAAATTTAATATGAATTAAAATCAAAGACTTGATTGAAGACTCGCTATTTGGAGTACCCAACGAAGACATGCATCAAAACATGTTTCGTATATAAATTAGTAATTTATATTCTTTTTATTTTAGTCTTGTAACCGGTAATGTACTAAATTATTTCTTACGAATAACGAGTGTATCGTTATTATGCATATTTTATTATTGTTTTATAATAAAAACATAAACCCATCTCCTACAATCTTAAAACAGACTTTCGTGAAAAACCTTATAGATAAGGATTTTGGGTTCATGAAAGTTAAATACAAACTAAGATTTTTGATAAAATCTAGTAAATACTTTTGAGAAATATTTAGTACAAGTTGGTCGGATTTTATAATTGGAGTACAATATTTAATCCGAATACCGTGTTACAAGACATGTTTTGATTCATTGTTTTGAGTTCATGTGGTTTGATTGTGAAGTTAACCATGAACAATTTTTGGTTAGCTTCAAAATATGTTTTTGAACATTCATTTTCTAATAATCTTATTAAAAAAATGGCTTTGAAACACATATTAAATGTTTGTAAACAATTTTTTTAACGTGCGTGTTAGAATTTTGTTATTATTATTTTTAAAAATAATACCGGTTACGAAACCTTTACATTTTATAGCAAGAATGTTCGATGTAATTATTGTTTTTGGTAAACAATATTGGTTTGAACAATTTAAGTTTTCTAATTGACGTGTTAGAAACAAGCTGGTTTCGAAATGGTATAATCAGTTATCAACATTTAACTTATATTTCTAATGAGCACGTTAGAAATTATAATATTGGTTAAAATAATAAAAAATTTTAATGAATGCATTAGAAAGCATTTGTTTGAAAAAGTTATCTTGCCTTTATATTTTCAAACAAGCATGTTAGAAACGAGAATATTGGTACAAAACTTTGTTTGTTTTATAACGAGCGCGTTATAAAAGATGACTTTGCAAAGTAATATGCTTTATAACGATTTTGGTAATCGTTTATTTTCTAACAAGTGTGTTAGAGTTAGTTTATTTTATATAAACATAATAAGGTTTATAACGATTTTGGTAATCGTTTATTTTCTAACAAGAGTGTTAGAATAAGTTTATTTTGTATAAACGTAATGAGCCTTATAATGATTTTGGTAATCAGTTATTTTCTAACAAGTATGTTAGAATCAGTTTATTGTGTATAAACATAATAAGATTTATAACGATTTTGGTAATCGTTTATTTTTTTTTTTACAAAGTGTGCTAAAACCAGTTTATTTTATAAACAAAAAGGCCTTATAACGGTTTGAGTAATCGTATATTTCTAACAAGCGTGTTAGAATATATTTGTTTTATAAACGAAAAGCTTTAGAAACGATATTTGGAATCGTTTATTTCTAACAAGAGTGTTAGAACCGGTTTGTTATATAAACATAAAAACTTTGAAAATTTTGTTGTTTATTTTCAAACGAGCACAATAAAAACTGGTTTATCATAAAAAAAATTTTTAATTTTTAACCGGTTAGTTTTCATGACAAGATAGAAGTATGTTTGGATAAAATGTTTAAGTAAACGTTTTATTCATGTGCGTGTTAGTCACGCATTATGTTATAAGATTGCTTTATGTAACCATTTTTCAATTATCTAACATGAACGTTAGATACGATTTTTATAATCGACTAAATTCTAATATGATTATTAGAAAAAGTTTATGTTGTAAACAATAAATTGTTTTATGTAAACGATTTAATTATCTTACATGAAAGTTAGATACGATTTGTGTAATCGTTTTATTTTGAACAGATTTGTGACAGTTTGTTTTAAAGTTTCAAAATGAAACAACAAAAGAATGGAGATGTTATTGGGGCCATTTTTGATTTATCCTAAAGGACACGTGTCATTGCATATCGATGATGGTTCCTCATGACAGGTGCAACCATTCATGCATATTATGATCTAGATGACATTGAAATGCCAGATACCGAAAGTGTTCAAGATAGTGACACTACATGACTTGATGTTTAGAACTCATCTATATGTCTTTTAAACTATTACAAATAAAAAAATTTGTTATGGTGCGTTAGTTGTGTTCAATATCTTAAGATAACACATGAGTTTATGCACAATAATCATTATAACATATGAAAAGGATATATGTTATAGTTAATTATATTAATAAATCCTGTGGGATTTATTAAAAAGTGATGATGACATATAGATGTTTCTATTTATTTCATTGTGTTTGAAATTATGTGGATTATGTATCTACTAATTAAAAAAAAAACATCATAAATATATAGTATGAGATTATGTGTAACAAATGAACATTTGAATTTAATTTGTAATAATGGGTGTATGTGCTTTATTGAGGGAGGACCTCAAAACATACCATGTGACGAGGTCACTTACGATGATTTTAATAAATGATGACAGTGTTGAAGAAATAACACTTTGAGACTTGATGTGTATATATCATACTTGTATCCGTTTAAAATATATTATTTGTTATATTTTATTATGTTCAATTATGACTTGAGTTTACAAGTTTATTTAAAGATAATAAAATGATATTTAAATATTGGAGAATTTTTATTTTAAATAAAAAATACATATTTTAATAGAAAGTACAAGTAGTGATTTACATGAATACAACGAGGGAGTTGTGATCATTACTTATGTTGCAAGTCGCAAATTAAACATATAATGTAACGTGGTGAGTGCATTAAGATGAAATACAAAAAAAAAAAAAAAAAAAAAAAAACGAAAGACGTCGTCTAATGTTGAGAGTATCAACATGGAGATTCATAAGTGTGTTTTGATTACTATAGCATATGAAAGAAATATATGTTATTATTGTAAATAATCTTAATAAATTTTCCACATTTATTAAAGATACTTACAATAGTGATGGTCTTGTAAATTATGCTACAGCCATTAACGTTATTGAAACTATGTGGAGGATTTATCCTTCAATTTGGGAGAGTATCATAATACATGGTTTCATTGAAACAACAATATAAATATATAAATCACTTTAGTCAAATGGGATGTCATATTGTTGAGTATCAATCGTGTTGACTATATCTCAAGAGTCTAGTGATTTTATACAAATAGCATTCATCATATGTTGATGAATGTGTTCACCAAAGTGACTTGAGTTAAGGCATATGTTTAAGTTCTTATGATTAAATGGTGAAGCCTTAGAGATTAAAGGCAAATGAGTTATGATCCTACATAATGGATGAAGTTAAATATGGTTATGAGTTTTCCTTAAATTAAGGATTTAAAAAAATCTCATCATTCTTGTCTAAAGTAAGGTATGAATGTTTGTAGAGATAATATGTTATCTCTAGGAGCTGTGATTGATCAGAATGATGCATCTTATGTTCACGTGCTAATATTTTAGTCTAAAGCATGCTAGACTAATACATGTTAATTTAGATGCTCTGCGGAGATTACATTAACTTAAACATTCAATATATGTGATGACATGAGAATGAGTTTCGGTTCATATGAGGATAACTCATGGAGTAATATGTATGGATGAACTTAGTGACACAATGACGTATATATGTTTGATATTTTATCACATGTGTCAAAGTCATCAAAATATAAATTACTCAAACTTAATCAAAGTGCAAGCAATGTGGGGGAATGTGTCATTTACGAAACAACCCTCTAGAGTTTGTAAGAGATAGCATTTGAGAAGTTTCTCAATCTCTTGTGGAAAAGGAGAACTTTTCACAGCACGATTTTAATAATTGGAAAATGATTATCTTATAAGACTCAAATGTGGGGGTTGCTTGCACTTAATACAAGTATGTGATAGATTTTGTAATAAGGATTTTAGTAATCCAAATAAATATTGCAAATTCGTGGCCAAGTGGGGGTACACGATGGTTATACAGAGTCAATTGGTAAAGTTCAAATTGTAGTTAGATATTTGGAAAAGCTTACCAAAGGCATGGTGAAACGTGTTTAGCCTTGAAATGAGTTTCAAATCATTCTAAAGACATGGTTATATAACTTGATCCAAGATGAGATCACTGGTTATAGTCTTTTAAATTGACAAAAGAGCTAGTATGACTTGTGAGTCAAGAACACGTTAGAACAACTTATCTCAGTTGCAAATTATCTTTATTGACTTGGTGAAGTAAAAGATAATATTTTGGATCCAATAACATGAGAGATTAAGTTGAGGAATGTGACTAAAGCCCATGTAAAGAGATATTTGAAGGAAACCTAACCTTGTTGATTGGAGATCCCATGATCTAGGTTCAATAGGACAACTAATTCATATATCTAAGGTGGTCACTGTGGGGGCATAGTTGTACAATGAATGTATAAGCTAATATATATACATATGTTGATATATATCCTCCTAAACTATAAAAGGGTGTTTAAATGCGTCCTAGTCCATTCCTATAACAATCAGTGACATTGTTGTGTGAGGCTAAGCATAATATAAGGTTAATGATCTGTGTAAATCATGATAACCAAAATGCTTTTAATGATTTGTAGACAAATCACCTATGTTAGAGAGAAGTGGGGTCGCTTCGAATGGAATTGTGGGGCATAATTCCTAGAGCTCTCTCAGAACCAGGATAGTGTTCCATGACCATGACGGACACGACAATGAGGGGTTAACCATGCCAGGAAGAGTATTGTGTGAAGTGTAATAAAGTCTACGTAAAAAGGGGATTATTTCAAAAACATCGCGTCTACTAACCGCTAGGAGACCAAGTATACTTCACAAAGGAAAGTTCAAAGGGAACACATACTTCTCCTGCAATACTTAACCGCTGAAATTGTGTCTTAACACTTGAGTGTATGAGTTGATTTTTATTCATGTGGGGGATTGTTGGAAATTTGAATAGTTTCAAATTTAATATGAATTAAAATCAAAGACTTTTCATATTACTCAATTAAATCAAGACTCTTCAAATTACATATATTTATTATATGTATTATGTCAAGACTTTTGGTATTACATTCATGTAGTATAAATAGAAGACATATGTTGTCTTGTTAAGGTGTTGAAAAGGATACTACATACAATCTCACAATAATTTCCAACTTTCTCAACTCTTCAAGCTCTTGTTTAAGATATTCTTTTTAGGTGTTAGTTAATCCCGGCAGTACACAAACTGTTTCGGTTGTTGTACCCTGGGAGACAGACGCGTTCGTCTTGAGAAGAGGCGCGGAATCTGTTTTAAGGGAAGCGTATTGAATACGTGCCTCAACCATAATCATCAACATGTTTATTCTATGTCAATGAAGAATAGGTGGAAGACATAAGCGTATTGAAGTATTTGTGACCGGCTCATCAAGATGCTTGATTGAAGACTCGCTATTTGGAGTACCCAACGAAGACATGCATCAAAACATGTTTCGTATATAAATTAGTAATTTATATTCTTTTATTTTAGTCTTGTAACCGGTAATGTACTAAATTATTTCTTACGAATAACGAGTGTATCGTTATTATGTATATTTTATTATTGTTTTATAATAAAAACGTGAACCCATCTCCTATATGCTCATGTCATAAGTAGTGTTTTTGTCTTTAACTATTTACGTTGATGAATTTGGTTCTTTATAGTTAATTGGTAAAATAAGAATACACAACTACACAAGTTTGTAGCCATAAGATTCTATATCAGATTTTTCAAGTTTCTACTTCTCTTATTTATGATAATGGAGGAATTTGATTAGAGTCTTTGATCTATCATTTTCATTTGAAGGATATTTCGGATGTTTGGTTTGTAACAATTTTTGTTATTCAACCCGTTTAACACACGAGGTTTAACCTAGTATATAATAGACAAAACTTCTCTTTTGCTCCATGTGGTTTGATGATTATAGCTCTTTTGCTCCAAACTTTTCAAAATGTTTATTATACTTTCTGTAGTTTGACAATTATAACCATTATGCTTCATAGTTTGCCAATATATCTTCATTATACTCCATTTTCTTGAAAAGTTTGAAGCAAAAGGGTTATAGTTATCAAATCATATTGAGCAAAATTGTTATAATTAACTTCAAACCGAAGGGAGTATAATAGACATTTTAAAACGCCTGGAGCTTAATGATTATAACTGTCAAAACACATGAATCAAAAGAATAGTTTTCTCTATATAATATCAATAAATGAAAAAAGGAGTCAATATTTTATCAAACTCGAAACAAATAAAGTATATAGTACTAATAGGAAAAAAAATAAATTTATTAAAAAATCAAATGAGTAATAATTAGATTATGATAAGAATAGTTTTTAGTATATAATAACGATTATTAGAGTGATTTTAAATGTTTATATAACAATTAATGATTTTATAGATTAGTGTGGAAATAGCCCCTTATTTTATTTTTATTATTTATTTATGTATTTATCCAAATTTATCTGAAATTTTGAAAAAATAAATATAGACATGGATTAAATAATCTTCTTCTAGGTGATCAAATGCTGAAGTAAACATATAAAATGTAAATGAAACGTGTGCAAAAACCAAAAAATAAAAAAAGAAAAACCAACAAATCAAAAAGAACGCGTAATAGGCGTCTGCATTTGAAATTGAGCATGTAGGAATTTTACATTTTTAGTATATTATACATTAATATCTAATTTGATAATAGTAATTTGTCAAGTCGTGAGTATTTATAATTGTATAACCTTTTTATATAAAATGGCAATTCAACGTATTTTAAAAGAGCTATGACTCTGAATCAAATTTAATATGCAAACATTAACGGTATTCATTTTCGGATATTCGGTGTTTCGGATATCCGAAATTTTTGGATAGTGATTTTCAATACTCTAATCCGAAATTTTAGATATCCGGAATTTGGATATCCGAAATAAGAAAAAAAATATAAAAATATAAAATATATATTTCGGATATCCAAAATTTCGGATTCTGATTTTCAGATATTTTGAATTCGGATTCGGATTTTCGGGTTCAAATACAGATTTTTTTTGAACAATCCTTAAACCCTAACAAACATATATGGTTTTAACGGTTTTAAACACACTATTGTATTGTAGGATTGTTATTTGCCAATGTTTTGAAGACCGGCTGGTCGGACCGGCATTCGGTGGGTGAACCGGTCCGGTTAGGGGGTTCTGAGCCGTTTTGGGCGAATCAGTGATCAGACCGGTGATTGAACCTAAGGGTGTGCATGGGTCGGTTTTTGGCTTAGTCCAAACCCAAAACCAAAATTTCGGTTTTTAAACCCGTTTGGGTTCGGTTTTTTCGGTTTTTATCTTCTCAAAACCCATTTGGGTTCGGTTTGGGTTTCGATTTTTTCTACTTAAGCCTTAAATTATGCTTATAAAAAAACAAACTAAAATGTTATATTTCTACTAAAAATATTTTTAGTACAACACTGCTTAATATTTATAAATATATATAAAAATATTCAAATTTAGTAAAAATTATACGTGATTTTGGTATCCTAAGCCGATAATAATAATAAAATATACTATTCTTATTTGACTTTTGATATTAAGAACTAAGAAAAAAATAGACGATTCATAAATTGTTAAAAATTTTCAAATGTAATATATATATGCATATATACGCATGTATTCGGTTTTTTCGGTTTTTCTTTAAGGTAAAACCAAACCCAAACCCAAACCCAAACTTTCGGTTTTTTAAAAAACTTACACCAAACCCGTCGGTTTCTATTTGGGTTCGGTTTTTTCGGTTTGGATTTTTCGGTTTTTGGGTCGGTTTTTTCGGTTTCATGCACACCCCTAGTTAGTGGTGTGCAACACAACCGGTTTTCTTAAGCAAACCGGCTATAAATCAGTTATTGGCAACTGGTTATAAAACCTACTATAATTGTCAAATAGGAACCAATATTAATTTCAAATGTGGAAATCAGTTGGTAACTGGTTATTATAACCAGTTTTTACTGTTAAGAATTCTACCTATTGTAAAAAACATGGTTATTAACTGGTTCAATTATTTAATCTAATTTTTTTTTAAACAACAACCGAGCGTAACGTCGTGGCATATGCACCACGCCAGCAGGCCTCGGAAGACCCTTTCCTCAAAGGAGCGATAACCCGTTTTACCGGGCGCCACCCTCGGAAGAGCTGCACTTGATGCGCAGAAACCAGCTTATTTACTGTAAAAACTGCGCCTCCATCGGTTCAGAACCCGAGATTAAGCTCAAGATTATTCCCCTCACATGGTATCCATCAAATTGTCTCAAGTGAGAGTTGAACCCTTACCTCCACATTGGAAGGTAGGTCTTTTACCACTAGGACAACTTATTTAGATAATTATTTAATCTAATAGAGTTAGATTTTGAAAACTGATTATTATTTATTTTCAAACATCATTGGGCTTATAGCCTAGTGGTACTCCTTGATCACCAGCAATGGGAGGTCTTAGGTTCGAGTCTTGCTTAGAGCAAAAAATGCTCCGGGTGAGCTAGGGGGTTTTCTCAGTGTGAGTTTCCTCCTAAATGGTGTGTCGGTTCCTCGATTCGGCACTCGCCAACGCCCTGCTTTAAATGTTTCCGGGGTTGGTAGCGGTTTGTGGTCGCAGCGCGTGGGTTGTTGGGTCCAATGACTCGTTTAGCTATTAAAAAAAAATTATTTCCAAACCACTTGTAATCAAAACAATTAATTACAATAGCTATTAGCTAGCATTAACTGGTTAATGGGATTGGTTATTTCTGAACCTTTTAACTGGTGGTTAACTGATATGTGCCCTTCTACTCTACGTCACTCTATTTGGTAAGAACTGTTAGAAAATCATAGTTGATTCACCTTTTGATATTATTTGCTCTGATTTGTGGACATTACTTGTATTTCAATGTTACAAATTTCTTTTTGATCATTTTTCATAGCTTTTTAGGTTATCCTTTATCCAATAAATTTGATACCACCTCAAAATTCCTATACCCTATTTTGTGTTTAAGCTCAATTTTATCAGGTCCTTATCTTGGTATGCATGAACCTTGATTGCTTGCTAATGCACACGGTCATCAACAACCGGTCATTAGTGATTGTAATGAGACATTTAGCCGTGAGCTGATGTATTTAATTGGGACTGATGTCCCAGGACAGCATCAATTTTTCAGCGTTTATGAACATTTTTGAACATTGTTTTTAAGTGTTAACATCGGTTTTTGGACTAGTGACAAAACTGGTTGCAACAGTTAGTGTTGAAAGAATTTTTTTTCAATGAAACACATGAAAATGTAATTACGTAAGATGATGAGAGATGAATATCATAATGATTCTTGCATTTGTTATATTGAAAAAAAAGTTATTCCAACAGGTTTCGATAGAAGGTCTACTACAACGTTTTTAAAAGACGAAAACTCGCATGTAACAATTTAAGTATTTTTTTTAATTTGTAAAGACTATCGAATTTATATTCAGTGTTTTTTTAATTTATATTCATGATTTTTATTTGATCATTTTTTATTATGTGATGAGCATCGCCCAACCCGAGCAGTAAAACCAACTCGGAAAATTTGAATCTGGTACTATTAAACTAGAATATGCAAATCCAATGACATCATTGAAAAAAATCCTAGATATAGCACTGCATTTAGCATAGTTCTCAAACAGTCAAACTAATTAGCAGGGGTGGATATTTTAAGGGCCCGTGGGTGCTCGGCCAGAGCCGTTTTTCTAGTTAGAAGCCTCGATATAGTAGTTTTCGGTCAGAAAATTTTATAGGTATTGAGTTCGGCCCCGTCGGTTTTTCTTTCTAAAATTCCTTAGGCACCCTGGAATTTTAAAAAATAATAAAGTTGAACTAATATTGTAAGTTTCAACATTACCTTTAAGGTTTCACAATGTCGGCTGTTATATCATTATTTAACCGATCTTGAGTTTAAAACTTGTTTTGAGCCTTAAAAATTAAAATAGACCTTAACTATTAAACATTATGTATTCACCTTGAGTTTAAATTGTTTGACCCGACCCGAATTATCATTTGCCAAACCGAATTTTTAGCACAAAAGCATAGCGATAAAGAAACAAAATTGGCCCATGACTTTCGCCCCCGTTAGACATGTTTTTCAAGCTCCGCCACTGTAGCTAATCACCGTTTGCATTGTTCTTATCTTGATATTATGTCACTCTTGACCTGATCATTAATATTTTTCTTCATGTCTTGCTTCACGAGATGGTATATATTTACTAGCTCCCATGATTTGTTAATTCCACTCACCTAGATTCTATATGTTAGCTTCATGTTGAATGCATAACCATCTTCTTGAGCTTTACTATCCTTTACTTTGTGTCTCCGTTATCTGTTATGACAAATTGCCAGCTTTAGTATATTAAAAAAAAGCCCTAGCTTAGGGCCACTAAAATTCAGGGGTCTTAAATTTTTAGGTTTTAATAGTCATACTATCCCACTCATTCTCCAAAACTACACCCCAATATTCATCTATTTGCTTGGATTTGAACTCAAGACCTCATATCTAAGAGACAATGCCTCTACCAAATAGGATAGTCCTAAAATGACTTTTGGGGCTTTTTTGTTGACGAATGTTTAAAAAAAATTGTTTTTATATTTGTAATTAATCTACATATTTTGTTTTTGATTTATGTTTTATGTAGCTTTCTCTTTCATGATTATATATACTTTTTGCGTTATAAGCTCGAATAAAAGATGAGAGTTTTATTTACAGTAGAAAAAAAAATCATAATTTTTCGCTCTGTTTTGGGCAAACCAAAAGCTTGAGCCGGGCCTTATTGAGAATGCTAGTGCCTACTATTTGTCTACAAATACGTTCATCATCAATACACCAAACATAAATAACCATGATTAATAAGAAAAATATAAACATTAGTCTATCAGATTTTGTTAAAACAAAATATTAGTATATTTGGTAGTTATGTTAAAAGTAAAGTTTTTTCACTAAAAAATCACGTTTAATCTAATTTATTATTTTATTGTTTTAAGATTTTTTTTTTATTTTTTCATCAAAAGAAAAAAATATTCCTTTTAAATTATTTTTATAATTAATAAAATTGGTTTACTCATAATAATTTTATTATTTTAACTCAATCTAATTTTCTTGGCTTACTCACTGTATATTATAATTTTTTGTTTTTATATATATTTTTTCGCAATATTTTTATGGGTATGTGTCGTTGATGTGATGATATATGAAAAAGTAGAGATATATTATGAGAATAAATTGTTTTTTTACGATTATTTGACGTTTCACGTATGTTGTCTTAATCAGGTTAATCGGGTAAGGGTAAGACATATGCCTCCACATACGCGAAAACCTCGTTAAATATGTAAACCCCCCCCCTCAAAAAAAAAAATTGGGATCAAACTTGGGATTAAAGTTCAGATTCAACCTTTTATCTGGATATCCAAGGAAATGCCCAAGTAGGGTTCAAACCCTCGTCTGATACGAGAATTGGATTCTTCCTTACCACTAAAACAAGACTTCTTACGAGAACAAATTGTTGATGTGGTGATACTTGAAATAAGACTGGTGGAATATTTTGATAAAATCAGTGATGAATAACTATGTTGCTAATTTTATTGGATCACATGATTATTTTGTTGATTATCTATGAGGTAAATTGTTTGAGATGATTTATGCATTTTACTAATATTTTTATTATTGTTTTTTAGGTTTATTAATTAATCATATGGCTACAAATTTTTAAACATTTGTAACACATACATTCCTTATGTTATCAAATTATCTTACATGTTTGCTCAAACTATTCTTAAATAAGGACTAAATCTGTTACGAATGTTTAAAGTTTGAAAACATATAAATAATTTATGAAACCTATTGTTTAAAAAGGAAATTCGTACAAACCACACGGATCATCTCGACGGTTTACTCTTGTCCCAAAAAAAATAATATCGATATAGTTGACTGTTCTTTGAACACATAAAAAGCCAAACAATAACTACGGCATTTAAAAATTTTAAATATATTAAACGTTCCATTCTTTTGACTAGAAATTTTCAAAACCATGGGGCGACTTGCGGGACCGGAAACACCAACCTCAATTTCAAATAGGTTTCATATAATATTACCCGAGTTCGCACGGATTTCAATCGTCTTACTTTTTTACCTTTTAACTCGAATTCGACCATCTCAGAAGGAAACTCTCTTTTGGCTAGATTTCAGCCGTTCTAATTATTTGATGCTTTAAGTCAGACTCAAACTCAAGATCATCTTAAAAGAAAACAGCAATGAAAAGCCTTAGACCATACTCTGACGAAGATTCAAACCTAAATTTTTTTGTCGAAAAGCTGAGGTACCAATTATAATGTAAGCCAATTATCAACTGATTTTATGTGGTTTCTAAAAGGACATCACGGTGAAGTGGTCAATCAAATGACTATTAGATACATTTCTATGTTTTCAATGTTTATAAAACCGGGATATCAGACTAGTCGACATAATGTTTCACTGGTCGGATCAGTCAAACTAGTCAGACCGGATTTAAAACCTAATATCATAATAAATGTTATAAAATTTATATATCTATGTGTGTGTAATTTAATATAAAAATTGACAATCTAGTTCAACCAGTGTGTTTCACCAATCCAACTGCTGAGTTCACCGATCCAACATGTTAGTTTATTGGTTTCCTTGATTAGTGGTTCAACTATGCTAACCTGAACGGTTCTTAACGTAACTAGTTTAACCGATTGGTCCAGTTCCAAAAACAATTTCGTTTTGGAAAGAAAATATAGTTCACATGGCGGTGTGGAAAAAGGAATAAATAGGTCATGAGAATTTATTAAATGATTAGAGGATAAGCCTAATGACACCAGAGACCACAAAAGTGTCTTTGGTTCATTTGTAGCTATAATTCATAAACTTTCCCCTCCATCTCATCCAACAAAAACCTATTTGTCTGTATCAACAAGAACATGTGTCATCATAAAAGTCTTAATATGAAAGTAAAACTGCCTGACACCATATTATTGCAATTTTATCTACAACACTATTTACCTGAAGACCGATATAAACACTCTTTAGTAATGCAATCAACGAGAGATAGCAATCAATAGAGTAAGACAACTTAAACTAAAATGCCTGTTGAGACATTTCACATATGACATTGTTATACTTTTTTTTATAACGGCTTCAGGCTAAACGACTGATTTAAGCCCAAACAGGCACACGTCCAATGGCAGGCCCAGTCGTCACCCCTTCACCCACCAGATAAGCGGGAACCAGAAATCCGTAAACCCTCTCACATGCTCAGGTTTGAACCCCTGACCTTAATGAGGTGTAGCTTCTCCCCTTCATTGCAATACCGCTAGCCTAGAAGCCTTTTGGTGACATTGTTATACTTATCAACACAAAGTTATCTAATCTCACCTTGCTTGTGATATCATGGTTGTCTTCATTTTCTTCCTCCACAAAGGTTAATCTTATAAGCCTGATCCAAAACCAACAATGTTTATTATATACGAAGAGAAGTTTATATATAAAGATGTTTTGCATGCGAAATGTATTGTTCTTGCGTGATCTTATCATGCAGAGGCAAAGTTATCACAGATAAACCATCTATGTAATAACTCTGTGTGATAAAACAACTTAAGAATAATTAATGCTTGCATGATTTTATTATGAAGACTTTGTACATTCGCACGCAAAAAGTCCTTGTACATTAACTCTATCATATGCACATCACATCTTTGTCAATTCAATTAAATTATATACATATAGTCTTTCCTCGTATATTTTTTTCTATAATATTTTTAAAATAAAAAATACAAAAAAGACGATATTATTACCGTTAATCTAGCTAAACCTCCTATGATATTATTAAGGATGTTCAAAAAAATTTGTATCTGAAATCCAACTCTAAGTATCTGAAAGTTTGGATTCGAATACTTATTTTAAAATTTTTGGATAGTTTAAACATCCAGACTATATGAAACAGTTTTTTTATATAATTTTCGGATATCTGAAACACAATCTTAACTTTTTTTCTAACTATATACATATTCAAATCTAAAATTTCAAATATTCAAAATTTAGATACGAACTCATGTTTAAATTTATTATTAGAAACTTTCAAATATCCGAAACACTATCGCTAGGGTTGGGATGAACAGTGATGAGAATGTTTCAAAATAAAGGTTAAAAAGTGCAAGGAAGAAAAGAGAAGTCAAATTTAGATGAGGGACCATTTATGATACTTTCCCTTTGTCTCCTCTAGATGACAAAGATAATGATAGTTTCAACTCCCAACGTAATATTTATACATTTTGAGCCCCCTCACAAAAACCAGGCTTCCTGCTTCATTTCATCCTCGTACGAACAGGAATCAAGCAAGAATCTTTAGGCTATGCCGACGTTCACATCGATTGCTTTACAAAATTTACTCGAACATCGGGTTCCCAGCAACACATCCACCAAAAATCTCAAAGAAACCAGTGATGATTCGAAAGCCAGAAGGAGATTGAACCACATATACATATCACCTGCACTATACACCACTCCTGAACCCACTCCGATCTTGGATCATGGCTCCGTCTCTCCTTCTCCCTACGTGTTCAATCGCAAGGGCCGTGGTGGAGGAAACTCCGCTAATCGGAGAATCGATGGGTTTGAGGTTCAATCGTCCGTTGGAGAACACCAATTGGTTCAAGGAGAAAGTTGTTTGGCGGATGAAGATGCTGATGCTGATGATAATTTTGTGGATCCTCCATGTGATTCGTTAAGTATCGCTAGCTCCGCCGATCTGAATGATTCTGGGAGGCTAGGGCTTGACAATATGAGTCTGGTGTCTAATCAAATTGGGGAATTTTTCGATGCCACGGAAGGTAAGTTGGCAAAATGCGATTGATAACAACTTGAGTTTTGGTAATCTTAATAGTTGATATCATATCTTTGAACCGATTACCAAAATGAATTTATAACAAAATTTAGGAACACGCTATGCCAATTGCATTCATGCTTTTAATGTAGTAGCTAGGTTTTGCTTGAATTTATTCTTGGTTTGCTGATTTATGATTTGTTGTTCATCTATAAAGGGATTTACGGTGGTTCAATCTATTTAGCATTTGATTTTGTAATTAGATTGTTTTGATTCTTATTATCTATTTATGACTTAGTATTCCTTATGCTTGATTTTTATCTCATCTTTAGGATCATAGTAGTTGAAAGGTGCCTAAATAGGATGTCTCAAGAGAATCAAGATGAATAGCATAAACTTGCCATTTTTAGGGGTTTTAGGCATGTTTAAAGTTAGTTTAGGTTCCAAGTTAGTTTTTAAAGTCTCAAGCAAGTTTAGCCAGAATTTACAAATGTTTGTTGGAATTTACATGATTTGGCTGGGCACTCAGGCTGAATCTGGCCGGCCAAAACCTTGTCGGGGTGCTATTCAAGAGAACATAGGCTTTTATGATTTTCAGTTGGTTATCATATTCTCTCAAATTTTGTCGTTCATGTCATAGTCTCATACATAGTTTGATACTATTTCAAATGGACCAAATGCACCTTTTTGCCGGTGTTAATTTTCTTTCCTTTGATGTTATATCATTTTTACAAATTCTTCTTGTAAAGAATCACTATCCAATTGGGTATAAAGACTTAATTGTGTTTTAGAATGGAACTAGTAAGTGAATAGACTTAAAAGCATTTTCCATACAACTGGTCTGTTTCAACCCAAGCCTGTTATCAGTTCACCCATCCTTGGTTTTAAAAAGCATGCCTAGGCTCAAGGCGACCTCAGCGCAAGTTAGGTGCATAAAGCGCACCGAAAAGCAGCATAAGGCACAGCTGAGGTGCCTGCCTATTGTAATGCACCTGGTGAATTTTTGGGCACTAAGTTGTTGTGTCGCTGGCTTAAAAGGTTGTATTAGTAAGTAATCTATATATTAAATCTTATTTAAAGCTTATTTATTTCTAAATTTTAGTTAGGGGATGCTAATAACCTACGAGAGATATAAATAAAATTTATTTAATCACCTTGCGTCTTGCTTACTAGAAGTGGTGTGCTTTGAGCCTCGATTTAGACCCTGCATGCTTTGTGTGCTTCTGGTTTTTTAAATTTAAATGCCCATCTCAGCACCTGTTGGTGTGAGCATTTCTTTGTCTGATCTGATTTGGTTCTGTTGTGCACAGATTTCTCTTCAGAAGGATCTATAGCTTCCTGTAGGGGCAACATAGAATCAGAGTTGCATACAGCAAGGGTCAATCTCCTTGAGGAGATTGAGAAACGAAAGGCTGCTGAAGATGACATGGCTGCCATGTATACTCACTTGCAACGAGTCAGCAAAATTCTACTTTCTCAGCCTGGAGTAACACATTCATCAAATGATAGCAGTCATACGCGGTTTGACTTTAAAGAAATGAAGCAGTTATCTGAGGAAGTTATTGTTGCTAGATTCGTAGCAGAAGCGATGGGGAAAGCCGTAGCGAGGGCAGAAGCTGAGCTGGCTGCACAGGTCGTCATTGAATCTAAAGATAAAGAGATTGCCAGGTTGCAAGACAGGCTCCAATACTATGAAGCTATGATCCATGAAATGTCCCAAAAGAACCTAGAATCTATGGGTGGGTATATCTAAATAATATATTTTTGGAAAATTAGATTTTAACCTTCTAAACTATGACCCATTGGAATATTATAATCCATACTAGCAGTGTGATTGGTGACACTCTCAGCTTTCACTTTCATTGCCAAAGGCAATCCCAGTAGACTAATCATCATAGTTTTAGACTTGATTTGCATTGAGCTTTGCTTGTATGTTTACTCATGTCGTTCATTATTATCACTGTGAGCAAAATCAAGTGCAAGTCTTTGATGATTATGGTATTGGACTACCCTTGACAACAAAAGTGAAAGTTAGGACTTAGGACTGTCATTGACCAAATTGATAGGATGAAATATTTTGGTATCAAGTCAGATTGTTAAACTCTAATTTTCTATTATTTTACAATAAAAATATCATTATTATGACATGATTGTTTGGTGATGCAGAGGTGGCACGAAGAGAGAGAGAAAGGAGACGTGAACAGAGGAAGTGGTTATGGAGGTGCGTAGGCATGTCCATTGCGATTGGAGCTTCTGTCATAGCTTATTCGTATGTTCCACATCATCATCAATCATTGGAAACTTTAAATGAAACTCACCCAGATGCCAGTTAAAGTTACAATATGATATCAGTGGTGATATTACTTGTTCACATGCATAATCTCAAATAATGCAACATGGATGATTGTAGATTAGTTATATGGACCCAAATGTTTATCATTGGAGATGATGAACCATAAAAAAGCTAGTGTTGTACACAGTTTTGCTGCTGGTTGTGGCAGTAGTTGAATTTGGCTTTTATCTGATGATTGAACTGAGGTTGTAGACTGTACATGCGTGCGCATGTGTGATCGAATACGAAACTAAAGTTACTAAACCAAATCAAGCGAACATTTTGATTTCCCCAGTCAACAGTGCCTTGAATTCTCTCTTATTCATCTGCGTTTCTTGAAAGATCGAACTGGTCTCTAACACACATTTCCGTGTTCCCAATCAACAATACCGATCATCTAAAATATTTAAATAATACTAGCAGTTGGTCTGGTTTGGTTTATAAGAAAAAACAAATGCAGTTGCCAGTTAGTTGTCAAAATTGTTGAAAAGAAACATTTGTTTTCTATTTTCATCACTTATTTGAGTTCATTTTTTCATCTATTCGCTCATCGCTGCTTATGACATAATATATGAACAAATTTTAACTAATTTTTTCTCTCAACAGTTAACTTGATATCGTATTCTATATATCCAATTAGAGGTGGCCAAAACGGGTTTTTTTTTTTAACCGGTTCCGGTAAACAAAGTTAAGAACCCGTTCCAACCGGTTTTTTGCCGGTTCTGGTTTTGGCAAGTTCCAGTTCGGGTTTGACCGGTTCTAATTTCTCTAAAAACCCGGAATTGTCCGTACCCACCGGTTAGGGTTTTCGGTTACGGTTCCGGGTCTGTTGGCCACCTCTATATCCAATTACTACAATTAAAAACCTGGAACTGCCCATACCCACCGGTTAATAAACGAACCAAAAACCGAATTCAGAATTTGGTTCGGTTTTTTCAGTTACGGATACGGTTCGGTTTTCGGTTTTAAATGGTTTTCGGTTTTTTTGAACACCCCTACTGATGGGCTAGGTGCTCCTATTTCAGAATTTGGTTCGGTTTTTTCAGTTACGGATACGGTTCGGTTTTCGGTTTTAAATGGTTTTCGGTTTTTTTGAACACCCCCTACTGATGGGCTATGTGCTCCTATTTATTATTTTTTTTAAACTCCTAATGTGTATGTTTATGTGGACTATATGTCGTGACATTACTTTTTTCATTCAAAATTTTAATAAAAATGACATGCTTTTGTTTTTAATTTTGAGAGTTTTTACAAGTATTCAACATATTATAAACAAATATTTCAAGAGCAATCAAGATCTACAGCATTAATCTATATTCTCAAGATTAATCTTCTTTTGTGTGTATATCTCCATGTTCATTTTATGTTACAGTAATTTTAGCAAATGGATTGATTTCAGCCTCAACTACGATAATTATTCACCGTTTTAACAATTTGACACGGTTAATGATTTCAACGATGATAGTCATTTTCATTTCACAATCGATGTTCTAAAAAAGTTCATGTTCAAGTTACTCAATGGATTGCAAGTTTCTTCGATCACAAGTTTGTACATCAGTTAAATGCATCGTGAATCTAGGAATTGTGGCCGTAAATTTGGGATCATAATTCAATGAGTATCAATTGAATCATCTTTTTTTTTTGAACAGCATCTATTGAATCATCTAACCAACATCTCATTTTTTGATCTAATTTTTATCATGTCACTATATATTTTTCACCTTAGTGTTAAAAACTATAAAATAAAAAATAACAGCACACAAACATGCCGTCAAGGGCAATTCTTTAACCGATAATTGGCGCGATTGAAACATCAAATAAAAGTTGAGTGATTTATAAAAAATATTTAAGTAAATTCATGTGACAGGTAAAAAGTAACACACAAAAAAATCTATGACATGACATGGTAGAAAACTAGTTCAACTCTAAACTAGAAATACAAAACAGGTTCTGGTGCCTGACTATTGACTTGTTCCCAGTGCAAGATCCTGCCAAGTATCTCCATCTTCTTGTGCTGCCTCAGCATCTGATATCATAAACATGCTGATTGTAAGCAACAAACATGGAAAACAATTGCAGAGTTTCACTTATTATTGTTCTAATGTCCCCGCGATGGTGGCCTAGTGGTAAGGGGGTGTGAATCCATAATGGAGGTCTAGGGTTCAAAGCCCGGCACCACCCAATTTTCCTTTGGCCACGCGATTTACCTCCCCCATGTTGGCCGTAGGACCGGTCGGTGAAAGACGCCTAATGGTGGCGTTCACCATTTTATTATTGTTCTAATGGTGACGTTCTCCATTTTTTATTACTGTTCTAATATCACACTAGGGACCAACCAGAACTCTTCACTTTACCAATACAACATATCAACTGCATACACACACGTATATTTTTTTTTTTGAACGGCCTGGTACAACGACACCCAAGACGGGATTTCAACCGTCCCCTCGGATTTGACGCTCTGGGGCGTATGCCCGAGCCCACCCCAGGAGGAACCCCACAACTGGGTAAACCCCCTGACCTTGCTTCAGCAAATATGCCTCAGCCCGGATTCGAACCCAAGACCTCCCATAGGGAAGTCAAGGGGGTAACCATTAGGCTAGAAGCCCACGTATATAGGTTTCATGAAATGTGAGTGTAATTATGATTATTACTAAGAACTATCAGTGATATTATGACGCTGATGGATTATGCGTGACAATTTCATTCACGCAACGTAAGTAGTAATTGATATTTCACGCAAACTTTGCACATTTGACACGCGATTTGAACTTTTTGTTATGTTGCCAAAATTAAAGATGAGAGAAAAATGTATAAATAAACAAAGAAAACACACTTAAATAAAAACTCTACTAATAAGAAACTTATTGGTCTGGTTTTGAAACTTTACCTATGTGCTCTGTTTTAGAATAGGTAAATCAGGCGAAAATAAATTAAAAAAAAAACAAATTTTTCTTCCAATTATCATTATGCAAGAAAAACAAGAAAAACCCTAGTTGAAGTACTGAATTTAAGCAAGATCCGAAAACAATCCAAATTGAAATGATGATAGAATAGAAAACATACTGGAATCTTCAACATCATCATTCCGAGGGACGAGTGCCGGGGGTAATTCAAGATCTGTTACAACATATATGTAAAAATAAGTTCAAATTTCAGGAGGTGATTGATAGAAGAAGAAGAAGAAGTATTACCATCATGGGGAAGAGTATCTCGCATCCATTCGTCGTCTACAACATCAATTAAGATCCCAAGGCTCAACTCTTCTGCCATCGTTTCCTACTTCAATTTACATCAATTAAGTTTGATTTATGAGAATAGATCATAAGGCATGAGCTTACAGTTCAATTTGGGGATGATGATGATGATCGACAGATCGGAGAAAGAAAGAAAGAAGGCTGCCTATGATCAGAATGCTTCCACACAAGTACACAACTACATCAAAATAACGTGTGGGGTGGGCAAATTTTCAAATTACACAAAATAACGGAGGACCTTTGTATTTTTTACTTTTATTTATTATAAAAAACATCTATTTATTATAAGATATTAAGAATTCTAAATAAATACATTCTGTTTTTAATCAGAATACTTCAACTTTAATTTCATTCTCCTCTTTCAACTTTATTCATACAGTTCTCATGTTGTTTGTCGTATGTAAGTTACGGTTTCATGATCCTTTTCTATTGATTCAGGATATAAAAGCTATTGCTGATAATAGAATTATAATAGATAGTTTTTATGCTCATAATACTAAACATAAATTTTACGGGTAGGGTAAAAAAAATCTACTTAAAATTACTCAATATGAGTTTTTATCTTTTGAAAATGTTACATTACATCTTCGATAAAAACTCTTTTTTATCATAACAAATGCAAATCATTAACGTGATTTCTTGTTTCCACTTTTCTTTTGATTACCAATGATATCATTAGTCCAAAAACCCCTATTAAAACATCTATTATACTTAATAAATCAAAATAATTTGTGACACTTGTTACAAATCTAGAATATCCTCACATTTTTTTCCCGCTTCTTTCGCCTAATAAATACACATCTTTATTAAATACTGATAATAATAATTATATAATTATATATTTATTTATACATTTTTCAATTAAACAAAGTTCTTAACATCAAAAAAATATATTACATAATAGTACTAAATACTAATTATATTATATATACCTTTTATAATTAAAGGTATTTCTTAATATACTAAAAATATTTTAATATTAAAAAGCATACTTTAAAAAAATCAAATTACTATATAATATGAAAATTTTCTAATAATTTGTAACTCATAATATCTTTTTATAATTTATAAGTCATTATTATTGATTTTTTTTCTTTATCAACTTGTGTAATACTAGATAACATCCCATTATTTTGTAAAAAAATGACTTTTTTTTAAAAAACATTTTAAAAGATAAACTTTGAAAAAGGATTTATTCTAAATACAATATTATTATTTTACTTTATATATAATGTTGATTATATTTTAAATCAAATAAGCATTTACAGTTATTAAAGTTATATTATTGAATACTTATTAATTTTTATTCAATCTGTGTAATTCACGGGATACTAACCTAGTATATTATATATGTGTATACATATAAAAGGTCAAGTTGAGTTATGAGCCGAGCTAACATTACCAATGATCCTTAGCTCAAGCGGTTAAGGGGAGGTACCATGTGACTTCAATATGGGGAGGTTACGGGTTCAAGTCCTGACATGGACAAAATAGGGGTTTCATGCTAGGCTAGAGGGTTTTCTCTCACCTATGATGGGTTTCCTTCTATGGGGTGTGGATATGATCGGGTGGGTCTATGACCCGTCAGTGATCCAAATTGCCGTTCAAAAAAAAATAAAAATCAATGAGCTTTTTTCAAGACAATTTCTTTTTTTTTTCCTGATATTTTTCAAACTAGCCGGAGTAGTTCGTTTTTAGAAGAGACCGGAGCCGTGGGTCTTTCTTCTAGTTCTTTCCGAACTTGAGCTCCAGTCTCCATTGCAGAAATTCGGTTAACCTTTGCGGACTTAACATGACTAAAATCAGTACAATCCTCTTCGCCTATCTCAAATCCTGCAAACTCCGACACCACCAACCACCGTTATTCGCCCACCTGCGACCCCCACCCCGGCTATTCAGCAGTAGCACCACATCCTCTGAATACACAACCTCCCCAAAGCGCAACACCAAGGTCAATTTCTCACCATCATCGGATTCCGAATCCGACGACCACCCCCAACCGACGACCGTCAGCAAGCGCAAGCCACCGCCTCCCTACAACCCATTTAACAAGACCCCATCAATCACCGAACCCGATGATCCCACAAACCTCCAGGAAGTGTTCCACAAGATCCGCACAGACGGGCTCCACAACAGTGCAGTCAAGATGTTCGACGCTTTGTCCAAAGACGGTCTCACCCACGAAGCCCTTGAGCTTTTCTCCCAGATCAAAGACAAGGGTCATATGCCTGATGTGGTGGCTCACACGGCTGTAATCGAGGCCTACGCAGCTGCCGGTAAGCCCAAAGAAGCCCTAAAGGTCTACATGCGCATGCTGGCGTCCGGCGTCCTGCCTAATGCCTACACTTACACGTTGCTGATTAAGGCGCTTGCAGGGTCCGGAGAACCCAAATTGTTGGATGAAGCCAACAAGTATTTCGTGGAGATGATGGGCAAGAACATTAGACCCAATTTGGGGACTTGTGTGGCGGTTTTTGAGGGGCTTGTGAAGGGGGGGAAGGAAGAAGAGGGTAGAGAATTGGTTGGGAAGATGAAAGATCTTGGATTTCCTCCTGATGAACAGGGTTTGAGAGAGTTGCTGAAGAACAAGAGAGGTCAGGTTTTTCGTTCAGTTGCCAACATTTTATTTGAAAAATGAAATCAGAAACCTCTAATTTTTGGATGATTTTCTTAATCAGATTTGCATTTTACAATCACCCATTGCTTTGATCTTTAACTGACAAAGATAAGATGTTAAAATGTGGCTCCAAATACATGATCTTGAGTGGCTTGTTTTGTGTAAATTGGTTTGATTATATGATATGTTTTTTTTTATCTTAATATGAGTTTTGAAAAGCAAGCCTTAGCCTGTTTTAGCCATGAGGCGAGTATCCATGCTTTCTCTTTAGTGGTTGGATTTGTGCATTAGTATGTTTTGTGTTCGATAGATGGATTTGTGCCTATTTTTGCTCGCCATACAAACTTATAATTCGTTAAAATTATTGTAAAAAGAACAACCCAAATATACTTATGTTGGGTTGGTATAAAAACACAAAATGAAGTGAAAGAATCAAGTGGCACAGCCAAAAACATTAAGTGTAAGTAGAAGATCAAGAATACATGATCAAGATGGTGGTTGCCAATGGTATCAATTTGGATTATGACAAATAACAAGTTGGGTTACCAGAAACTTGGCTGATATGAGGTGTTTACAAGTTGGACACAAGAAAAAATATGTGAAGTTTTAAAATTTAGTGATTTACCCAATCAATGGTGAGAATACTTAAAAAAGTTGAGGAGGAAGAATTAAAAAAGAGGGAAAATTATTAAAAAAAAAAGTTAGTTGTGATTGGTTTAAGGTATTTGGTATGAATTATCTTTCATCTAATGCCCAATTTGCTGCATAAACATATAATGTAAAAGTAACATTGCACTAATTTTAACGTTATTTTATTTTCATTCTTTCTAGACCATACTGAAGAATGAATATATTGGGTAAGTTTGTTTGTGTCCGTTCTTTGAATCATCTTTTATCTAGTGTGGTCATTGATTCTGTTTTTGGTAGATTTATGTATGCTCGTGTTTTAAAATAATTATGTATGGTTCATTAGAGTCGTTTGCCTTTTATTAAATGTAATTAAAGTAATATTTAACAAAATTAACCTACACATTGTTGCATTATCGTTGCAATTTTATGATTTTGAAATGAGAAAGTTATTTGAACACTGTGATGTGAAGATACGATTATAAGTCGTGCTTGTAGTGCGTTGATATGATTAAAAAATATGAAGTACTAGATTAATTATGAAGATTGAAGCGTAAAAAGAAAATAAAAAACATTATTATGCAAATGTGCTATAGTAGTTTTAAATAATTAATTTCATTAGTTATGTCGGTCTCACACATATATGGTCATATTATTGTCGGTAGATATAACTTAATAGTTATTATTATAATAATTATTAAATTCATTAATCAATTAAAGTTATCAACAAAGAATTCAATTACATATGTTACAAGATAAAAACTCTATATTTCAAAAAATCAATAAAAAAATATTATACTCTAGAAACTTTAAAATGTCAAATTATAAAGGTAAGTACTAAATACACCGGAATAACCAAAATGTAAAGGTGTACTAAATAGTAAATACACATGAATAACTAGGGCTGTTCAAAAAACTCGAGGCTCGCTAAAAAAAAACTCGAAAAAAGCTCGGCTCGAAAAAAACTCGATAAAAACGAGCCGAGCCCGAGCCAGGGTCAGCTCGGCTCGTGGCTCGACTCGTTGGCTCGGCTCGAATTTTAACATCTACTACTCTTAATAAAAGAGTAACTCAAAAGCCACATGACATTTAACTAAGGTGTCCACATCATTAACATGCCACGTGTCACTCAAATACCTATGCCACGTATGTCATTTTGACAAATGTCAAACTCATAGCAATAATGACTTTAAATAATAACGGTCACTTAAATATCTTCCCTAATTTATCTAAAATTAATTATAATTGTGTATAATTGAGATTAATAATGACTTTAAATAATAACGGTTTCCAATTACTAAGCATTTCAAAACATGTTTAATGTCTTTAAAATCATAATTTATTAGAACTATTATGATTATTATAATAATCACTATCAAAAGTTGGATTGTATTTAAGAGATCTGGTATTTAACATATGGTCAATTGTATGTTACATTATCAAGGGTGAAAAGTAGTGATAGATTAAAACTTCTAGTTTTAAACAAAGGTGGAAAAATTACAAGTACAACAACAAACGTATGTTTAAGGAAATTTTTGGAAACTTATGAACAAATTTTTGTGACTTTTAATTTTAATTTATGATGTTTTGTGTCACGTATAAGTTGTTATGTTAAGTTATAAATTATCGTGAACCGCTTCTCTCTCTTATTAATTGTTTGTAAACCATCTTTTGTTATCTCTTGTTTTTTCTTCCTTTTCTTTTATTAAATAATAATAATTTTATTCAATTTAACAAATAATATGATTATATCATAAGTCATATTATTTATTTATTTTTTTATAAAAAGTATTTGAAAAATATGTAATATGTTATTTAAAATAAAAAAATTTATAATTTACTTAACATGTGTAATACACATGTGTTTACCTAGTGTATATATATATATATATAATTATAAATATATATATTATTTTATATTTAATATCTTATATACAAATTTATATAAATATATATATATATATATGTATATATATATATATATATTATGTATAATATATATGTATGTATATATATACACACATATATAATATATATATATACATACATATATACATATATTAAATTTTATATATAATTATGTATATATTTATATATATTAGATTATATATATATAATAAATTTTATATATATTATATATGTATGTATGTAAAGTGAAGGAGGAGGTAAAAAAAAAAGAAAAAAAAACCCAAACCGAGTTGGCTCGTGGCTCGGCTCGAGGCTCGAATTTCTTTACGAGCTCGAGCTCGATTTTTTGGCTCGAAAAAATTTTCAAGCTGGCTCGGCTCGATTACAGCCGTATGAATAACATAATGAAATGTCTTTGTTAAAACATAACTCTTAAACATCATTTGTTATTTCTAGACTCATAGTCTAAAATCCCCCATTTGCGACCACATTATCGGTGTGTGCTACGTTGATTTAGAATATATGTTCCTGGTTGGTTATATGTGTGTACACCATTTGGTTGTGCGATGGTCTGATGTTGATAAACCAATATTTTTATTTGGATGCCTTCAGTTTTGATAACCCCAACTTACGTATTTTAAATAAGTTAGAGAATTATATTCCTCACTGGCTATTTGCTTGTTACATTGGCTATGATGTTCTTGGATAAAAAAAAAAAAAGTTTGGTTTATATATGATGAAAGGCTGGTGGTGTTTATATGATGAGAGTCATATCTTTGTAGGCTAAAATTTTTTTTGTTGGCATATAATAAAAATAATTTTTAATTCATATTATTATTTTACATTTAATTATTCTATTTTTTAATATTCGTATTTTTCATGATAGTTTATATTCTTTACTAGCAACAACCTAATTAGTACATTTTACTAACTTTAAAATTATTATTTCATACTAATGGGTATCACAACCTTTACGTTTTTTTTTTCTTTTTTTTTTTCTGTAATTGTTTTCAGCGAGTTATGGGGACAGAAGCAGAGCCACCCACGTCTTGATATTCTGTTTCTTCTTCATAATTCATATTAGTATTTTACATTTACTTATTCAATTTATTTTATTTTTGATATTCTATTTCTTCTTCTTGATATTATGGGAATGAGTACTATTCAAGTTGTTGTAGAAATACATTTGGAAGGTAGGACTTAGTAAAATCAAGTTGAGGTGCTTGGTCAAAGTTTGTTGAAGAACATCCTCATTTGCATATTGTCAAAGACAAACATGAAACCATATATAAAAACATTTGGGATACTAAATTGTGAGTACTCTCCAACATGAGTATCATGCGAGGGACTCATGGATCAATAACCCATTTGCACTCAAGTTCGGTTGGTCCATGTTGGCTCGATGACCCCTTCTGCCCAATTGTTGAGTCATTGGGGTGGGGTGGGGTGGGGTGGGGTGGGGTGGGGGGGCTTGAAAACCGATACTTTGTGACTCATTTGTTGGCTGCATTAGGGTATTCCATGTAACGACCAGTCAAATATCTAATTGGTTCTTCATTTGATGTTTGGTAAACCTAGCTCATACCGTCCATCTACCATTATAATTTAATGTTAGATGTATTTATTGGTAAGAAATAATACATTGTTAAAAAATAATTCAAATACTTCACATACCAACATTTGAACCCTTTCCCCATCATTTCGGAAACACACGTGGGATATTTACGAAGGTAAGGCCATAATTTTTCATCTCTATTTCTTATTCTTAGTAAACCATCATCTATGACTTGTCCTGGTCATTGGAAAACATAGCTGGCTCTATAAGAATTAGCTAAAAACAATAATTCATGTATCAATGGACCCAAAGTGTAATTCTTACCATTGTTTGGATGCAAAAATTATGTTAAGATTTTTTTAAAGGCGATTCACAAGTTGTTGGATGAAAAAATTATGTTCATATTTCCTCCTTTTATTATAGCAACTCACAAGATTATTTCATGTGAATTCAATAAGCAAAAGTTGTGACATAACCAGTAGCGGATACAAGGCAATGGGAGGGGGGGGATAGGCCCCCCGTAGGACCTCGCGAGCGTATGTTAAAACGTATTGTTTTTAAATAATTTTGCTTAATTTTGAAACAAAAAGGGGCACAAATGTTATAATAAGGAGCACAAATCTTATCAAAAGGGGCACAAATCTGATTACAAGGGATATCAATATGATTACAAGTGGCACAAACTTGATTACAAATGACATAATTGGAAGTGAATAATGAAAAATGCGTTCTTTTCATAGATTTTATACGAATATAAATCTGTGATGTAACATTGAAATTGATTACTTAAACAATTGTTTTTTAAATAGTTTTGATATGTTTGTTTTGTGGTTTCAACTAACCCGACCAACTTTTTACCCGGACCGATAGGTTTGTTTTGTGTTTTCAACTAACCCGACAACCCACTTTTTATCCAAACCCATTTTTACCACTCAAATTTTTGCCCCCCGTTAAAAAAATTTCTGAATTCGCCACTGGACATAACCATATATACCTCGATCCAAATCGCCACTGCAAATGGATAAATACCCTCCAAACTTATGGTTCAAGTGGAGAAAACCCCTTGTTTTCTTCTCATCGACATGACGAGGGCTTGCCCCTCCTAAAACCGCCGCTACTAATCGAGCGGTCATTTGTTATTTGCCAACAACAATATTCATGTGATACATGAAACCTCCAAATCAGCATTAGGAGTGAAAGTACTCGTAAATTGCCACCAAAGTGAAGTTTTCCTCTAAATCTTCACCAGGAGTGGCTATATGACTAAAACAACCTGGCACCTCTACATTCTTTCTTTCAGCTTGCGACTAGTAATGGAGGTGGCGTCATTTAAAAAAAAAAATCGTTCCAACCCCTCTAGCTAGTGGTCGAATCACTCATCTGGACATCATTTTTTTTAAAAAAAAAAAACCGTAAAAAAAGACAATTAAACGTGCATTAAACAAAATGCAGAAAAAAACGTAGGCATGGAAATTAATCAACTGTTTGGATGGCTCTATATATCTTTTTTTTTAACGGTGAAGGTCTCAATCGTGTGAACCATTCCAGGCTATGTCACTAATGTCTAGTTACCTGGACCTTCCATGAGTCACCACAATCACCCCAGGAAGAAACCCTACCAGGAAAACCCCTTCAGACCCCTATTTTGCTGCGGGAGGGTTTTGAACTCAACACCTCTCATTTGAAAGAATACTAAGGTAGCATTGAGACAATGTCTCTTTGGTTTAATTCCCTGTTTATGTGCATTTACAGCACAATGCAATATCATTTAATGAATTTACGTTATTATTTAATTTAATTTAAAATTGGATCTAAGCCCCAAAAAAGAAGGAGAAAGCGAGGTTTATATTCTCCCAATCAATGTCTGTGTATGTGACATATTTATTTAATTGCTACTACGTACATTTTATTGAAATGGGTCGGGTCGGGTCGGGTTGGGTTCAGAAACAATAAAACCACCCTAGAAATCAATCTGCATTTCGGTTGTGGTTGATTTGCAATTGCAATTGCAATTGCAGGGGTGAAGGTGAAAGGGGTGGTTGTTGTGAGTAAAATGGGGCCAATTTTATATATATTGGTTGCATTCCCCTGCACATTTGGGGCAATTGCTTTGGCCCTTCATCACATTTACAGGCATCTTTTAAATTACACTGAACCTACCTACCAACGATTCATTGTCAGAATCATTTTTATGGTTCCGGTAAACATTCCCCTAATTTTGTTTAAATTCCTGATAATGTGGATTCATGGTGTTTAAGTATTATATATTATTCCTAAACTTACCTCTAGTGTTTGTTGTTCTTCATATATGTAAGTTTTTTTTACTTTTAATCTACAGCCATTAAGGCTCGCGATTGTTGCTAATTAAAACAAACAAACGTACCCATTCAGTCAGTCAGGTTGATTTTATAATTTGGGTAGTTGTTATTTGTACTTGTTTTTGTTGACAGGTGTATGCATTGACATCTTTCCTCTCACTTGTATACAACGAGACCTCAATTTATTTCGATTCCCTTCGAGAAATGTGAGTATTTGTTGTTTTTGTATATTAGTATAATAAAAATAGGTGCACGCCCGGACGGCTTTTGTCAACATAAACTAGATTGTGAATTCCCCGGTCTATACAACTTGTTTATAACCTTCTCATGTAGCCAAGTTGGTACGCCCCATTTGCGGTGCACGCATATAATGCATATATGTGTGGGCCCTTAAGGGGCAAAAGTAAAAGTGTACTAATTTTAACGTTATTTTAGTTATTTGTGAAAATAACGTTAAAATCATTGGGATGATCAACTTCAAACGATAACTTTGAGCCGGAGACTCTTTCGGAACAGCCTCTCTATCCCAATTGGGATAGGGGTAAGGTTTGTATCTATCATTCCCCCCAAACCCTACTGAAAAGTGGGAATATACTGGGTAAGGTTGTTGTTGTTGTTGTAGCCAAGTTGGCAAGTTGTCGTTAGCAAAGCTAAGATACGGTCTAAGAATGAAAAGATGTAAACAACCTTACCTCTATCACGTAGGAATAAAGATGACGTTTTCAATTAGACCCACAACTCATGATCAACTTAAAAGATGTAAATACAAAAATAACTTCTCCATTTGTATATAGCTTTGCTTCTGCCTTTTGCTTTGTTTAGAGTCTGATTATCAACTTACACTTGTGTTTCAACTATTGTCTAGACAAGATCGATACACGTACTCTATATCAACAAGTTTTGGTGCATTATGTAATGAATCAAACCTCAACTGACAACCCTATCTAAGTTTTATCCTGATATTATTATATATATGCAGTTTATGTGTTTTGTTCTGGTTTTATTTACAGAATTAACAAGAAAGTTTTTGCTTTTAAATTGTTTTTTATATATTATATTTTCAGATATGAAGCTTGGGTTATATACAATTTTCTATCATTATGTTTGGAATGGGTGGGTGGTCCAGGTGCTGTTGTTTTAAGTCTTACTGGTCGTGTTCTTAAGCCCAACTGGTGTCTGATGACTTGTTGCTTCCCCCCAATTCCACTAGATGGGTCAGTCAGTTCTACTTATGTTCTTTTAAACTCATTATTTATTTATTTATTTATTTATTTTTATTTAATTATGTGAACCTGATTATGGCAGGCGTTTTATACGAAGATGCAAGCAAGGGTGTTTGCAGTTTGTAATTCTTAAACCTGTTTTGGTAGCAGTTACATTTCTTCTTTATGCAAAGGGGAGATACCAAGATGGGAACTTTAGTGCGAAACAGTCATATCTGTATATCACAATTGTATACACGATTTCATACTCTATGGCATTGTATGCGTTGGTTTTGTTTTATGTCGCATGTAGGGATTTGCTTCGACCATTTAATCCGGTTCCAAAATTCATCATCATCAAGAGTGTTGTGTTTTTGACATATTGGCAGGTGACCAACTTGTATCTGTGTATGTACAACATGCTGCTTTTGATGCTGGTTTTGAAATATTTTTGATTGGTTTTATCTTTTACTGTTTTCTTTAGGGTGTTTTGGTATTTCTTGCTGCAAAATCTGGACACATGAAAGATCCAGAGGCTGCTGCTGAATTCCAAAACTTTATAATCTGTGTTGAGATGCTTATTGCAGCTTTGGGTCATCTTTATGCTTTTCCATATAAGGAATACGCGGGTGCCAACATTGGTGCTTCCTGTGGATTTGGAGCCAGTCTTGCGCATGCTTTGATGTTGAACGACTTCTATCATGACACCGTTCATCAGGTCTTTTACATGTTTGTTTTTTAGGCAAATTGGATTTCAATAATCCAAGTTATGACCATTGTTTGACCAATGACACTTCTAGATTTTGCTGTTTTTTCAAGGGTTGCTCTACCAGTAGAATAATCATCATAAATTTACACTAAATTTGCTTACAATGATGATTATGAACGAAACAATATAACTTACATGTGAAATCAAGTGTAAACACCCAACAACAAAAGTAAAAGTTAGGATTGTCAATGGTCAAATTGTTGGTATGGATTAATATAGTCTAACAGGCCATAATTTGTATCATTTAAATCCAATTTGCCTTATTTTAAGATAACAATTTTGACACATTTCTTGGAACCCATTTCGCAAGTTGTAATCTTGATATTTTGTGGCAGTTTGCACCGGCTTACCATGATTATGTGCTCTACAATCATAGCAATGACACGGGTGATGAAGGTGCAAGAAAGTACCGGACGAAAACGTTTGTTCCAACCGGTTCTGAGATGGAAAACGTTAGAAAAAACAAACAAGCCTTTGGATCACCCAAAGCCAGGAGCCCCAAGGCTGTACAGGAAACAACAAAACCAGAGACAATGAAATCTTCATTGTTATCAGATGCCTCAAACTCACCATATGACCTCACACTCATTGACATGGACATGCAAGTGCCACCTGCTACTCCCAACAAATAATTAATTTAAGAATATTGGTATTGAAGATTGCTCATTTCCAAACTGCAATTAGGTTCTCAATGTTTTTCTCTAATGTAGTTTTTTATTTTTTTTATTTTTTATTTTTAAATTCACTCTACTACGAATTGTATATGTAATGAATAGTAGTGATGTTGTACATGCAAATTGTGGTATATGATTGAGTTTTAGAGTTATATTATATGGGATGAAGTTGAATATCAGTTTTGGTTTTCGGAATTGAATTAAAATTGGTCATCTTCTCGGGTTCGATTTGGGAAAATGTGATCAAACTTTTTGAGAGAGAGGTCATTGGAGACATCATTAGACCAACATGAAAAACCAAAGTCAATAAATTTGCATTTTCGACATAACATAATTTTATTTTTGTTAAAAGGACCACTTTTTCTTTGGAAGATTATAGCTTCAAGTGAGTTGTTGAGTTACACCATCCATAAAAGTGGACATAAAAAAAAACATAGCCAAACACGTAATCGCATCTGTCACATCAGGTTTTTACTCATTTTTCAAAGATTTTCACAACACTTTTCGCTACACTAAACATGGATCGAGTGTTTGGCCCGTATATTGTTAAGCAGAAAACAATTTATTTTTTTTTTATGCTGGCCCAATAAATACAGTTATGGGGCACGATAATTTTGAAGTAAGGCCCAACACACAATATCAAAAAATAATATTTTAAATAATCTTTAATTTTGACATTTCAAACATTTACTACTTAAATAATAAATAGTCTTTTCAAACTTTTAAACAAGTTTTAATTCTTTAGCATGACAATAAATATATAAAATAGGTAAAATGAAAAACGAAAAGACAAAAAAAGTTTTTTGAGGATTCGAACCTGCAACTGAGCTTTTATTTAACCATCATAAAAGTCATCGTAATAATACGCATAGCACCGGCCGCCGTGGCGTTTTTTGGTTTCTAAAGTTTCGTATTTATTTCTTTCGTTCTTTAGTTGTTTCACCCCTGCTTTTAGAGTTGACACTTTCACTCATCAATTTCCGATACAATTACCTCTTGAGTTTATAAAATTTTGAATTATCCTCATGTACTTATAAAAAACTATTTTCTTACATGCTTAGTTTAATGTATATATCGATATAAATTCGAATTACTTAGCCTTCAATATAATTTTTTTTCCAGAAACCATTCAGGTTAAATAAAATATGTTTTTGTGCTTATTTTGTTCGGAAAGGAACCAAGCTAAATATAATATGTTTCCATTCGAAAATAAAAATTTGAGAAACTACGAGTGCCGAGCTTCACCTGCCGTCCACAAACAAAGGATCGCCCCCTCCTGCTGCTTCAATCGTAAGCTCTTGAGTTTGTGAAATTGAGAGTTAGTTTTTCTTTCTATTATATGTTAGGTGTATTGTTCATAATCTAATTATTTGTTTAATTAGTGTATTGTTCATAATTTAATTATTTGTTTATTATAATCCTATATTGATCATAGTCTAATTAGAATGTTTAGTATTTATTTGTTGTATATTTAGTTTGTGTATATTAATTTGAATGTTTGTTTTAATGTTAATTGATTGGTTATATTAATTTCTTTTGTTTGCTAGGAATCATGAAAAGTTTTTTATAAAAACAAGTATCCATAAATAAGGAAGTAAAAATTTTTTTTATCAAAAGCTAAGTACCTAAAAGGATGATGCTAATTCTATTGAAGAAGTGCTCATATCTACTTTTCATGAAATTGGTGGTGCTTTGTTCACATTATTAATGACTGAGTCTAAAGATGTACCTAAAAATGAACAAATGTCTATTGTTTTATATATGATATATTGATGCACATGAAGTTATTTAAGAAAGATTTATAAGAGTTGTTCATGTGATGGAAGCATCTTCTTTAACTCTAAAAATGACACTTTTTTATTTGTTTTATTTTTTATTTAGCATGACAATAAATATATAAAATAGGTAAAATGAAAAACGAAAAGACAAAAAAGTTTTATGAGGATTCGAACCTGCAACTGAGCTTTTATTTAACCATCATAAAAGTCATTGTCATAACACGCATAGCACCGGCCGCCGGTGGCGTTTTTTGGTTTCTAAAGTTTCGTATTTATTTCTTTCATTCTTTAGTTGTTTCACCCCTGCTCTTAGAGTTGACACTTTCACTCATCAATTTCTGAAACAATTACCCCTTGCGTTTATAAAATTTTGAATTATCCTTATGTACTTATAAAAAACTATTTTCTTACATGCTTAGTTTAATGTATATATCGATATAAATTCGAGTTACTTAGCCTTCAATATAATTTTTTTAACCGGAAATCATTCGTATTATATAAAATATGTTTTTGTGCTTATTTTGTTTGGAAAGGAACCAAGTTAAATATAATATGTTTCCATTCGAAAATAAAAATTTGAGAAACTACGATGACGTGACGGGTAAAATTACCAGTTCAAATTATCCTACACGATTGGTAACCTCCGTAGAGGAGTGCCGACCTTCACCTGCCGTCCACAAACAAAGGATCGCCCCCTCTGCTTCTTCAATCGTAAGATCTAGAGTTGGTGAAATTGAGAGTTAATTTTTCTTTCTATTATTTGTTTGGTGCATTGTTCATAATCTAATTTTATATTTAGTGATTGTTCATAATTTAATTATTTGTTTATTATACATCCTATATTGATCATAGTCTAATTAGAATGTTTATTATTTCTTTGTTTATATTTAGTTTGTGTATATTAATTTGAATGTTTGTTTTAATGTTAATTTATTGTTTATATTAATTTCTTTTGTTTCCTAGGAATCATGAAAAAGTTTTTATAAAGAAAAGTATCTAAAATAAGGAAGTAAAAAATTATCAAAAGCCAAGTACCTAAAAGGATGTTGCTAATTCTATTGAAAAGTGCTCATATCTACTTTTCATGAAATTGGTGATGATTTGTTCACATTATTAATGAAGTAGTCTAATATGTACCTAAAACTGAACAAATGTCTATTGTGGTATGATACGTTGATGCACATGGAGTTATTTTAGAAAGATTTACAAGAGTTGTTCATGTGATGAAAGCATCCTTTTTAACTCTAAAGCCATTGATTGACACTTTTTTATATGTTTTATTTTTTAATTTTGCTAGACATGATTTGAGTTTGAAACACTTAAGATGTCAATGTTATGATAGAGCATACAACAAGTGTGGTGAGTTTAATGGTTTGAAAACAAATAATTTTGAAGAAAATAAATCGACATATTATGTATAAGATTTTCCTCATCAACTTATGTCAGTCGTTTTGACAGTTGCAAGAAAACAGATTGATGCAAATATTTTTTTTTGGAAAAGCTAGCCACTTTGGTGAACATGATGTGTTATTGTAAAAGAAAATAAATATTCTTCTAGAAGGTAAGAGAGAGTAAGTAAAAAAAGAGATTGTTTATGTGTCACTGAAACTCAAAATGAAATAAACCAAGAGTTATCTCTTACATGAAATGGAAACACAAGATGCAATTCTCACTACAAACTACTTACACGCATAATTGATTTGTTTTCAACCATGGTTAAGGTGCTTGAATGTATTACCGCACAAAGCCTCAATGACTCTAACTAAAGTCAAACAAATGGAATTTTTGAATACTTCAAATGATTTAAGTTTTGTTTTTGTTTTATTTGTATCTAATGTTTCACATTTTAGGACTTATGGATGCATTATCAAGAGTATTTCAAAAGAAAGAACAATACATATTAGAAGCGGTTTCATTGGTGTAAACAACCAAAGAAATGTTACAAGATTTTAAAGAATGTGGATTTGATCTATTTAAAAAGATATATTTCCTTTTTTTGTGAAAACATAACATAAAAATATTGAATATGAAGGGAGATTATGTTCACTCAAGATCTTGAGTGCAAAGTAACATAATTTATTAATCAACATTAGTTCAACATTAGTTTAAGTTTGGCTGCTTTGACACTCTACTTGTAGACTTATTAATTCAAAGTATGGTGACTATTTTGGTATGGTTTATAAAGAATTACTTAATAATATGACAACTTTGACTCCGCGTAATTCTTTTGCTAGATTTGATGCATCAAAGTTTCTCCGGTTGAGTGACTTTAATCCATATGATTTTGGTGATGGGGAAAAGATTATGCTTAAACATCAGGTTAGATTGTATCATCATAATGTGTTAAAGGGTACAAATTCCGCTAACTTGAATGATATTGTTAAGTTTGCTAACTTCAAGACTTCAATGCTCAAATCTCTTCTTACATTTTTTTAAGTTTTTCTTTTTTTTAGCCAAATCCTATTCCTATGTAATTAATACTAGAATATAATAACTATATTTGAAAAGATATTCAATCGGATTTTAGATCAAGTGATCAACTTCGTGGTTCGTATTATAGAAAATAACAAGTGGACCAGGATATATAGTAGGTTAATTTATTACACGTGCATTTATGATTATATTCGATCGTCATTTATTGCTAGATTGATAAACCCAACGGTCACTAGAAAATACACAACGCATACAATTAAAATTTTCCTTAAAATACGGATTCAACATCTGAATGTCAAGTTCATATTTATAGTCGTATAGTTAAAGTATACACTAGCTCATTAGGTCCAGTCTAGGAGTTTTCAATTATTGAAAAAAAAAAACTTAAAATGTAATTTGTTTTTTATTCGAAAATCAACATATTGAAATTTGGTTCGAACTTCAATACTGAATTAGATTTCATTCAAAGACTGACATCAATGACGAGGCTTGAAAAAAAGATCAGATGGGGCCGAAGGATTTTTAGGAAGAAAACGGAGAGACCAAAGGATTTTTATGAAGAAAACGGAGGGGACCGGGGGATTTTTAGGAAGGAAACGAGAGAAACCGAAGGATTTTTCGACGAAATACAACTAAATCGACCATTCTGACCTGAAAAACAGGGGGCCCCTCAATAAGAACCGTCCCTCCCTGACATTAAATTTTGAATTTGTGATTTTAGATTTTATTCGATTCAAAATTCGAATTAGAAATACGTGTCTTTGTGTTGTGTTACATGAGATTAGGTTTATAAAATATCAAACAACTAGTATAAATAGAAATGTAAACAAAATAACTAAAAAATATTAAATAATTGAAATATTAATAAATTACGTATTAACAAATAAAATAATAAATTATTATTTAATTTCTTAAAACATAATTTTAGTATCATTATTATTTAACATTAGATAAAAGAGATAACTTATTATTATTTAATGTAAATATTATATATGAGGTATGTGATAAAAAAAGTAGGAAGCCAACAGAGAATGACATATATATCTAGTACTATTTTTATTTACTACTATAAAAATATATATAAGTATAAATAACACTATATATAAAATTTGGCTTTATAATTATATTATTTAGTTTAAGGTTTTTAATCATTTGATGGTTTAAATGTTTAAAGTTATCATTAATATAGTAAATAAAGTTTAATTAGTTTTTAGCTAAATTCAAATTGAATTAACTCAAAATTAAACCATAATCAAATACTCCTTAAAAAAGTTGAATTGGTATACCGTCGTTTTGGTTTATTTGAACTTATTTTGAACTCAAATACTTCTCCAAAATTCTAAATGCTATATTTATTCAAGTTATTTGAAAATCGATTCGTTAAACACTCATAGCCGAGTCTTTGTTTTATACATGGGAAGCCGGGAAGGTCATGAGTTCATGTCCTTAGTCCTTACAAATGCTTGATTTGGTTTGTGGTAGTTTAAGAGTAGCAATATAATATGTTTAGGTTCTGTTATTCTCATACCCATTTCACACTCTTCAAACATTCTATACGTCTCGTATAGAATTATACGAGGCGTATAGGGGCAATCATTGGTTGTCAGAATTTTTCAGTGACAATGATTAGACTACTATACATATTGTATAGACCTATACGCGTCGTATATGTCTTATATGTGACGTATGCGTGACCACCATTGGCCAATCATTAGGTGTCAAACATGGTTATATGACGATGTGTATAGGGTCGGTGAAATGTTAAAATAAAAATGTTGGATGTGTAAATAACCAATTCCATATCATTCAAACACGCACACAAAACTAAAACATAAATTCAGGTCACACCGTTTAATTCAAACTTAACCATACATAAAATTTACACTTCAAATACTAACATACAATGAACACAAATAAAAAATATGTCGACAAGACTCTTATCTTGTTATAAAACTTTAAAACATACTTCACTGCAAAAGAGAGTTACCAAACCACATTAATGACTTAATTGTAAAATAAAAAAAAATATAAAATATTAAAAAAAATTGTTTGGGCAACTAACAAAGGCCAAAGAGTGAATTAATTAAAAAAGAAATATAAAAACTTTTTTTTCAATGAGGATCTTGTAATTGAACATTAATAAATTAACAGAAAACTCAAATTGAGAATGCACCGAAGCATAATTTGGCCATCATATTCTTTACATAAAAGAATTACCAGGGACGTACAATCCTGTAATTGAATATAGGTGGTAAATGCATGTATATGATAATATAATTAAGCACTTGTACCCAAACTCCGAAAAATAAAAAATGATGGTCAAAGTTAATAATAATAAAATACTATTATTTTTTTAGTTTGTTTAAATAAAAACTAATGTATAGAGGAATAACTTATTATTATACATGCATAGGAAGGAATTTTATATGAGCTTTATTATTTTAATTGTTTAATAGCTTGTGAATATGTATCAGACAAAATAAATGTAACACCCCGACTGATAGCGGAAACATCGGGGCGGCACAAAGTGTAGATTGTTCATAGCACAAGGTATATAGTTATAAATAATTCAAAATCCGCATTCAATTCATCATTTAATCCAAACATTCAATACATTGCTTAACAATTCAAAACCCTACTTATTACATCAATTGAATTCAAACATTAAACATAAATAAACTCAATCCAATCTCAATACTATAGCTAATTGGCATTCTCACCTGAAACATTTTTAAAAATCAAGTGTCCACTACAAAGAGTTGGTGAGTTATCATAGGTTTAATCATATAGCAAAATAGTTTAAAATAAGTTAACATATGTGAATACCAAGCACAATTGCACAAAGATTGTTAATGAACAAACATTTGATCAAATAGTTAAGTTTGACCAGTAGGGAACAATCACCGCGAGTTTTCCCCACTAGGAAAACCCATCCTGGGTTGGTGGGCAATCCAATGGATTCATTATTGCTACCAATAGATAAGTTGTGATCAATGCAATGCTCAATAGATAAGTTCAATAGATAAGCTCAATAGATAAGTTCAAACAACTAAGGTCATTTAAGCTAAGTTCACATGGTTCAAAGTTAAGATAAGTTTAAAGATACATGTGTCACCCTAAAAGTTCAAAACAAGTAAAAGAGGGGCTATGAAGACTCACCTTTGCGTATGAGGTAGTCTTTGCAATAGATGTCAAAGTATGTTTCAAATAATGTTCAACACAATATCAATGTTCACCTAAATAGTTCAATAGATTTATGTTAACATAGCTATGTTATTCTATGGATTTATCTAAATTATAAATGGGTCAACGGGTTCAATTTGTTTTGCTTTGTTAAATCTTACAATTTCATTACAATTTATTTGTTAAATGAAAATAGAAGTGATAGTTATGATATCTAAATTTCTTATATTGACATGAGATAAATCAAAAGTTTTGAAGTTTATACAATTTTGTGTTTAATCAAAAATATTACAATAGTTGCTTTATAGTTATTTAATAAACTTTTGATAGGAATTTATCAAATGATCTTTCAATGAAAAGAAATCTATCATTACATAAATATATTTAATCTAATAATTTATTAAATTTGTATGCAAAAGTCTAAATTCTATAAGGTATGTAGAATACTTTTTCTTTATTTATTATTATTAGAAATAAATAATAATAATAAATAAACTAACTATGTAAGTAAAAATGTTTAAAACTTATTTGAATGCAAACTTATATTTTATAAAATTTATAATACGAATATAAGATAAGTTATTAAAAATAATTTCATATATTATGTTATAAAATGTATAAATTGCATATAAAATTATTAAATAATTTTTGTGTATTTAATTTTCTTAACTATATTTATTTACTAATAATATATATATGTTATATATATATTATTAATTATATTATTGAAATGATATTTATAAGTTATTATTACTTATCTATACAATTTTCATTTATGAACAGTGATGTGCAACTGTTAAAGCTATGAGTACAATCAATTAATGTACTCTTTTCTTAACCATTTCATTATTAATATATATAGATTTTCTTCAAAAGCAAACAAAAAGTTTCCTAATTGAGTTGGTGGCTACTTTTTCAAAGTTTCTTATATCGCCACATGTCTCAGGTTCGACTCTTGAGTCTGCATCAATTTTTTGTTAAATTTTTTTTCTTATTAATTGGATATATTTTTGAATCATATCCTGTTTATTCGTTATTATTATTTTTAAATGGTAGTATTTTAATAAAAATAATTTTTTGTGAAAACATAATTTAAAAATAGGTACAACCGCTGTGAACCAGCTTCGAAACCGTGACCATTACATCCAAATCACAAGCGCCAGCCGGTTGGGCTGGAACTCTGTAGGGGTGTTCAAATTCGGATATCCGGAGATTCGGATATCCGAACTCTAAAAAAAAGGGAAAAATTTTAAAAAATACATCCGGATATCCGAAAATCTGAAAAATATTCTTGATATCCGAAAATCTGAAAAATATCCGAAATATCCGAAAAATATCCGAATATCCGAAAAACTATCCGAAATATCCGAATATCTGTGACACCCACTGTCACTTTCATGTCACATTCGGACATTTTACACCAATATTTAATAAATTACGTTAGGTCCCAGTAAAAACTTTCGTGTTTTATACACCGGTAAACATACTATTTACTAACATTTGTTAAAACAAAATTAACGTATGTCTACATACTCCACAAAACATTTATTACACAAAAGTTACACAACTTTTTGGTTATTAAAGTTTAAAACCATCATACGAGCCTTCATGTTCGATTCCCGATCACCATCACCGCTCACCCGACTCCTTATTACCTGTAAACACCACATTTAAAATCACCATTACTTCGTTAGAACTAAGTAAGATTACCTCACTATTCCACCCAGTGTATTTCATAATATCATATGGATACACTAATGAGGTTTCAAATAAAATTTGACAACAACGGTCAACCACATACAAAACGATTTAATAACGGTTCGTTTTCAACCAAAACCTCATTATAACTCCCATTCATGCACAATCATTATACTTTAACATAACACTGATATAAACACACAAAACTCCACTTGTGCATCATATTTCACAAAAATCACAATTTACAATTTGACACTTGAATTTCAAATGTCAATCCCTTTATAGGACATTTATTGTTCACACACATTGTGAATCAAAACATGCACATTACCAATCCATCATTTGTTCACACATCTTGTGAATCAATTACATTGGAATAGCAAGTCTTATGTTCACACACCTTGTGAATCAAAACATGCATATTACCAATCCACCGTTTGTTCACACACCTTGTGAATCAATTACATTGGAATTGCAAGTCTTATGTTCACACACCTTGTGAATCAAAACATGCATATTACCAATCCATCGTTTGTTCACACACCTTGTGAATCAATTACATTGGAATTGCAAGTCTTATGTTCACACACCTTGTGAATCATGCAACAACAATGACCACAATCATTTATATTCATATCAACCAAGTCAACGAATCATGTATATATGCTAAATGCACAATTACTTGTAGTGTGGACTCACCCAGTCCTTTAACTACAAGTTCAATCAATTAGGTAACTTACCTCGCTTTGGAGAGTTATCAACAATCTTCAACTCTTTCCCAGGCCTTCTAGAACTAGATTCACCTCCTTTTCCTATTATATATTCACATATAACAGGATTTAACAACATGACCACACAACTTGTGTTATTTATATAATCTAATTCATTTGACCTGTTTTACTTTTCATATTCAATCAAACCTCGTAGAGGCTTTTATCAACAATCTATGTGTAGAAATTAATCTACACATGTTCTTAATCATATTCAACTTATTAAAACTTCATATTTTGAAATCCGTTGCTTGACTTCCCTTATCCACACCTAGTTGCAACTCACATGTATACAACTAGTTTCAATACACCCAATACTCATACATGTTGATTCAAACTCATTTGAATCCCATTTATTAGTATGTGGTATTCAGAAGTCAAGTCATTATTTATAATTAGCATATCATGCTAAAATCATCAACTTTCAAATTTCAACATTTAATCCACATCTAATTTCGAATTATCATTCCAAGGAATGATCCAAAGCTATCACAACTATGATTTAATCATCTTAGTGGCTATCATACTCAATAACATGAGTTTCATGACAACCGGACATTATAACGGATCAAAATCAAGATTTCACCGTTAAAACATCTAGTCCTTCATTTCTAATCACCCCAAATCATTATATAATACTCAAAACTCAATTTAATCCACATATTATCAAAATCAATGGGATAAAACGAATCGTTACCCTTCGAACAGATTTCTGGTTGAAATACGACGATCAGAACTTGTAGAAACGATCCACGGCTCGATCCAGACGTTCTGGCAACTTCAAAACTGATGTTGGGTGATGAATTTTCGTATGTGTGTGTGTTTATGGTGAACAGGTTCGAGGATGAAGAAAATTAAATTTTTTTCTACGTGAAAATCTGATAAAATCAAGAATCTGCTGAACCGCCTCACCCATCGCGTACCGCGAAGGAGGGCTTATAGATCCTTCGCCTACCGCGAAGCAATTCGGGATCCTCAGATATTTTGGGATCTTCGCGTACCGCGAAGAGGGGCTCATGAAGTCTTCGCGTACCGCGAAGCACTTCAAAACATAATTTCTTCATAATTTTCTTCATTTCGCGATTCCGGACAATCTGTAACTCCGTTTCGCGCACGGTTTTCGCCTATGTTTATCATTTCTCGCATATTTTCAATTTGTAACAGTCAAAATCACTCTATTAATGATTATTTCAAACATGTGCGATTTGTTAAAAATCGGTCGTTACAATATCCGAAAAAATATCCGAATATCCGAAAAATATCCAAAAACTATCCGAAAAATATCCAAAAACTATCCGAAAAAATAACTATTTCGGATATCCGGACTTCCGGATATTTCGGATACGGATTTTCGGATATTTCGATTTCGAATTCGGATACGGATTTTTTTGAACACCCCTAGAACCCTGATAACGAAATTTGATCAGATTTTTTGTTCTTACAACATCTTGATGGTGGTTCCCAAATCCCCCTTTAAGATCGAACGAAACCCTAGTTCTTATTTGTTCAAATTTTGATCGATTCTGAACCCGATCGTTGTAGCCATTATAGGGCTTTTGTTCACAACTTCAAGGCGAGTGTTTTGGTTTATAAATCACTAACCTTTGTTTACAAATTGAAAATATGTGAGAAATGATGAACGTGGGAGAAAACCGTGTCGTGTTTCGTTTTCGTTTCGTCGAATCGCATCACCATCGCGCGTATTCGTTCGAATCGTCATTCGAACGAACACGACGATGGTTATGCTTTCCGACTTTTGTTTTCTACTTTCCAGTCGTCATTTCAGAACGTTAAACTCACAGATATGTTTGTGTGAATCGTCACCCACGCAAACACACCGTCAGTTCGTCATTCTGAAACAACACTGTGTTATTGTTTTAACTTGTATTTCCTCACTGTCGGACTCAACTAACATCCTGTTTTCACATAGTTTTCAGATTGAATTGTCGGCCATCTGATTCCTGTCATCTATGGATATCAGATCGCAACCGATTTGTTTCTGTTATTCACTTGAACACTGTTGTTTCTCATGAACTGTTGTGTTAACTGTACTTAAGTTTTCACTGTTTCTAATGTACGTTGTACTTACTGTATCTAAGTTTACACAAAAATACGTACAACGATTTATTGTATTTAGCTTTCTGATATTACAAACACTATTTACAATCACGTATGTACACATAGTTACTGTTGCAAGTACACCTACCGTACAGACTTGCCGGCCGGTCAGGTACTAGTTGTCACAGTCTCCCCTTGTTAAAGAAATTTCGTCCCGAAATTTAAGCATAAAGGTCGGGCTTTACTTCTCGAACAAGTGGGGATACTTGGCTTTCATGTTGTCCTCACGCTCCCAAGTAAATTCTGGTCCACACTTGGAGTTCTATCGAACCTTTACAATAGGGATACGGTTACGTTTCAGTTGTTTAACTTCACGTTCCATAATCTCTACAGGTTCTTCAATGAAATGTAGTTGCTTATCAACTTGTATCTCTTCCAATGGTATAATCAATGATTCGTCTGCTAAGCACCTCTTGAGATTTGATACATGAAACACATCGTGTACTCCGCTGAGCTCATCAGGGAGTCTGAGTCTGTATGCCACAGGACCTATGCGTTGAGTAATCTTAAACGGTCTGACATACTTTGGTGCTAGCTTGCCTTTAGCCCCAAAATGAACTACGCCTTTCCATGGGGATACTTTCAACATGACTCGGTCACCCACATCGAATTCCAAAGGCTTACGCCTTTTGTCGGCGTAACTCTTCTGGCGGCTACGTGTTGCTTGAAGTCTCTGCTGTATATGGGCAATCTTATCAGTAGTTTCCTGAATAAGCTCAGGCCCAGTTATTCTGTTGTCTCCCACTTCGGTCCAACAAATTGGAGACCGACATTTTCTACCATAAAGTGCTTCAAAAGGAGCACATCCGATGCTGCTGTGGTAGCTATTGTTGTAGGAGAACTCAATGAGTGGTAAGTGTGTATCCCAACTTCCACCGAAGTCTAGGATGCATGTTCTCAACATATCCTCTAGAGTTTGAATGGTGCGCTCGCTTTGTCCATCCGTTTGTGGATGATAAGCGGTGCTCAAGTTAACACTTGTCCCTAAGGATTGTTGCAATGATTGCCAGAACCGCGAAGTAAATCGACTGTCCCGGTCAAAAATAATAGACAATGGCACCCCGTGCCTAACTACTATTTCATCAATGTATAGCCTCGCTAGTTTCTCCATCTTGTACGTCTCTCTAATCGGCAAGAAATGTGCGGACTTGGTCAATCGATCAATGATGACCCAAATAGAATCATATCCGCTGGAAGTGCGGGGCAGCTTGGTAATGAAATCCATAGCTATTTGCTCCCACTTCCATTGTGGTATCTCCGGTTGTTCCAGCAAACCTGAAGGTTTCTGGTGTTCTGCTTTGACCTTGGCACATGTGATGCATTTGCCAACATAAGTGACAATGTCTTTCTTCATACCCGGCCACCAATAAAATGACCTAAGACCTTGGTACATCTTATCGGCACCAGGATGAACTGAGTAACGTGTTTTGTGTGCCTCGTCAAGTATGAGTGTTCGGAGTTCATCAACTGCTGGAATCCAAACACGATCCAGGTAATAGATAACTCCGTCTTGTTTTGTCTTGAAATGTTTCTCGGCTCCACAATCGAGCTCGCGTTTCAGATTGTCTCTTGTTACTGCTTCTTGTTGTGCTTGTAAAATGTGATCTCTCAAACTTGTTTGCACAGTCATTCCCATTGCGCGAACGCGTAAGGGTTTGACTCTTTCCTTCCGGCTCAAAGCATCTGCAACCACATTTGCCTTGCCCGGATGGTATTTGATCACACAATCGTAATCGTTCAGGAGCTCCACCCAACGTCTCTGTCTCATGTTAAGCTCCTTCTGATCAAATATGTGCTGTAGACTCTTGTGATCTGTGAAGATAGTGCATTTGGTACCGTACAGGTAATGTCTCCAAATCTTTAATGCAAAGACAACAGCTCCCAGTTCGAGATCGTGTGTCGTGTAATTCTTCTCGTGTATCTTTAGCTGTCATGACGCATAAGCAATGACTTTGTCTCGTTGCATCAAAACACATCCGAGTCCCTGATGGGAAGCATCACGATACATTACAAAGTCATCATTGCCTTCTGGGAGTGTTAAGATTGGAGCATTGCACAATCTTTGTTTCAGTGTATGGAATGCCTCTTCTTGTTTCTGAGTCCACACAAAAGGGTTCAGACTTCTGTGTGAGCTTGGTTAGAGGCAAGGCTATCTTAGAAAAGTTCGAAATGAATCTCCCGTAGTAACCTGCCAATCCCAAGAATGATCTGATATCGGTTGGTGTTGTAGGCACATCCCAGTTCTTGATTGCTTCTATCTTGGCAGGATCCACGTGAATACCATCACTGTTAATCACGTGACCCAAGAACTGAACTTCTCTTAACCAAAATTCACACTTGGAGAATTTGGCATATAGTCGTTCTTCTTTCAGAAGTTCCAAAACTGTCTTGAGGTGTTGCTCATGTTCCTTCTTGTTCTTTGAATAAATCAGTATATCATCAATAAAGACGGTAACGAACTGATCTAAGTACGACTTGCACACCCGGTTCATCAAATCCATGAACACAGCCGGTGCGTTCGTCAATCCGAATGGCATCACCATGAACTCGTAATGACCATATCGGGTACGAAAGGCCGTCTTTGGTATATCTTCCTCTTGTATCAGGAGCTGATGATAACTTGATCTCAGGTCTATCTTTGAAAAGTACTGTGCTCCCTGTAACTGATCAAACAAATCATCAATCCTCGGTAACGGGTACCGATTCTTGATGGTGAGTTTGTTGAGTTCTCGATAATCAATGCACATCCTGAAAGTTCCATCCTTCTTTTTCACAAAAAGAACCGGAGCTCCCCACGGGGAAAAGCTCGTTCGGATGAATCCTTCATCGAGTAACTCTTGTAACTGATTAGACAGCTCCTGCATCTCTGATGGAGCAAGTCTATAAGGAGACTTAGCTACAGAATTTGCTCCCGGAATTAAATCGATTCGGAACTGAACCGATCCTCTCGGGTGACAGTCCCGATAAATCATCCGGAAACACGTCCGTGTAGTCTTTCACCACTGGTATATTTTGAGTATTGATTGCCTTTACGTGCAATATTACTCTGTCACGACATCTCACTTGATCTCCATGAATCTTCCAAGGTTTGGTCGTTCTCCATTTAAGCGTAGATATTTATTATACTAGTTTCTATTATTTAATTGGCACCTAATTAATCTACAGTTCTCTCTTAATTATCTTACTATCTACATGTGGCATTTAAAATTTTATCATTATACAGAATTCAATTACGCATGGTTAAAGATGACATACCTTCGAAGTCATCCGACTCCGTGTGTACATCTGGTGCTGGTAGGGCGAGTAGTTCCTCGGTGGTGGTTGTTGTGGTTGAGACTGGTGGTGCTGCTGGGGGCTTCCTCTCAGGACAGTCTCTTGCGAAATGTCCAACTATGCCACAGGTGTAGCAGTGGTGATCGCGTTGAGAGGAAGTAGATGTGCTGGCTCTCTGATTCTGATTCTGTGTTGGAAGGCTTCGGCATTGGTGAATCAGATGCCCCTTCTTTCCACAGTTTAGATAATGGCTGCATGGATTGTTCCTAGCATGATGGAATCCACACTTGTTACACTTGGGGTGATTACCTGTGTATTGACGGAGATTTGACCTCATTGAGGTTTTGCAATAGGCAGCCCAGTGTCCTATTTTTCCGCAACGTGTGCACTGACGGCACTGGTTTCTATCATGGTGATGATATTGGAAGAGTTGACAAAGAGGAGCCGTCCCACTATAAGGTTTGTTACCCTTTTTAGTCAAGTCCGGCATGACTTGGCTGATCGGGGTGGCTTCAGTGAAATTCACAGATCTCTTCTGCTTTTTGGCAAAACGGTGTTTATGTTCCTTGTTGGTGTCACCCTCCGCAGGCTCTTTTCCCTTGGTGGTGACAGGTGGAAAACCCCTAACATACTCTTCGCTGCTCCTGATTCTATTGATGATCTCAGGAATGATTGCAACCAATTGCTCAGTAATCAAGGTTGCCAGTGCAGCAGTCGCTGTTTCCACCTCGGGTAGAGGGGAATGAGGTGGTGATGGTGGTTGTCCCTGTGACATGTCAATCCTAACCGAAAAATCATCGGTTAGTATTTATGCTCAGATGATGTAACGTATGCAAGTAATTCCAAAGTCATGTGTTTTCTACATGAAGGTCCCTAGGTTATAGTCTAGGCCAAACCGTTTAAGCAATATGACCTATATTTCTCTATAACCATGGCTCTGATACCAATCTGTCACACCCCGGGCCGGCGGGAACGGATCGTGTTTTCCCGTCGGGCGGAAGGTTCCCGGGGCGCGATATGTTTGAGTGATAATCAAATGATCAGATTGTTTACATAGCACATGAGATATAAATGAGAAATGCTAACATGACATGAAATAGAATTACAAAGTTAAATTACATTGTACATCATAATTTAACTAAGTAAATCTAATAAAAAAGAATCAATGAGTTCATATCTTGTATCTATGCAAGATATACAAAAGTGATTCACGTTTGTCATCCCAAAAGTATGCAATCAAAAGTAAGCTAGGTCTTCTAAAAGTCCACTAGCTTAGTACTTGCATATATGTCTCTACACCTGTCCGTCACCTGAGAAAACATGCATTTAAACAAAGTCAACACTAGGTTGGTGAGTTCATAAATAAGTTAATTGAAAGCCTTGATTCATTCACATGCACAACCACATTTTGTATTTTGTTACTTGTATATCGTTTGTTCACTTGTTCACCCAATGGCTTCTCAATAGTTATATTTACAAGTAATATATGATCCTAATAGTGATGCTTATATATAGGGAATATGTAAGGGAACTAAGCCCTAGCAACATCCCACCACATCACTACTAGAACTCCATACCACTTGCAATACAACTATTGATTTTCCATTCCCAATCCAATGTCTATGTCATTCTTGAATCATCTGTGATAACTTGTATAGAATAATTTAATGAAATAATGGAAGTTATCGAACCGAAGTTTAGATAACCATTATAATTTAAGGATATTAGATTTATCAAAACTGTTCCTTATATTATTCTATATTTGAGGGGTTAACTGTTGTTACACTTTTAAATATTAAGAGTGTTAATTAACCACTTGTAACTTGTTCTTGAACCATAGTGCATAGAGCCTAAAAGGAATCCATTGAAATCCTCACGTAATCAGATTTCAATGCATCCGATTTATCTCTACCACTTTGTCTGTCTAGCGTCCTCAACGAAATCTATTACTAGTAGTGTAACATGAGAGAAGATCACTTTCTCAACCTACTAGTCAATAGAGTGTCCGCTGGATTAATTACTTATCACTGCAGATTAATATCACCATGTGTCGCTTACCAGAACCTGACTTGGGGTAGCCCTGTCACCGGTCATACGTTACCGGCCAAATGAATCAATACGATCAACATACTAGCCCTACAAGCTAGAGGTTTGTCAAACCTATGGTACCACTATGCTATCGTCGGTTTAGTCACGTCAAACTAACTGGTCAGCGAATTAAAGGGGCTTACATGATCTACTTGTACAAATTGGCACATGATTGAAGTGATATAATGCAACAGGTCAATAGTAACTAATTGTAATTGTATTCACTTGTATTATTGTTCTCATTGTCATATGTTCTCCGTGATATTAACAAAGTTAAATAAGAACTTGTCTTATTGCATTATGTTAATCATTTGAGTGAATGATGTTGTTATCATGAAGTTACATTATCATGATTATCATTCTTTGTTCCTTGTTCTCTTGTAATATGAGTTGAATTGAAAAGCTTAGTGTTATAAGAACTAGTCTTATTACACTTACTTAATTCTTGTATCGAATGATGTAATGAAGATGTATTATCCTCATATCATTCTTATGTTTGTTCTTGTAATCATGTCATCATGTTCCTTGTAATTGTTTATATGTTATTTCTTGTAAGAATAACTAATTGTTGTAAGAGATAATCATACAACTATGTTATTCTACTCTATTGATGAGTTATGATATTATAATATCATTATCATCTTATCTTTCCCTGTCATCATGTAATCATACAAGCATGCATACAATGATATATGATAATAAGCAATTTAATATCAATTGATCAAAGTATTAACAATATGTAAGCAAAACTTTTAAGAAGATAAAAGTAAAGCATGTTTCTCAGCCCCGAGAGTTTAAAATCAGTAAAGATTAAAGGAAAAAGGGGCATATGAACTCACCTTGTTGTTGCAGGGTTGACTTAGATTAAAAGGATGAAGACACACGCTCTTGATTTACCTTGAGTTTGTTTTCACGATCCTGTGTTAAGTTCACGATGTATGTACTTTATAAGTATGAGTAGTATTGACTTGTGTGTGTATGTGTGCTTGTGTTAGCCCTCAAGTTGACTAACCCTTGTAGGTCCCGGTCTTTGTGGTCATTCGGCCTCGGTTTAATAGTGGTTGCTTTTCACTATTGATAGTTCAATTTAGATGGAACTTAATAAAGTCCATTACGCGTTTTATAATTCATGTTGTTTTAACCCTGTCAAATTGTACATCTCAAAATTTATCTTTGTTATAAATTCTTATTTCACTCAATTCCACCAACTTAATCATAAGTTCTTGCAATTGTATAAGCAATTCGTCCACTATTATCCCTTTTAATTGTTTGTTCACATTTTTAGCATTTTGGGCCAAATTACACGCATATGGACCTAGTTAAAGGTTCTTAGTGGGCTATGCTTGTAAATGGGCTTGAACCGAAAATTCCTATGGGTCAAAAGAACATATTGTGGGTGACGCATGGGCCTATTAGGCCAACATGGGTCGATTGAATCTGGTGGGCCAATTGGAATTTATTGGGCCTAAACAAAATGAGGCTGGATGTTTATGCTTGGGCCGAACTAATGTGGCTGATCAAGATTGTTGTTGGGTCTAGAAGGATTCACGGTTTGATCAAAAGAAATTGGGCCAGCAGTTATACTAAATTAACTAGTTAAGCCCAATAGAGTTGCAGCCCAATAAAAGTGTCCGGAGGATTTCGTGATGGCATATTTGTTCGCATGTGGTTATGGGTTCGACAGTTGCAGATCAAGGTTCGGTTCCCAGGTGCTGTGAGGGTTCGGTGATCTGATAAGGGTTCGGTCCTGACTCACTCGTGTAGGTTCGCTCATCCTATCCCCCCCCATAGGTTCGGCTAGCAAACCTTGGTCATGCAGGTTCGCTTGGCTCATTGGTTCGTCAACAGTGTCACAGGTTCGTCTGGTGGTGTGGGTTCGTCGTAATTCAATAGGTTTGGGGATACTAGGGTTCGTCTGCATGTCAAGGTTCGTGGGCAGCACAGGTTCGCACATGGTTCGTTGGTTACAAGGTAGGGTTCGGCCGGCTAACACCAACTCACGAACCTGTAGTCTCCATCCTATCATCGTCCTATGTGGGCTTGGTTGTTCCCCACGACTGTTGTAGGATTGATGATGCAACAAGAACAGCATTCGAGTACATGGAAATCGATTTACAAGGGTCCTAGACCGGTTGAATGAGTTGGGTCGAATAGCACACAGAAACCCTATTTTTTCGGACTTTTCACAGCATCATACCTTGTTTTTCAGTGGAGTTGGCTTTAGATCGGTTGTACTTTCGTGTAGAGGACCTCAAGAGCTTCGCGTGGGCGCAAAAATCACCCAAATCGGTTGAGTAACGAAGGAGATATGGAAGCTTGAAGATCAACAATGGTGGTCTTTTCTAGAGAGAGAGAATCGGAAATGGTGAGATAGAGAGAGAGAGAACTGATTAAAATGAGACAAAACACTCTCATTTGATGTTTTTATACCCCGAGGGTATTCGGGTCCGTTTCGGTTGCTCGGTTTGCGAATTTGTCGCGTATCCGGATTTTTACGCATAATTAATTGAAATTAATAAAAGAACATTATTTTAATTAATTTGATGAGTTTCAAAATTGTAAAATGTTATTTATTTAATTTTATTAAGTTTATTATTGTTTCGTGTCGTGTTTCGTTTTCGTTTCGTCGAATCGCGTCACCATCGCGCGTATTCGTTCGAATCGTCATTCGAACGAACACGACGATGGTTTTGCTTTCCGACTTTTGTTTTCTACTTTCCAGTCGTCATTTCAGAACGTTAAACTCACAGATATGTTTGTGTGAATCGTCACCCACGCAAACACACCGTCAGTTCGTCATTCTGAAACAACACTGTGTTATTGTTTTAACTTGTATTTCCTCACTGTCAGACTCAACTAACATCCTGTTTTCACATAGTTTTCACATTGAATTGTCGGCCATCTGATTCCTGTCATCTATGGATATCAGATCGCAACCGATTTGTTTCTGTTATTCACTTGAACACTGTTGTTTCTCATGAACTGTTGTGTTAACTGTACTTAAGTTTTCACTCAAATACACACAACTAATGTTTCTAATGTACGTTTTACTTACTGTATCTAAGTTTACACAAAAATACGTACAACGATTTCTTGTATTTAGCTTTCTGATATTACAAACACTATTTACAATCACGTATGTACACATAGTTACTGTTGCAAGTACACCTACCGTACGGACTTGCCGGCCGGTCAGGTACTAGTTGTCACAGATGGTCTTGGATCATTCTTTAGAATGATAAATTAGCGTGTAAGTTGAAAGTTAATGATTTCAGCGTAAAACGATGTTGTGATAATTTAAATATGATAAAGAACATGTGTAGATAAATCTCTACACATGGGTTATTGATAAAAGCTTTAACGAGGTTTTGATTGAAAATAAAGAATGAAACAGGTCAAATGAATTAGATTATTTAAATAACACAAGTTGTGTGTTCATGTTGTTAAATCCTGTTATATGTAAATATATAATAGGAAGAGGAGGTGAATCTAGTTCTAGAAGGCCTGGGAAAGAGTTGGAAACTGTTGATAACTCTTCAAATTAAGGTAAGTTACCTATTTGATCGAACTTGTAGTTAAGGACTGAGTGAGTCCATACTACAGGTGATTGTGGTATATGTTATTGTGGTTATTGTTGTTGCATGATTCACAAGGTGTGTGAACATGTGGTGATCTACGAATGCGTAGATGTTGAATTGGTAATGTGCATGTTTTGATTCACAAGGTGTGTGAACGTATAACTTGCAATTCCAATGTAAAAGATTCACAAGGTGTGTGAACATGTGGTGATCTACGAATGCGTAGATGTTGAATTGGTAATGTGCATGTTTTGATTCACAAGGTGTGTGAACGTATAACTTGCAATTCCAATGTAAAAGATTCCCAAGTGAATTCTGGACCCCGCTTCGATTCCCAACGTACTTTGACAATTGGAATTCTACTGCGTTTGAGCTTTTTAACCTCACGATCCATTATCTCCACCGGCTTTTCAACAAAATGCATGGTATCATCGACGCGAATGGAATTTTACCTTTCTTTCCGAATCGGACCACGCCCTTCCAAGGCGACACTTTAAGTAGTACCATATCGCCAACTTCAAACTCTAATGGTTTCCTCCGTTTATCCGCGTAGCTCTTCTGTCGACTGCGTGCAGCTAATAGATTGTCACGGATCTGGCGGATCTTGTCAGTCGTTTCCTGAATAATCTCGGGACCAGTAATCTGCGAATCGTCGACTTCGGTCCAGCAAATAGGTGACCGACATTTCCTGCCATATAGAGCTTCAAACGGTGCCATACCAATGCTCGCATGATAACTATTGTTATACGAGAACTCAACTAATGGTAAATGGCTATCCCAATTGCCACCGAAATCGATGACACAAGCTCTCAACATATCTTCTAGTGTCTGGATCGTTCGCTCCGTCTGTCCATCCGTTTGAGGATGATAGGCAGTGCTAAGATCCAGTCTTGTTCCAAAGGCTTCATGAAGTGATTCCCAAATCGTGCCGTGAAACGAGCATCATGGTCCGATATTATACTTAAGGGAATACATGTCGGCTAATGATCTCATCAATGTAGATACGCGCTAACTTCCGCACAGGGTACGTTTCGCGTATTGGTAAGAAGTGAGCCGACTTGATCAATCTATCGACTATCACCCAGATACTATTCTTACCGTTTGCGGTTCGTGGGAGTTTGGTAATAAAGTCCATGGAGATATTCTCCCACTTCCACATCAGTATCTCTGGTTGTAATAACAATCCCGAAGGTCGCTGGTGTTCTGCCTTGACTTTAGCACAGTTAAGGCATTTGGACACATATTCAGCAATATCCTTCTTCATTCCAGGCCACCAGTGGCTGATTCAGCACCCGTGAACTTCAGAGGATTACAGGAGTTGAAATGCTTGAATGTGCAAGTTGGCAGATTTGCACCTCCTCTGTTTTGATTGATGTTCTGATTGGCCTGAGTCAATTGGTTCACCAACCCAGAGATAAGTGTTGCTAACTCTTGTATGCCGGAGTTGGCATTACTGTTGTTAGCATCTCCATTGTTCGAATCATCTTCGTTGTGACGGCGAGGCGGCATGTTTCTGAGAAATTAGAAACATGTTACTACCGTTTACAACGTAAGTCATACAAACAATGGTCAAATGAGTTCATTTAAACAGTTAGGATTTCATATAGGAACTATATTTCTCTCCTATCTGTCATTAACTCATAACATTTATCGATTTCCTAATATTATGCTAAGTGTCCTAGTTGGTCATAACTACTATTAGCTAACTATTCCTAAGTTCCATACATTCCCCACCCTATACCAACACTGACAACCTCCCGATGCAATGCAACAAGCTTATATATAGGGCATATGCAGAGGTGGATCGCAATCTCCCTTACACCGTCCCACCACCATTCCATTACACCACGATTATGCCCTTGTTAGCATTTAGGGTGTATCATGTATCTTACCATAGTCTCACTTCACAAACCTTATCCTAGGTAGGATAATTTTGAGTGAAGTGGTCTCTAGTTCCCTTGGACAATTAGGTTCGCCTAATGTCTAAGTTCACCTGACATGTAGGTTTGCCTATTTCTAAGTTCACCTAATGTCTAAGTTCACCTGACATTAAAGTTTCCCTAATGTCTAAGTTCACTAAATTCCATGCCAAATCTCAATGTCCATAATCATCAATAAGGGTTCATATCATCACTGAGTGCTCTTATTGTCACTAAGCGTTCATATCTTCCCTATAATTTATTCTCATCAAGTGTCCATACCATCACTAAGTGTTAGTATCATCACTATGCGTTTATATTCTCTCCAAGTGTCTATATCATCACCCAAATCCATATTTCATCACTAATCGCTCATATCGTTCGTTAATCCTATGCACCCTACGTGTCCAATCCGTGTGTTTCATAAGTGAATTTATAAGTGTTTATCAAGTGTGATCATCCATGAGTCAATCCAACCAACCTTAACCAACGTACCATCAACAATATGCCAATCATATCCTCACAACAACACCTAGTAATTTCCTAATAATATCCTAAGTTCCTGACACTGACAGACCCCCAATATACTACAAATGGTATATGTATAGGGCATATGTAAGGGTCAGTCGCAACTGCCCTAGCCAACATCCCACCACCTTTGTAGTATACCACGAGTGTGTCCTTGTCTGGAGATCAAGAGATCTAGCAGATAATTCCTAAAGCACATAAATTCCTAAGCAGTTAAGTTCTTAAGCAGACAAGTGTCCCAACCGGGTAGTTCCCTTATTCCTCAATACTGACATCCACCCGATGTACTGTAAATGGTATATATATAGGGCATATGATAAGGGTAGGTCGCAACCGCCCAAACCACCGTCCCACCACCTTTACAATACACCACGAGTATGTCCTTATCGAGTCATTAGGGCACAAGTAAGCAAATAATTAATAAGCAGCATATATAGATCAGATGTATAACAGGAGTTCAGTTGACATGTAATAAACACATAAGCATGAAATCCTGAATATACTAACTATTGTATGAAGTAATTTCATACTAGGGTATCCTACGGTTATAGACTAGGTCAACCATTTCTAGTAACCTAATTCCCTATAACCCAGGCTCTGATACCAATCTGTAACACCCCGACCGATGGCGGAAACGTCGGGATGCCACGAGGGATGTGTAGATTGTTCAAAAGCTCGTGGGCATCTAAATCGAATCATCATATATCATTCAATCAACCAAATTAATTACATAAAAATCATGTTCATCATGAAATAGTTACATCAATTACAAAAGAGAATTAACTATTTAACTAAATTCAAGTCGCCAGAATTTCAGTTAATTAGCTAAGTCCAAGATCCTATATGATGATGTCCAAAAGTGTAAGTTCCTCTTCATCAACCTATTTAGCTTCATTACCTGAAACATGTAGGAAAATCAAGTGTCAACTACGAAGTAGTTGGTGAGTAATCATAAGTTTTATATTTAAAAGTGTTTTCAAATTGATTATTAAAAGTTTAGAGTTTTCCTGAGAAAATTCACGTGACACCTGCGAGATAATCCATCATAATCCAAACACATAATCCAAACACAAAATCCAACACATAATCACACATCTCAATTAATCATAAGTATTCAATCACATAAACATTCAACCAATCTCAATTATCAACCATCTCAAATATTATAAGTGACTATACATGTATCGTTTCAAATGACCGAAGTCAAGTCAACGACACACGGATGTGGCAAACTCCACGTGACAATACATGCATCCTTGTAGTTGACCGAAGTCAAAGACAACGACACACGGATGAGGTAAACTCCTCGTGACAATACATGTATCATTGTAGTTGACCGAAGTCAAGACAACGACACACGGATGAGGCAAACTCCTCGTGACAATACATGCTGTCGTTACGAATGACCGAAGTCAACAGTAACAACTCATGGAATATGATAATCCATAAATATGGATTTCGTACAAACAAACAAGTGTCATCCATGTGATATCAAAATAATATTGAAAATGGGTATACATGTTTCACCTCCGAGTTTAAAACAAAACAGTTTAAAAAGGGAGGTTATGAGAACTTACCTGAATTTCTTAGATCCGGTGTTCTTGAAATGTGCGTGCTCACGTAAGAGAAATCACACAACTCAACAACCTGTAATTATCGTGTTTTTCGGGTTCATGAGCATATGCTTCTTATTTCAATTAATTTTCCCCTACTTGTTTCCTTTCAATATTAATCGTGTCGTTAACTTAATTTATTTCATCTAAATTAAAATGATTATTCAATGTGTTATCTCTAGTTATATCTATATCAATACCCACCTTTGCATGCACTTCTAGTTAGATTGTCACCATAGCTTTAAATTAATAACTTTAAATCTAAGTTTAAGAGATTGAATTTGCAAGGGATCCTTATAATTTATTCATCATATAGAGTCTCAAAATTTAACTTGTATTTATTAAGAAAAGGTGACAATTACACTTCCATGCATACATAAGTATACCCCACCACGTGTTCTTTCGTTTATCTCAAATTACATGTGCTCCAGTACCCATTTCTTATTTCCAAACGAGTTTTAAATCAACAACCCTAGCAACCAGCGAACCTATCCAAAGTCTCCCCCTAGGTTCGGCCCTCACTTAGCCCACAGCCCCCTAGGTTCGTTACCATAGGTTCGTAGGTCTTAGGGTTCGTTTATTAGAAAGGTTCGTTGGCTAGGAAGAGTTTCACTAAGTAGGGTTCGGTGAACAGCTCACTATGCACGAGGTTCGGGACCCAATTGTTCTAGTTAGCAGGTGAGAAGGTTCGGCCCAACTAATCCATGGGTTCGGCAATTTAGTAATGATACTTAGGTTCGTGACTCCCATGAGGTTCGGCTGAGCTATGAAACTGAACCAAAAAGGTTCGGCTAAAGTATAGGGTTCGTCACCTTTTGGTTCGCATAGGGTTCGGCAGCTGGGTCCTGTTGGAACCAGGGTTCGACCAAAGGTTCGCATGGCATGCCACTACAGGGTTCGTGGCTAAAGGGAACAAGAAGGTTCGTCTCATTTAGGGTTCGCCACCCTTTTCCCGCCCATGAGGGTTCGGTATCACAAGCAGAAAAGGTTCGGCCACCTCCAAAGGTTCGGCCGACCTGCTTATGGAGCTGTTCATCATCATCTCCGGATCATATCATCCATGGCAGCCTGTTACACTCACTTATTCTACCCTATACATGCACGATTCGGTGTTCTAACTCGTTAATACTACACTCCCAAGTACAAGATGTAACCGATTAAAGTTTTAGTGTGAGAAACAAACTAAAATCCGAGATTTACCTCTTAAATGTAGATTAAGCTCTAGATCTCTGCGTGGAATCTTGTTCTCCTCGGTCTCACGAACGCGTAGGCACCAAGAACTTGTGATTTCGTTGAGAATCGGAAGAGGCAAGTTAAAGAGAAGTTGAGAGAGAGGTTGGGTGGACGTTTTCTTGGTCTAGAGAGAGAAAGAAAGATGTGAAAATGAGAAAGATGGTGGAGACTCCACCACTTATGTCTATCATGTTTCCCCCGCGTTCGGTCTCGTCTTTATCGCGATACGACTTATAAAATGTTCGGTTTTCAACGTGAAATACTTTTAAACATAAAACATTCAATTATATTATTTTTGTTTTAAATAAATAGTTTTTCAATTAAAATCGTTTAAATAAAAGATCACCATTTATTTTAGTTAAATCAATTATTTAAATAATTAATCTATTCGAATACGTTTGTGATTCCTAATAAACGTTTTAAGTTTTCATTTATTAATTTAATATCGTTTGATATTATTTTATTATCTCGTCGAAACGCATTACTTGCGTACGTATTCGTAAAGATCGTCACCTTTGCGAATCCGACGCTCGTACTGTATTTCGATTCGATCTACAATTTATGCAATATCGTTTCAGAATATCATTCTCAATAATTATATTCGCATGAATCGTCACCCACGCGAATACATTTATTAAGTTAACATTTCTGAACTAATATTCGTGTATAAGTTATGTTCGTAACCTCACCATCGCGTATTCATTTCCAATTAAACTTTTATCATTTTATTAACTTTAATATTATAATTCCCAATCCAAAACCCACTAACCCAAGTCACTGACACATCCATGATAGACCGAAATATGCATATGTATAGGGCATATGCAGAGGTAGATCGCAACCTCCCCTACACCGTCCCACCGCTATTTCGATAAACCATGACCATGTGTCCTTGACTATGTTTAGCAACCAGACCATAAACAAACTCCCAGTTCCTTTCCATTCCAAACCAGTAGTCCATATCATCTGAAATGTGACTGCGATAAACTCTCTGGTTCCGTTTAGTTGGGTTTCAACTAAACTTCCCATGGTTTACGCGTATAATATGTTCTAAACATGTATGCCAGTAACAGTGATAATCATCAAATAATGTATCAATATTAATAATTACAAAATCTCAGGTCATAACAGTACAATCGTACGGATGTACGGACGACCGGAAGTACAGTGATGTTACAGTCTCCCCTAATTAAAGGAATTTCGTCCCGAAATTCAACTTGGAGTGACCGTAGTAAATAAATGTGGGTACTTAAGCTTCTTCTGATCTTCCCGCTCCCAAGTGAATTCTGGACCCCGCTTCGATTCCCAACGTACTTTGACAATTGGAATTCTACTGCGTTTGAGCTTTTTAACCTCACGATCCATTATCTCCACCGGCTTTTCAACAAAATGCATGGTATCATCGACGCGAATGTCATCGAGTGGTACTGAAGATCCTGATCAGCTAAGCACTTTCTTAAGTTGGACACGCGAAACATCGGGTGCACGTTGCTAAGTTCAGTAGGAAGTTCCAGCTTGTAAGCAACCTTCCCGATCCATTCAAGGAACTTAAATGGGCCAACATATCGTGGTGCAAGTTTACCTTTCTTTCCGAATCGGACCACGCCCTTCCAAGGCGACACTTTAAGTAGTACCATATCGCCAACTTCAAACTCTAATGGTTTCCTCCGTTTATCCGCGTAGCTCTTCTGTCGACTGCGTGCAGCTAATAGATTGTCACGGATCTGGCGGATCTTGTCAGTCGTTTCCTGAATAATCTCGGGACCAGTAATCTGCGAATCGTCGACTTCGGTCCAGCAAATAGGTGACCGACATTTCCTGCCATATAGAGCTTCAAACGGTGCCATACCAATGCTCGCATGATAACTATTGTTATACGAGAACTCAACTAATGGTAAATGGCTATCCCAATTGCCACCGAAATCGATGACACAAGCTCTCAACATATCTTCTAGTGTCTGGATCGTTCGCTCCGTCTGTCCATCCGTTTGAGGATGATAGGCAGTGCTAAGATCCAGTCTTGTTCCAAAGGCTTCATGAAGTGATTCCCAAATCGTGCCGTGAAACGAGCATCATGGTCCGATATTATACTTAAGGGAATACCATGTCGGCTAATGATCTCATCAATGTAGATACGCGCTAACTTCCGCACAGGGTACGTTTCGCGTATTGGTAAGAAGTGAGCCGACTTGATCAATCTATCGACTATCACCCAGATACTATTCTTACCGTTTGCGGTTCGTGGGAGTTTGGTAATAAAGTCCATGGAGATATTCTCCCACTTCCACATCAGTATCTCTGGTTGTAATAACAATCCCGAAGGTCGCTGGTGTTCTGCCTTGACTTTAGCACAGTTAAGGCATTTGGACACATATTCAGCAATATCCTTCTTCATTCCAGGCCACCAGTGGCTGATTCAGCACCCGTGAACTTCAGAGGATTACAGGAGTTGAAATGCTTGAATGTGCAAGTTGGCAGATTTGCACCTCCTCTGTTTTGATTGATGTTCTGATTGGCCTGAGTCAATTGGTTCACCAACCCAGAGATAAGTGTTGCTAACTCTTGTATGCCGGAGTTGGCATTACTGTTGTTAGCATCTCCATTGTTCGAATCATCTTCGTTGTGACGGCGAGGCGGCATGTTTCTGAGAAATTAGAAACATGTTACTACCGTTTACAACGTAAGTCATACAAACAATGGTCAAATGAGTTCATTTAAACAGTTAGGATTTCATATAGGAACTATATTTCTCTCCTATCTGTCATTAACTCATAACATTTATCGATTTCCTAATATTATGCTAAGTGTCCTAGTTGGTCATAACTACTATTAGCTAACTATTCCTAAGTTCCATACATTCCCCACCCTATACCAACACTGACAACCTCCCGATGCAATGCAACAAGCTTATATATAGGGCATATGCAGAGGTGGATCGCAATCTCCCTTACACCGTCCCACCACCATTCCATTACACCACGATTATGCCCTTGTTAGCATTTAGGGTGTATCATGTATCTTACCATAGTCTCACTTCACAAACCTTATCCTAGGTAGGATAATTTTGAGTGAAGTGGTCTCTAGTTCCCTTGGACAATTAGGTTCGCCTAATGTCTAAGTTCACCTGACATGTAGGTTTGCCTATTTCTAAGTTCACCTAATGTCTAAGTTCACCTGACATTAAAGTTTCCCTAATGTCTAAGTTCACTAAATTCCATGCCAAATCTCAATGTCCATAATCATCAATAAGGGTTCATATCATCACTGAGTGCTCTTATTGTCACTAAGCGTTCATATCTTCCCTATAATTTATTCTCATCAAGTGTCCATACCATCACTAAGTGTTAGTATCATCACTATGCGTTTATATTCTCTCCAAGTGTCTATATCATCACCCAAATCCATATTTCATCACTAATCGCTCATATCGTTCGTTAATCCTATGCACCCTACGTGTCCAATCCGTGTGTTTCATAAGTGAATTTATAAGTGTTTATCAAGTGTGATCATCCATGAGTCAATCCAACCAACCTTAACCAACGTACCATCAACAATATGCCAATCATATCCTCACAACAACACCTAGTAATTTCCTAATAATATCCTAAGTTCCTGACACTGACAGACCCCCAATATACTACAAATGGTATATGTATAGGGCATATGTAAGGGTCAGTCGCAACTGCCCTAGCCAACATCCCACCACCTTTGTAGTATACCACGAGTGTGTCCTTGTCTGGAGATCAAGAGATCTAGCAGATAATTCCTAAAGCACATAAATTCCTAAGCAGTTAAGTTCTTAAGCAGACAAGTGTCCCAACCGGGTAGTTCCCTTATTCCTCAATACTGACATCCACCCGATGTACTGTAAATGGTATATATATAGGGCATATGATAAGGGTAGGTCGCAACCGCCCAAACCACCGTCCCACCACCTTTACAATACACCACGAGTATGTCCTTATCGAGTCATTAGGGCACAAGTAAGCAAATAATTAATAAGCAGCATATATAGATCAGATGTATAACAGGAGTTCAGTTGACATGTAATAAACACATAAGCATGAAATCCTGAATATACTAACTATTGTATGAAGTAATTTCATACTAGGGTATCCTACGGTTATAGACTAGGTCAACCATTTCTAGTAACCTAATTCCCTATAACCCAGGCTCTGATACCAATCTGTAACACCCCGACCGATGGCGGAAACGTCGGGATGCCACGAGGGATGTGTAGATTGTTCAAAAGCTCGTGGGCATCTAAATCGAATCATCATATATCATTCAATCAACCAAATTAATTACATAAAAATCATGTTCATCATGAAATAGTTACATCAATTACAAAAGAGAATTAACTATTTAACTAAATTCAAGTCGCCAGAATTTCAGTTAATTAGCTAAGTCCAAGATCCTATATGATGATGTCCAAAAGTGTAAGTTCCTCTTCATCAACCTACTTAGCTTCATTACCTGAAACATGTAGGAAAATCAAGTGTCAACTACGAAGTAGTTGGTGAGTAATCATAAGTTTTATATTTAAAAGTGTTTTCAAATTGATTATTAAAAGTTTAGAGTTTTCCTGAGAAAATTCACGTGACACCTGCGAGATAATCCATCATAATCCAAACACATAATCCAAACACAAAATCCAACACATAATCACACATCTCAATTAATCATAAGTATTCAATCACATAAACATTCAACCAATCTCAATTATCAACCATCTCAAATATTATAAGTGACTATACATGTATCGTTTCAAATGACCGAAGTCAAGTCAACGACACACGGATGTGGCAAACTCCACGTGACAATACATGCATCCTTGTAGTTGACCGAAGTCAAAGACAACGACACACGGATGAGGTAAACTCCTCGTGACAATACATGTATCATTGTAGTTGACCGAAGTCAAGACAACGACACACGGATGAGGCAAACTCCTCGTGACAATACATGCTGTCGTTACGAATGACCGAAGTCAACAGTAACAACTCATGGAATATGATAATCCATAAATATGGATTTCGTACAAACAAACAAGTGTCATCCATGTGATATCAAAATAATATTGAAAATGGGTATACATGTTTCACCTCCGAGTTTAAAACAAAACAGTTTAAAAAGGGAGGTTATGAGAACTTACCTGAATTTCTTAGATCCGGTGTTCTTGAAATGTGCGTGCTCACGTAAGAGAAATCACACAACTCAACAACCTGTAATTATCGTGTTTTTCGGGTTCATGAGCATATGCTTCTTATTTCAATTAATTTTCCCCTACTTGTTTCCTTTCAATATTAATCGTGTCGTTAACTTAATTTATTTCATCTAAATTAAAATGATTATTCAATGTGTTATCTCTAGTTATATCTATATCAATACCCACCTTTGCATGCACTTCTAGTTAGATTGTCACCATAGCTTTAAATTAATAACTTTAAATCTAAGTTTAAGAGATTGAATTTGCAAGGGATCCTTATAATTTATTCATCATATAGAGTCTCAAAATTTAACTTGTATTTATTAAGAAAAGGTGACAATTACACTTCCATGCATACATAAGTATACCCCACCACGTGTTCTTTCGTTTATCTCAAATTACATGTGCTCCAGTACCCATTTCTTATTTCCAAACGAGTTTTAAATCAACAACCCTAGCAACCAGCGAACCTATCCAAAGTCTCCCCCTAGGTTCGGCCCTCACTTAGCCCACAGCCCCCTAGGTTCGTTACCATAGGTTCGTAGGTCTTAGGGTTCGTTTATTAGAAAGGTTCGTTGGCTAGGAAGAGTTTCACTAAGTAGGGTTCGGTGAACAGCTCACTATGCACGAGGTTCGGGACCCAATTGTTCTAGTTAGCAGGTGAGAAGGTTCGGCCCAACTAATCCATGGGTTCGGCAATTTAGTAATGATACTTAGGTTCGTGACTCCCATGAGGTTCGGCTGAGCTATGAAACTGAACCAAAAAGGTTCGGCTAAAGTATAGGGTTCGTCACCTTTTGGTTCGCATAGGGTTCGGCAGCTGGGTCCTGTTGGAACCAGGGTTCGACCAAAGGTTCGCATGGCATGCCACTACAGGGTTCGTGGCTAAAGGGAACAAGAAGGTTCGTCTCATTTAGGGTTCGCCACCCTTTTCCCGCCCATGAGGGTTCGGTATCACAAGCAGAAAAGGTTCGGCCACCTCCAAAGGTTCGGCCGACCTGCTTATGGAGCTGTTCATCATCATCTCCGGATCATATCATCCATGGCAGCCTGTTACACTCACTTATTCTACCCTATACATGCACGATTCGGTGTTCTAACTCGTTAATACTACACTCCCAAGTACAAGATGTAACCGATTAAAGTTTTAGTGTGAGAAACAAACTAAAATCCGAGATTTACCTCTTAAATGTAGATTAAGCTCTAGATCTCTGCGTGGAATCTTGTTCTCCTCGGTCTCACGAACGCGTAGGCACCAAGAACTTGTGATTTCGTTGAGAATCGGAAGAGGAAAGTTAAAGAGAAGTTGAGAGAGAGGTTGGGTGGACGTTTTCTTGGTCTAGAGAGAGAAAGAAAGATGTGAAAATGAGAAAGATGGTGGAGACTCCACCACTTATGTCTATCATGTTTCCCCCGCGTTCGGTCTCGTCTTTATCGCGATACGACTTATAAAATGTTCGGTTTTCAACGTGAAATACTTTTAAACATAAAACATTCAATTATATTATTTTTGTTTTAAATAAATAGTTTTTCAATTAAAATCGTTTAAATAAAAGATCACCATTTATTTTAGTTAAATCAATTATTTAAATAATTAATCTATTCGAATACGTTTGTGATTCCTAATAAACGTTTTAAGTTTTCATTTATTAATTTAATATCGTTTGATATTATTTTATTATCTCGTCGAAACGCATTACTTGCGTACGTATTCGTAAAGATCGTCACCTTTGCGAATCCGACGCTCGTACTGTATTTCGATTCGATCTACAATTTATGCAATATCGTTTCAGAATATCATTCTCAATAATTATATTCGCATGAATCGTCACCCACGCGAATACATTTATTAAGTTAACATTTCTGAACTAATATTCGTGTATAAGTTATGTTCGTAACCTCACCATCGCGTATTCATTTCCAATTAAACTTTTATCATTTTATTAACTTTAATATTATAATTCCCAATCCAAAACCCACTAACCCAAGTCACTGACACATCCATGATAGACCGAAATATGCATATGTATAGGGCATATGCAGAGGTAGATCGCAACCTCCCCTACACCGTCCCACCGCTATTTCGATAAACCATGACCATGTGTCCTTGACTATGTTTAGCAACCAGACCATAAACAAACTCCCAGTTCCTTTCCATTCCAAACCAGTAGTCCATATCATCTGAAATGTGACTGCGATAAACTCTCTGGTTCCGTTTAGTTGGGTTTCAACTAAACTTCCCATGGTTTACGCGTATAATATGTTCTAAACATGTATGCCAGTAACAGTGATAATCATCAAATAATGTATCAATATTAATAATTACAAAATCTCAGGTCATAACAGTACAATCGTACGGATGTACGGACGACCGGAAGTACAGTGATGTTACAGTCTCCCCTAATTAAAGGAATTTCGTCCCGAAATTCAACTTGGAGTGACCGTAGTAAATAAATGTGGGTACTTAAGCTTCTTCTGATCTTCCCGCTCCCAAGTGAATTCTGGACCCCGCTTCGATTCCCAACGTACTTTGACAATTGGAATTCTACTGCGTTTGAGCTTTTTAACCTCACGATCCATTATCTCCACCGGCTTTTCAACAAAATGCATGGTATCATCGACGCGAATGTCATCGAGTGGTACTGAAGATCCTGATCAGCTAAGCACTTTCTTAAGTTGGACACGCGAAACATCGGGTGCACGTTGCTAAGTTCAGTAGGAAGTTCCAGCTTGTAAGCAACCTTCCCGATCCATTCAAGGAACTTAAATGGGCCAACATATCGTGGTGCAAGTTTACCTTTCTTTCCGAATCGGACCACGCCCTTCCAAGGCGACACTTTAAGTAGTACCATATCGCCAACTTCAAACTCTAATGGTTTCCTCCGTTTATCCGCGTAGCTCTTCTGTCGACTGCGTGCAGCTAATAGATTGTCACGGATCTGGCGGATCTTGTCAGTCGTTTCCTGAATAATCTCGGGACCAGTAATCTGCGAATCGTCGACTTCGGTCCAGCAAATAGGTGACCGACATTTCCTGCCATATAGAGCTTCAAACGGTGCCATACCAATGCTCGCATGATAACTATTGTTATACGAGAACTCAACTAATGGTAAATGGCTATCCCAATTGCCACCGAAATCGATGACACAAGCTCTCAACATATCTTCTAGTGTCTGGATCGTTCGCTCCGTCTGTCCATCCGTTTGAGGATGATAGGCAGTGCTAAGATCCAGTCTTGTTCCAAAGGCTTCATGAAGTGATTCCCAAATCGTGCCGTGAAACGAGCATCATGGTCCGATATTATACTTAAGGGAATACCATGTCGGCTAATGATCTCATCAATGTAGATACGCGCTAACTTCCGCACAGGGTACGTTTCGCGTATTGGTAAGAAGTGAGCCGACTTGATCAATCTATCGACTATCACCCAGATACTATTCTTACCGTTTGCGGTTCGTGGGAGTTTGGTAATAAAGTCCATGGAGATATTCTCCCACTTCCACATCAGTATCTCTGGTTGTAATAACAATCCCGAAGGTCGCTGGTGTTCTGCCTTGACTTTAGCACAGTTAAGGCATTTGGACACATATTCAGCAATATCCTTCTTCATTCCAGGCCACCAGTGGCTGATTCAGCACCCGTGAACTTCAGAGGATTACAGGAGTTGAAATGCTTGAATGTGCAAGTTGGCAGATTTGCACCTCCTCTGTTTTGATTGATGTTCTGATTGGCCTGAGTCAATTGGTTCACCAACCCAGAGATAAGTGTTGCTAACTCTTGTATGCCGGAGTTGGCATTACTGTTGTTAGCATCTCCATTGTTCGAATCATCTTCGTTGTGACGGCGAGGCGGCATGTTTCTGAGAAATTAGAAACATGTTACTACCGTTTACAACGTAAGTCATACAAACAATGGTCAAATGAGTTCATTTAAACAGTTAGGATTTCATATAGGAACTATATTTCTCTCCTATCTGTCATTAACTCATAACATTTATCGATTTCCTAATATTATGCTAAGTGTCCTAGTTGGTCATAACTACTATTAGCTAACTATTCCTAAGTTCCATACATTCCCCACCCTATACCAACACTGACAACCTCCCGATGCAATGCAACAAGCTTATATATAGGGCATATGCAGAGGTGGATCGCAATCTCCCTTACACCGTCCCACCACCATTCCATTACACCACGATTATGCCCTTGTTAGCATTTAGGGTGTATCATGTATCTTACCATAGTCTCACTTCACAAACCTTATCCTAGGTAGGATAATTTTGAGTGAAGTGGTCTCTAGTTCCCTTGGACAATTAGGTTCGCCTAATGTCTAAGTTCACCTGACATGTAGGTTTGCCTATTTCTAAGTTCACCTAATGTCTAAGTTCACCTGACATTAAAGTTTCCCTAATGTCTAAGTTCACTAAATTCCATGCCAAATCTCAATGTCCATAATCATCAATAAGGGTTCATATCATCACTGAGTGCTCTTATTGTCACTAAGCGTTCATATCTTCCCTATAATTTATTCTCATCAAGTGTCCATACCATCACTAAGTGTTAGTATCATCACTATGCGTTTATATTCTCTCCAAGTGTCTATATCATCACCCAAATCCATATTTCATCACTAATCGCTCATATCGTTCGTTAATCCTATGCACCCTACGTGTCCAATCCGTGTGTTTCATAAGTGAATTTATAAGTGTTTATCAAGTGTGATCATCCATGAGTCAATCCAACCAACCTTAACCAACGTACCATCAACAATATGCCAATCATATCCTCACAACAACACCTAGTAATTTCCTAATAATATCCTAAGTTCCTGACACTGACAGACCCCCAATATACTACAAATGGTATATGTATAGGGCATATGTAAGGGTCAGTCGCAACTGCCCTAGCCAACATCCCACCACCTTTGTAGTATACCACGAGTGTGTCCTTGTCTGGAGATCAAGAGATCTAGCAGATAATTCCTAAAGCACATAAATTCCTAAGCAGTTAAGTTCTTAAGCAGACAAGTGTCCCAACCGGGTAGTTCCCTTATTCCTCAATACTGACATCCACCCGATGTACTGTAAATGGTATATATATAGGGCATATGATAAGGGTAGGTCGCAACCGCCCAAACCACCGTCCCACCACCTTTACAATACACCACGAGTATGTCCTTATCGAGTCATTAGGGCACAAGTAAGCAAATAATTAATAAGCAGCATATATAGATCAGATGTATAACAGGAGTTCAGTTGACATGTAATAAACACATAAGCATGAAATCCTGAATATACTAACTATTGTATGAAGTAATTTCATACTAGGGTATCCTACGGTTATAGACTAGGTCAACCATTTCTAGTAACCTAATTCCCTATAACCCAGGCTCTGATACCAATCTGTAACACCCCGACCGATGGCGGAAACGTCGGGATGCCACGAGGGATGTGTAGATTGTTCAAAAGCTCGTGGGCATCTAAATCGAATCATCATATATCATTCAATCAACCAAATTAATTACATAAAAATCATGTTCATCATGAAATAGTTACATCAATTACAAAAGAGAATTAACTATTTAACTAAATTCAAGTCGCCAGAATTTCAGTTAATTAGCTAAGTCCAAGATCCTATATGATGATGTCCAAAAGTGTAAGTTCCTCTTCATCAACCTACTTAGCTTCATTACCTGAAACATGTAGGAAAATCAAGTGTCAACTACGAAGTAGTTGGTGAGTAATCATAAGTTTTATATTTAAAAGTGTTTTCAAATTGATTATTAAAAGTTTAGAGTTTTCCTGAGAAAATTCACGTGACACCTGCGAGATAATCCATCATAATCCAAACACATAATCCAAACACAAAATCCAACACATAATCACACATCTCAATTAATCATAAGTATTCAATCACATAAACATTCAACCAATCTCAATTATCAACCATCTCAAATATTATAAGTGACTATACATGTATCGTTTCAAATGACCGAAGTCAAGTCAACGACACACGGATGTGGCAAACTCCACGTGACAATACATGCATCCTTGTAGTTGACCGAAGTCAAAGACAACGACACACGGATGAGGTAAACTCCTCGTGACAATACATGTATCATTGTAGTTGACCGAAGTCAAGACAACGACACACGGATGAGGCAAACTCCTCGTGACAATACATGCTGTCGTTACGAATGACCGAAGTCAACAGTAACAACTCATGGAATATGATAATCCATAAATATGGATTTCGTACAAACAAACAAGTGTCATCCATGTGATATCAAAATAATATTGAAAATGGGTATACATGTTTCACCTCCGAGTTTAAAACAAAACAGTTTAAAAAGGGAGGTTATGAGAACTTACCTGAATTTCTTAGATCCGGTGTTCTTGAAATGTGCGTGCTCACGTAAGAGAAATCACACAACTCAACAACCTGTAATTATCGTGTTTTTCGGGTTCATGAGCATATGCTTCTTATTTCAATTAATTTTCCCCTACTTGTTTCCTTTCAATATTAATCGTGTCGTTAACTTAATTTATTTCATCTAAATTAAAATGATTATTCAATGTGTTATCTCTAGTTATATCTATATCAATACCCACCTTTGCATGCACTTCTAGTTAGATTGTCACCATAGCTTTAAATTAATAACTTTAAATCTAAGTTTAAGAGATTGAATTTGCAAGGGATCCTTATAATTTATTCATCATATAGAGTCTCAAAATTTAACTTGTATTTATTAAGAAAAGGTGACAATTACACTTCCATGCATACATAAGTATACCCCACCACGTGTTCTTTCGTTTATCTCAAATTACATGTGCTCCAGTACCCATTTCTTATTTCCAAACGAGTTTTAAATCAACAACCCTAGCAACCAGCGAACCTATCCAAAGTCTCCCCCTAGGTTCGGCCCTCACTTAGCCCACAGCCCCTAGGTTCGTTACCATAGGTTCGTAGGTCTTAGGGTTCGTTTATTAGAAAGGTTCGTTGGCTAGGAAGAGTTTCACTAAGTAGGGTTCGGTGAACAGCTCACTATGCACGAGGTTCGGGACCCAATTGTTCTAGTTAGCAGGTGAGAAGGTTCGGCCCAACTAATCCATGGGTTCGGCAATTTAGTAATGATACTTAGGTTCGTGACTCCCATGAGGTTCGGCTGAGCTATGAAACTGAACCAAAAAGGTTCGGCTAAAGTATAGGGTTCGTCACCTTTTGGTTCGCATAGGGTTCGGCAGCTGGGTCCTGTTGGAACCAGGGTTCGACCAAAGGTTCGCATGGCATGCCACTACAGGGTTCGTGGCTAAAGGGAACAAGAAGGTTCGTCTCATTTAGGGTTCGCCACCCTTTTCCCGCCCATGAGGGTTCGGTATCACAAGCAGAAAAGGTTCGGCCACCTCCAAAGGTTCGGCCGACCTGCTTATGGAGCTGTTCATCATCATCTCCGGATCATATCATCCATGGCAGCCTGTTACACTCACTTATTCTACCCTATACATGCACGATTCGGTGTTCTAACTCGTTAATACTACACTCCCAAGTACAAGATGTAACCGATTAAAGTTTTAGTGTGAGAAACAAACTAAAATCCGAGATTTACCTCTTAAATGTAGATTAAGCTCTAGATCTCTGCGTGGAATCTTGTTCTCCTCGGTCTCACGAACGCGTAGGCACCAAGAACTTGTGATTTCGTTGAGAATCGGAAGAGGAAAGTTAAAGAGAAGTTGAGAGAGAGGTTGGGTGGACGTTTTTTGGTCTAGAGAGAGAAAGAAAGATGTGAAAATGAGAAAGATGGTGGAGACTCCACCACTTATGTCTATCATGTTTCCCCCGCGTTCGGTCTCGTCTTTATCGCGATACGACTTATAAAATGTTCGGTTTTCAACGTGAAATACTTTTAAACATAAAACATTCAATTATATTATTTTTGTTTTAAATAAATAGTTTTTCAATTAAAATCGTTTAAATAAAAGATCACCATTTATTTTAGTTAAATCAATTATTTAAATAATTAATCTATTCGAATACGTTTGTGATTCCTAATAAACGTTTTAAGTTTTCATTTATTAATTTAATATCGTTTGATATTATTTTATTATCTCGTCGAAACGCATTACTTGCGTACGTATTCGTAAAGATCGTCACCTTTGCGAATCCGACGCTCGTACTGTATTTCGATTCGATCTACAATTTATGCAATATCGTTTCAGAATATCATTCTCAATAATTATATTCGCATGAATCGTCACCCACGCGAATACATTTATTAAGTTAACATTTCTGAACTAATATTCGTGTATAAGTTATGTTCGTAACCTCACCATCGCGTATTCATTTCCAATTAAACTTTTATCATTTTATTAACTTTAATATTATAATTCCCAATCCAAAACCCACTAACCCAAGTCACTGACACATCCATGATAGACCGAAATATGCATATGTATAGGGCATATGCAGAGGTAGATCGCAACCTCCCCTACACCGTCCCACCGCTATTTCGATAAACCATGACCATGTGTCCTTGACTATGTTTAGCAACCAGACCATAAACAAACTCCCAGTTCCTTTCCATTCCAAACCAGTAGTCCATATCATCTGAAATGTGACTGCGATAAACTCTCTGGTTCCGTTTAGTTGGGTTTCAACTAAACTTCCCATGGTTTACGCGTATAATATGTTCTAAACATGTATGCCAGTAACAGTGATAATCATCAAATAATGTATCAATATTAATAATTACAAAATCTCAGGTCATAACAGTACAATCGTACGGATGTACGGACGACCGGAAGTACAGTGATGTTACAGTCTCCCCTAATTAAAGGAATTTCGTCCCGAAATTCAACTTGGAGTGACCGTAGTAAATAAATGTGGGTACTTAAGCTTCTTCTGATCTTCCCGCTCCCAAGTGAATTCTGGACCCCGCTTCGATTCCCAACGTACTTTGACAATTGGAATTCTACTGCGTTTGAGCTTTTTAACCTCACGATCCATTATCTCCACCGGCTTTTCAACAAAATGCATGGTATCATCGACGCGAATGTCATCGAGTGGTACTGAAGATCCTGATCAGCTAAGCACTTTCTTAAGTTGGACACGCGAAACATCGGGTGCACGTTGCTAAGTTCAGTAGGAAGTTCCAGCTTGTAAGCAACCTTCCCGATCCATTCAAGGAACTTAAATGGGCCAACATATCGTGGTGCAAGTTTACCTTTCTTTCCGAATCGGACCACGCCCTTCCAAGGCGACACTTTAAGTAGTACCATATCGCCAACTTCAAACTCTAATGGTTTCCTCCGTTTATCCGCGTAGCTCTTCTGTCGACTGCGTGCAGCTAATAGATTGTCACGGATCTGGCGGATCTTGTCAGTCGTTTCCTGAATAATCTCGGGACCAGTAATCTGCGAATCGTCGACTTCGGTCCAGCAAATAGGTGACCGACATTTCCTGCCATATAGAGCTTCAAACGGTGCCATACCAATGCTCGCATGATAACTATTGTTATACGAGAACTCAACTAATGGTAAATGGCTATCCCAATTGCCACCGAAATCGATGACACAAGCTCTCAACATATCTTCTAGTGTCTGGATCGTTCGCTCCGTCTGTCCATCCGTTTGAGGATGATAGGCAGTGCTAAGATCCAGTCTTGTTCCAAAGGCTTCATGAAGTGATTCCCAAATCGTGCCGTGAAACGAGCATCATGGTCCGATATTATACTTAAGGGAATACCATGTCGGCTAATGATCTCATCAATGTAGATACGCGCTAACTTCCGCACAGGGTACGTTTCGCGTATTGGTAAGAAGTGAGCCGACTTGATCAATCTATCGACTATCACCCAGATACTATTCTTACCGTTTGCGGTTCGTGGGAGTTTGGTAATAAAGTCCATGGAGATATTCTCCCACTTCCACATCAGTATCTCTGGTTGTAATAACAATCCCGAAGGTCGCTGGTGTTCTGCCTTGACTTTAGCACAGTTAAGGCATTTGGACACATATTCAGCAATATCCTTCTTCATTCCAGGCCACCAGTGGCTGATTCAGCACCCGTGAACTTCAGAGGATTACAGGAGTTGAAATGCTTGAATGTGCAAGTTGGCAGATTTGCACCTCCTCTGTTTTGATTGATGTTCTGATTGGCCTGAGTCAATTGGTTCACCAACCCAGAGATAAGTGTTGCTAACTCTTGTATGCCGGAGTTGGCATTACTGTTGTTAGCATCTCCATTGTTCGAATCATCTTCGTTGTGACGGCGAGGCGGCATGTTTCTGAGAAATTAGAAACATGTTACTACCGTTTACAACGTAAGTCATACAAACAATGGTCAAATGAGTTCATTTAAACAGTTAGGATTTCATATAGGAACTATATTTCTCTCCTATCTGTCATTAACTCATAACATTTATCGATTTCCTAATATTATGCTAAGTGTCCTAGTTGGTCATAACTACTATTAGCTAACTATTCCTAAGTTCCATACATTCCCCACCCTATACCAACACTGACAACCTCCCGATGCAATGCAACAAGCTTATATATAGGGCATATGCAGAGGTGGATCGCAATCTCCCTTACACCGTCCCACCACCATTCCATTACACCACGATTATGCCCTTGTTAGCATTTAGGGTGTATCATGTATCTTACCATAGTCTCACTTCACAAACCTTATCCTAGGTAGGATAATTTTGAGTGAAGTGGTCTCTAGTTCCCTTGGACAATTAGGTTCGCCTAATGTCTAAGTTCACCTGACATGTAGGTTTGCCTATTTCTAAGTTCACCTAATGTCTAAGTTCACCTGACATTAAAGTTTCCCTAATGTCTAAGTTCACTAAATTCCATGCCAAATCTCAATGTCCATAATCATCAATAAGGGTTCATATCATCACTGAGTGCTCTTATTGTCACTAAGCGTTCATATCTTCCCTATAATTTATTCTCATCAAGTGTCCATACCATCACTAAGTGTTAGTATCATCACTATGCGTTTATATTCTCTCCAAGTGTCTATATCATCACCCAAATCCATATTTCATCACTAATCGCTCATATCGTTCGTTAATCCTATGCACCCTACGTGTCCAATCCGTGTGTTTCATAAGTGAATTTATAAGTGTTTATCAAGTGTGATCATCCATGAGTCAATCCAACCAACCTTAACCAACGTACCATCAACAATATGCCAATCATATCCTCACAACAACACCTAGTAATTTCCTAATAATATCCTAAGTTCCTGACACTGACAGACCCCCAATATACTACAAATGGTATATGTATAGGGCATATGTAAGGGTCAGTCGCAACTGCCCTAGCCAACATCCCACCACCTTTGTAGTATACCACGAGTGTGTCCTTGTTTGGAGATCAAGAGATCTAGCAGATAATTCCTAAAGCACATAAATTCCTAAGCAGTTAAGTTCTTAAGCAGACAAGTGTCCCAACCGGGTAGTTCCCTTATTCCTCAATACTGACATCCACCCGATGTACTGTAAATGGTATATATATAGGGCATATGATAAGGGTAGGTCGCAACCGCCCAAACCACCGTCCCACCACCTTTACAATACACCACGAGTATGTCCTTATCGAGTCATTAGGGCACAAGTAAGCAAATAATTAATAAGCAGCATATATAGATCAGATGTATAACAGGAGTTCAGTTGACATGTAATAAACACATAAGCATGAAATCCTGAATATACTAACTATTGTATGAAGTAATTTCATACTAGGGTATCCTACGGTTATAGACTAGGTCAACCATTTCTAGTAACCTAATTCCCTATAACCCAGGCTCTGATACCAATCTGTAACACCCCGACCGATGGCGGAAACGTCGGGATGCCACGAGGGATGTGTAGATTGTTCAAAAGCTCGTGGGCATCTAAATCGAATCATCATATATCATTCAATCAACCAAATTAATTACATAAAAATCATGTTCATCATGAAATAGTTACATCAATTACAAAAGAGAATTAACTATTTAACTAAATTCAAGTCGCCAGAATTTCAGTTAATTAGCTAAGTCCAAGATCCTATATGATGATGTCCAAAAGTGTAAGTTCCTCTTCATCAACCTACTTAGCTTCATTACCTGAAACATGTAGGAAAATCAAGTGTCAACTACGAAGTAGTTGGTGAGTAATCATAAGTTTTATATTTAAAAGTGTTTTCAAATTGATTATTAAAAGTTTAGAGTTTTCCTGAGAAAATTCACGTGACACCTGCGAGATAATCCATCATAATCCAAACACAAAATCCAACACATAATCACACATCTCAATTAATCATAAGTATTCAATCACATAAACATTCAACCAATCTCAATTATCAACCATCTCAAATATTATAAGTGACTATACATGTATCGTTTCAAATGACCGAAGTCAAGTCAACGACACACGGATGTGGCAAACTCCACGTGACAATATATGCATCCTTGTAGTTGACCGAAGTCAAAGACAACGACACACGGATGAGGTAAACTCCTCGTGACAATACATGTATCATTGTAGTTGACCGAAGTCAAGACAACGACACACGGATGAGGCAAACTCCTCGTGACAATACATGCTGTCGTTACGAATGACCGAAGTCAACAGTAACAACTCATGGAATATGATAATCCATAAATATGGATTTCGTACAAACAAACAAGTGTCATCCATGTGATATCAAAATAATATTGAAAATGGGTATACATGTTTCACCTCCGAGTTTAAAACAAAACAGTTTAAAAAGGGAGGTTATGAGAACTTACCTGAATTTCTTAGATCCGGTGTTCTTGAAATGTGCGTGCTCACGTAAGAGAAATCACACAACTCAACAACCTGTAATTATCGTGTTTTTCGGGTTCATGAGCATATGCTTCTTATTTCAATTAATTTTCCCCTACTTGTTTCCTTTCAATATTAATCGTGTCGTTAACTTAATTTATTTCATCTAAATTAAAATGATTATTCAATGTGTTATCTCTAGTTATATCTATATCAATACCCACCTTTGCATGCACTTCTAGTTAGATTGTCACCATAGCTTTAAATTAATAACTTTAAATCTAAGTTTAAGAGATTGAATTTGCAAGGGATCCTTATAATTTATTCATCATATAGAGTCTCAAAATTTAACTTGTATTTATTAAGAAAAGGTGACAATTACACTTCCATGCATACATAAGTATACCCCACCACGTGTTCTTTCGTTTATCTCAAATTACATGTGCTCCAGTACCCATTTCTTATTTCCAAACGAGTTTTAAATCAACAACCCTAGCAACCAGCGAACCTATCCAAAGTCTCCCCCTAGGTTCGGCCCTCACTTAGCCCACAGCCCCCTAGGTTCGTTACCATAGGTTCGTAGGTCTTAGGGTTCGTTTATTAGAAAGGTTCGTTGGCTAGGAAGAGTTTCACTAAGTAGGGTTCGGTGAACAGCTCACTATGCACGAGGTTCGGGACCCAATTGTTCTAGTTAGCAGGTGAGAAGGTTCGGCCCAACTAATCCATGGGTTCGGCAATTTAGTAATGATACTTAGGTTCGTGACTCCCATGAGGTTCGGCTGAGCTATGAAACTGAACCAAAAAGGTTCGGCTAAAGTATAGGGTTCGTCACCTTTTGGTTCGCATAGGGTTCGGCAGCTGGGTCCTGTTGGAACCAGGGTTCGACCAAAGGTTCGCATGGCATGCCACTACAGGGTTCGTGGCTAAAGGGAACAAGAAGGTTCGTCTCATTTAGGGTTCGCCACCCTTTTCCGCCCATGAGGGTTCGGTATCACAAGCAGAAAAGGTTCGGCCACCTCCAAAGGTTCGGCCGACCTGCTTATGGAGCTGTTCATCATCATCTCCGGATCATATCATCCATGGCAGCCTGTTACACTCACTTATTCTACCCTATACATGCACGATTCGGTGTTCTAACTCGTTAATACTACACTCCCAAGTACAAGATGTAACCGATTAAAGTTTTAGTGTGAGAAACAAACTAAAATCCGAGATTTACCTCTTAAATGTAGATTAAGCTCTAGATCTCTGCGTGGAATCTTGTTCTCCTCGGTCTCACGAACGCGTAGGCACCAAGAACTTGTGATTTCGTTGAGAATCGGAAGAGGAAAGTTAAAGAGAAGTTGAGAGAGAGGTTGGGTGGACGTTTTTTGGTCTAGAGAGAGAAAGAAAGATGTGAAAATGAGAAAGATGGTGGAGACTCCACCACTTATGTCTATCATGTTTCCCCCGCGTTCGGTCTCGTCTTTATCGCGATACGACTTATAAAATGTTCGGTTTTCAACGTGAAATACTTTTAAACATAAAACATTCAATTATATTATTTTGTTTTAAATAAATAGTTTTTCAATTAAAATCGTTTAAATAAAAGATCACCATTTATTTTAGTTAAATCAATTATTTAAATAATTAATCTATTCGAATACGTTTGTGATTCCTAATAAACGTTTTAAGTTTTCATTTATTAATTTAATATCGTTTGATATTATTTTATTATCTCGTCGAAACGCATTACTTGCGTACGTATTCGTAAAGATCGTCACCTTTGCGAATCCGACGCTCGTACTGTATTTCGATTCGATCTACAATTTATGCAATATCGTTTCAGAATATCATTCTCAATAATTATATTCGCATGAATCGTCACCCACGCGAATACATTTATTAAGTTAACATTTCTGAACTAATATTCGTGTATAAGTTATGTTCGTAACCTCACCATCGCGTATTCATTTCCAATTAAACTTTTATCATTTTATTAACTTTAATATTATAATTCCCAATCCAAAACCCACTAACCCAAGTCACTGACACATCCATGATAGACCGAAATATGCATATGTATAGGGCATATGCAGAGGTAGATCGCAACCTCCCCTACACCGTCCCACCGCTATTTCGATAAACCATGACCATGTGTCCTTGACTATGTTTAGCAACCAGACCATAAACAAACTCCCAGTTCCTTTCCATTCCAAACCAGTAGTCCATATCATCTGAAATGTGACTGCGATAAACTCTCTGGTTCCGTTTAGTTGGGTTTCAACTAAACTTCCCATGGTTTACGCGTATAATATGTTCTAAACATGTATGCCAGTAACAGTGATAATCATCAAATAATGTATCAATATTAATAATTACAAAATCTCAGGTCATAACAGTACAATCGTACGGATGTACGGACGACCGGAAGTACAGTGATGTTACAGTCTCCCCTAATTAAAGGAATTTCGTCCCGAAATTCAACTTGGAGTGACCGTAGTAAATAAATGTGGGTACTTAAGCTTCATCTGATCTTCCCGCTCCCAAGTGAATTCTGGACCCCGCTTCGATTCCCAACGTACTTTGACAATTGGAATTCTACTGCGTTTGAGCTTTTTAACCTCACGATCCATTATCTCCACCGGCTTTTCAACAAAATGCATGGTATCATCGACGCGAATGTCATCGAGTGGTACTGAAGATCCTGATCAGCTAAGCACTTTCTTAAGTTGGACACGCGAAACATCGGGTGCACGTTGCTAAGTTCAGTAGGAAGTTCCAGCTTGTAAGCAACCTTCCCGATCCATTCAAGGAACTTAAATGGGCCAACATATCGTGGTGCAAGTTTACCTTTCTTTCCGAATCGGACCACGCCCTTCCAAGGCGACACTTTAAGTAGTACCATATCGCCAACTTCAAACTCTAATGGTTTCCTCCGTTTATCCGCGTAGCTCTTCTGTCGACTGCGTGCAGCTAATAGATTGTCACGGTTCTGGCGGATCTTGTCAGTCGTTTCCTGAATAATCTCGGGACCAGTAATCTGCGAATCGTCGACTTCGGTCCAGCAAATAGGTGACCGACATTTCCTGCCATATAGAGCTTCAAACGGTGCCATACCAATGCTCGCATAATAACTATTGTTATACGAGAACTCAACTAATGGTAAATGGCTATCCCAATTGCCACCGAAATCGATGACACAAGCTCTCAACATATCTTCTAGTGTCTGGATCGTTCGCTCCGTCTGTCCATCCGTTTGAGGATGATAGGCAGTGCTAAGATCCAGTCTTGTTCCAAAGGCTTCATGAAGTGATTCCCGAAATCGTGCCGTGAAACGAGCATCATGGTCCGATATTATACTTAAGGGAATACCATGTCGGCTAATGATCTCATCAATGTAGATACGCGCTAACTTCCGCACAGGGTACGTTTCGCGTATTGGTAAGAAGTGAGCCGACTTGGTCAATCTATCGACTATCACCCAGATACTATTCTTACCGTTTGCGGTTCGTGGGAGTTTGGTAATAAAGTCCATGGAGATATTCTCCCACTTCCACATCAGTATCTCTGGTTGTAATAACAATCCCGAAGGTCGCTGGTGTTCTGCCTTGACTTTAGCACAGTTAAGGCATTTGGACACATATTCAGCAATATCCTTCTTCATTCCAGGCCACCAGTACAAGCCCCTAAGGTCTTGATACATCTTGTCAGAACCTGGATGGATCGAGTAGCGAGACTTATGAGCTTCATCCATAATTACCATCCTAAGATCACCCATGTTCGGTATCCACAACCGATTCAAATAATACATCAAACCATCATCCTTGGTTTCCAATAAAATCTCAGCCCCACAGGACATCTCATTCTTCAAGTTGTCTTGATCCAATGAGTGTTGTTGGGCTGTGAGAACATCATTACGAAGGTTAGTGTTCACTCGGACACTATGGATCTGAACTTGACTTTTGCGACTAAGCGCATCTGCTACTACATTCGCTTTGCCAGGATGGTAGCGAATTTCACAGTCATAATCGTTCAACAGTTCCACCCATCTCCGTTGTCTCATGTTAAGTTCTTTCTGATTGAGAATATGTTGTAAGCTTTTATGATCAGTGAACACTACACACTTAGTGCCATAAAGATAGTGTCTCCATATCTTCAAGGCAAACACGACTGCACCAAGTTCCAAGTCGTGTGTGGTGTAGTTCTTCTCATGAATTTTCAGTTGTCTTGATGCATAGGCCACAACCCTTCCCCGTTGCATGAGAACACAACCGAGACCTAGGTTGGATGCATCACAATAGACCACGAAATCAACATTTCCATCAGGCAATGTCAAGACAGGAGCATCACAAAGTTTCTGCTTCAAAGTCTGAAATGCCTCTTCTTGCTTCGGTCCCCACTCATAAGGTTTATTCTTCTGAGTCAAAGAAGTAAGAGGGACAGCAATCCTGGAGAAATTCGAGATAAACCGCCGATAGTAACCGGCAAGTCCAAGGAACGATCGAATCTCCGTGGGTGTCTTCGGTGTACTCCAATTCTTCACTGCGTCAATCTTTGCTGGATCCACGTGAACTCCATATTCGTTGACTATGTGCCCCAAGAATTGAACTTCCTTAAGCCAAAATTCACATTTAGAGAATTTGGCATACAGTCGCTCTTCTCTTAGGATCTCCAGAACCAACTTAAGGTGTTTCTCGTGTTCCTCCTTGGTCTTTGAGTAGATCAAAATATCATCAATGAATACAATCACAAATTTATCCAAGTATGGCCTGCAAACACGGTTCATGAGATCCATGAAAACCGCAGGTGCATTGGTAAGGCCGAAAGGCATTACCAAAAATTCATAATGGTCATATCTTGTCCTGAAAGCTGTCTTGGGAATATCATCATCATATACACGAAGCTGATGATACCCAGACCTAAGATCGATCTTTGAGAACCATGCCGAGCCTTGAAGCTGATCAAATAGATCATCGATGCGCGGCAGTGGATATCGATTCTTAATTGTGAGTTTGTTCAATTCGCGGTAGTCGATGCACATCCGGAATGACCCGTCCTTCTTCTTGACAAACAGGACCGGTGCACCCCATGGCGAATGGCTCGGGCGAATAAATCCTTTATCGGTAAGTTCTTGCAGTTGGGTCGCCAATTCTTGCAACTCCGAAGGCGCAAGTCTGTATGGAGCTTTGGCGACAGGGTTCGCACCAGGTACCAAGTCAATTCGAAACTCTACTTGACGTTCAAGTGGAAGACCCGGTAAATCATCTGGAAATACTTCTGAAAAATCTCGTATCACTGGAACATCTTCAATTTTCTTTCCTTTCTCTTTCTTCTCCACAATGTGAGCTAAAAATGCTATACATTTCTTCCTAAGGTACTTGTGTGCTTTAGTGCATGACATCAGCTTAAGACCTTTACTAGAAGTTTCTCCAAAAACTCTTAAAGTTTCACCCGAAGGTAATGGAATACGAATATATTTTTCATGGCAAACTATCTCCGCTCTGTGGGTGGCTAACCAATCCATGCCTATGATAACATCAAAGCTACCAAGATGCATAGGTATAAGATCAATCGGGAAAACGTGATCATTTAAGTTCACAGTACATCCGATAATAACAGTGTCAATATCAATAGTGTTTCCGTCAGCCACCTCCACGTTAAACGGTTTATCTAAATATGTACGTGTTCTACCAAGTAAGCATTCAAAATCATATGAAACGAAACTCCTATCGGCACCAGAATCAAATAAGACAGATGCAAAAGAGTTGTTGATCAGAAATGTACCGTTGATCACGTCTTGGTTGGCTTGAGCAGCTGGAGCATTCAGTTGGAACGCCCGACCTCTTGCCACCCTCTGATTGTTTCCGGTCAACTTTGGGCATTGGTTTCTGAAGTGACCTACTTCGCCGCACTCATAACAGGCTCTTGCCTGTGCAGGTACCTGGCGAACAGGTTCAGCTTGTATCGGTTGAGCTTGTGGAGTGGGCAATGCAAGCGGAGCAAGTTGCATCCTTTGTGCTTGCTGTGCACTCCTGCAGACATTAGCAAAATGACCAAACTTGCCACAGTTGTTGCAGATGCGACAAGGCACGTTTGGCAGGTGATGATATCTACAAGTGTTACACTGGGGATTATTCCCAATGTAATTACTTGCAGTGGTGTTGTTGGACCGAAATATGCATATGTATAGGGCATATGCAGAGGTAGATCTCAACCTCCCCTACACCGTCCCACCGCTATTTCGATAAACCATGACCATGTGTCCTTGACTATGTTTAGCAACCAGACCATAAACAAACTCCCAGTTCCTTTCCATTCCAAACCAGTAGTCCATATCATCTGAAATGTGACTGCAATAAACTCTCTGGTTCCGTTTAGTTGAGTTTCAACTAAACTTCTCATGGTTTACGCGTATAATATGTTCTAAACATGTATACCAGTAACAGTGATAATCATCAAATAATGTATCAATATTAATAATTACAAAATCTCAGGTCATAACAGTACAATCGTACGGTTGTACGGACGACCGGAAGTACAGTGATGTTACACAATCAATTCAGATAAAGTTTCAAACTTTGATGGTATGAGGAACTCCCGGTACTTAGCATTCAACATATTATGGTACCTGTTAATCCACATTCGTTCAGTCCTAAGAAGATCAGGACAGAATTTGGCTTTATCAAAGAACACTGCAGTAATAGTGTCTATATCCTCCTCCTTGTGCCTCATATGTAAAAATTCCTCAGTAATTCTATCAATAGCAGCCTGAGGACAAAATCGTTTAAGGAACAATTCCTTAAATGCACCCCAAGTCAGTTCCTTTATACCATCCCGACCCTTCTCCTTTCGGAGAAGTTCCCACCAATCTTTTGCTCGCTCTTTCAATTGATTTCCAGCAAACATTACCTCATCAGATGGATCACAATGACACGTTTCAAACGTGCTTTCCATATCAGCTATCCACCTTTGGCTTAACAGTGGATCTACTTCGCCTTTAAATTTCGTTGGCTTACAAGCCACAAACTCTTTGTAAGTAACCTTTTTAGAAGGCTTCTCCCCACTTATTTCATCTTTAAGAGTTGCAAACTCTTCACTTATAAAATTTTTCAACGAAGCTTGTAATCCATCTAAACGAGTTGGTAAGGTAGCTTCAAATGCTTTAGCTACCTCCTCCCTCACCATTACTTGCAGTTCGGTGAGATGTTCCTCCTCATGCCCTAACCCTTCAGGGTTATGTTAATCAGCCATTTTATGATTGAAATAATTTAAACATATCATTAGTTTACATATATATACTCAACATATATGCAAACCACATACTCGTCCTTAACGGACTTATACACTACATATTTTTGTGTCTTTATTGAATATTCACACTCTTATGAATTACTCAATTATATACGTATACAGACACAACTGTGATTTTCAACTAATCACATACCCCCAGTTCTAACACTTTACCAAATCTTCCATTTGCTAATATGAAATAATGTTCCTAAGGATACGTTCATATCGTGTATATGTTACTAAGCTGCCCAGGCATAGCAAGATATGCACCATATACCCGTTTCCTTACGTTCACTGTCTCACACAAGTTAGGAATATTGGTTTATAACAGAACAAGTCCTCATATCACACAACATTAAACAACAATTTACAGATACATCATACCTGGTGAGTTCGGCTTTGTGATCGGATTTCGAATCGAACGGCTCTTCTCATCTATCCAGAGCTCAATGGTCTGAGTTTAAGTGTTCATGACGCACTCAAATCCCTCAAACCTTTGGCTCTGATACCAACCTGTGACATCCACTGTCACTTTCATGTCACATTCGGACATTTTACACCCATATTTAATAAATTACGTTAGGTCCCAGTAAAAACTTTCGTGTTTTATACACCTGTAAACATACTATTTACTAACATTTGTTAAAACAAAATTAACGTATGTCTACATACTCCACAAAACATTTATTACACAAAAGTTACACAACCTTTTGGTTATTAAAGTTTAAAACCATCATACGAGCCTTCATGTTCGATTCCCGATCACCATCACCGCTCACCCGACTCCTTATTACCTGTAAACACCACGTTTAAAATCACCATTACTTCGTTAGAACTAAGTAAGATTACCTCACTATTCCACCCAGTGTATTTCATAATATCATATGGATACACTAATGAGGTTTCAAATAAAATTTGACAACAACGGTCAACCACATACAAAACGATTTACAAACGGTTCGTTTTCAACCAAAACCTCATTATAACTCCCAGTCATGCACAATCATTATACTTTAACATAACACCGATATAAACACACAAAACTCCACTTGTGCATCATATTTCACAAAAATCACAATTTACAATTTGACACTTGAATTTCAAATGTCAATCCCTTTATAGGACATTTATTGTTCACACACCTTGTGAATCAATTACATTGGAATTGCAAGTCTTATGTTCACACACCTTGTGAATCAAAACATGCACATTACCAATCCACCATTTGTTCACACACCTTGTGAATCAATTACATTGGAATAGCAAGTCTTATGTTCACACACCTTGTGAATCAAAACATGCATATTACCAATCCACCGTTTGTTCACACACCTTGTGAATCAATTACATTGGAATAGCAAGTCTTATGTTCACACACCTTGTGAATCAAAACATGCATATTACCAATCCACCGTTTGTTCACACACCTTGTGAATCAATTGCATTGGAATTGCAAGTCTTATGTTCACACACCTTGTGAATCAAAACATGCATATTACCAATCCACCGTTTGTTCACACACCTTGTGAATCAATTACATTGGAATTGCAAGTCTTATGTTCACACACCTTGTGAATCATGCAACAACAATGACCACAATCATTTATATTCATATCAACCAAATCAACGAATTATGTATATATGCTAAATGCACAATTACTTGTAGTGTGGACTCACCCAGTCCTTTAACTACAAATTCAATCAATTAGGTAACTACCTCGCTTTGGAGAGTTATCAACAATCTCCAACTCTTTCCCAGGCCTTCTAGAACTAGATTCACCTCCTTTTCCTATTATATATTCACATATTACAGGATTTAACAACATGACCACTGTAACATCAGTGCCGGAACCGTTACCGGAACAGTGATCGTAACAGTGCGTGAACAGTAATTAGGTACAATTTTCATATAATTCAGTGTATTTCATGTTCATATCAAACCTCAGTATCATTTCATGTTAACAAAACAGTGAATTCACAGACATTTCAGAGAAATCAATTCAGAACAATGATTCTTGAGTCAGATAATTATCTGGCAACACAGAATCATCATGTGATTTATTTGTTAGGATTTTATTATGTATAAACGTATGTGAGGCCTTACAGGACAAAACAACACGAATATCGTTAAGTGAATGCTAAACCGACAGATTATTCGTATAGGTGACGATCTGTACGAATAAATCTAAAAGTTTAACGTTCTGAATGATATTCGATAATTAGAAAGCAATATTGAAAAGTGTAGTTATCGTCGTATTTGATTCGAACAAATACGCGCGATGACCGCACGATTCGATTTAAACGCTAAATAAATATTTTGTAAATTAATAATTAAAAGATATTTAGTTAATTTATTAGGAATTACAACCTGAAATAATTTTATAAATTCTATTTTAAAACCGAGTCGTTTCGTTACGAGAACGACGCGAAAACGACGTTTTTACGTGAAACCACGCGAAACCGAACGAACCCGAACGAAACCCGGTATTTCCCCAAATTTAATGTGGTCATTAAGACCACAACAACCACCACCAACCAGCCAACACCACCATTTTCGCCATTTTTTTTTTCCTCTCAAGTTCTCTCTCTCTAAAATCTTCAACTTCTCACTAGGATTTCTAGCTCAAATCATAACCATTTTATGTGTTCTTGGTGTCAAAATCACCACCATCACTTGTAGATCATAGAAGTACAACGGATCGGGGTTAAAATCCCACAGATTCAAGGTAAAATCACGATCTTTGTTCGGTTTTAGGGTTTTGAAAACCCTCGTGGTCGCCCTTTGTGCTTGGCCGGTTCTAGACGCTTTCAACACTTAGGGTGTGCACCAAATACACTTAGAACATTATAGGAACAAGTTTCAGTTCAATCTATGGTTGATTTGTTCGAAAATCCATGTGGCACATGTTCAGGTCGATCGGCCGAATGACCTAGCACAGGTGGCCGAATGACCGGCCGTCGAATGAACCCTAGCCCACATTCGGCGAATGAGCTCTAGCCCTTATTCGGCGAATGAACCCACTCAGTCGGCACTGCCATTCGTCCCTAGGTCTCATTCGAATAACCTCACCTATTCGGCCAATGCACCATTCGACCGACTCTCATTCGTGGGAACCTATTCGACCAGTAGCCATTCGCTCTAGCATCTCCTTCGGCCAACATTCATTCGGCTGTCCTCCTTCGACAGACCCATTCGACCAAGAAGCCTCATTGGGTCATGACTCATCATTCGGCCACTTCTACTTCGGCAAAGCATGATTCGGATATAGGTCATTTGGGTTGGGCTCATGAGATAGCCGAGCTTCGGTCAAGGAAAAGTGGGATGGTCGAACGTGCAGGGCTAGGGTAATGAGGTTATGCTTGGGTTGAGAGTGTGTGTGTGCATGAGGGAGTGCATGCATAGTTGAGATAACCTTGTGTGTGCATGCATGGATTCGGCCATGTGTGTGTATACATGGGAAAAACTAGAGTTTTCTAAAACATTATGGGTTGGGTTTTAAGTAACAAGAATTTTCTTAAACCTCCTCATTTTCTGAACATAGATATTTAGTCTAAGGTTATAGCTTACTCTCACAAGTAACTTCCAACACTTAGACGGGTTATGAGAACATGTGACTGGTCAAAGTGATTCACTTGAATTACTTAGGCCGTGTTACTCAAAAGATGTATCAAGAACAACTCGGAAATCAAAAATCTTATAAATGGGCCCAAGGGTGGCCCAATAGGCTCAATATGAGCCCATCATGTTTGATTATCTTTTTCTTAAATTAATTATTTATTATAAAAGAAATTAAAGTAATAATGTTAATTAAATTATATAATGTGTTCTAAATGATTAAACTAGAATGAAAAATATTAAAAACAATTTGATTAAGACCTTTAATGTAATTAAAATGAACCCTAATCATCTAGGGTTAGTAACTATTATCGTGGGATAAAGGGGTTGTTTATGGGTAATAAGGTTAGCTTAGTTAGAGAAAACCATAGAAACACATTAGTAATCTAAGACACGTAGTTGCACACCGAGACCAAACCCCAGTTAGGATGTTTATTATAAATACTTATCGTCTGCGAATCCTTTTAAAACAACTCAGGAACCGAAGATACATAAGCAACAACAACGAGCGCGCATTTGTGGTAATTCAATACAAAGCAACACAGGTGAGTTCATTGCCCCTTTTCTAAACATTTTTGTTTTTAAACGCGGGGCTGAGAAGCATGCGTAAACTGTTTTTATTTAAACTGTTTATTTAAATGCTTTGATTCATTATATGTTTTACATATATATGTTGTTGATACTCCTAGACTCCTGTCTAGGAAATTATTGAACAAATCAAGTTATCAAATAAATTTAAGTACTCTTATGAGTAATACCTTAAATTTAACTTCTAAATCAACCCTTAGTCCATCAAGTTCAAATTCAGAATCTAAATTCAAAGTGAAATCAAATGAACATAATCAAGGGAATCATAACTCAGTGTGTGATCTGAGACCCAATAATCATAATCAAATCAACTATCATTGAAAATCATGGGAATTCAAAGAATCAAGAATCATGAGACTCAAGAGATCAGAAATCATAAATGTGTGTGACTCATTGAAATAATGAAATCATTATGATCTAATGAACTCATTAATACTCAATTCAAGGTGGATGCCAGTTGTATATGGAATCAAGACCACGTGTAACACACATATAAAGTCCCTTCAGGTATAGAAGACTCTTGTAGTCAGGCTATACGGGCAACAACGTGAACAATCATTGAAATCAATATCAAAGTCTAGAGAATCAAGAGATCAAGAAACAAAGGATATCCTTAAAGTCCCCGCATGTACAGAAGACCTTTGGGTCAAGCTGTAAGGGCAAAACATTAAAGTCCCCGCATGTACAGAAGACCTTTGGGTCAAGCTGTAAGGGCAAAACATTTAAAATCCCGTCAGTTCAGGTGTACTCCTTGTGAGTTATGCCTGACATGGGTCACGTGTGAGAGGTTACAACTTGGACACCCACCAACAACTAAGTCTAACTGATTGAGTAAAATCATACCCAATCATCATGTCTTAGTTGTATTTAAATGTTTTATTTAATTATTAAATTAAATATTTGACATTTTACTATTATCACTGTCTTTTCGGGAAATCATGTATCTATGAGGAACTCAAGAAATCAAAGACATATCAGATTTCAATATTAAAATCTAAATCAGAAGTGTGTTGGGTAAAAATGCTTAATTATCATTAATATCAATGTCCTATGCGGATTAGTATGTGGTGGGATGGCGTCTGGGCGGGGTTGTAGCCTTGACCCAGGGGTATGCCCTATATATAAGCATACCGATCTGGATGATACAGTTGATGTTAATGAGGTTAGGGTCTTTACCAAAGGAGGATTCAAATCATTTTCAAATTATAAAACTATATGAACTCACCAACCATGTGTTGACTTGATTTTTGCATGACTTCTCAGGTGACGAACAGGTCAACTAAGGAGTTATTCCTTTTGGACTAGGACTTCAGATAGAAGACTTAGCTTTTTGGACCTGCATATATTTTGAAGACATCATTACACAAATTATTTTGTATATCTTGTGTAAATACAAGATAGAAATATATGATGTTTATGGTAGATTTACATTGTTAAATTATAAACAATACTGATGTAATTTAACTTTGTAATTCTATTATATTTAGCATTTCTCATTAGTATCATGTGCAATGTAAACAATCTGATCATCACGATTATCACTCACGATATCGCGCCCCGGGAACCTTCCGCCCGACGGGACAACCGATCCTATCCCGCCGGCTCGGGTGTGACAGATTGGTATCAGAGCCATGGTTATAGAGAAATATAGGTCATTTGTTTAAACGGTTTGGCCTAGACTATAACCTAGGGACCCTGCATGTAGAGAAGCTAAGATTTAAGACTTTGTTGCATTATGTCTTCTGCATTCGATCATTGCACTAACCAATATTATTTTGGTTATGATCAGAATGCCGCCGCGAAGACAGACTCCCTCGTTACCACCTCTAGGCTTGGCTCCACACTCTTCAACGCCATCACCAAACGACTCACCACCGCCACCTCCTCCACCGCCTCCACCTCCTCCTCCACTGATCACCGAGGCATCAGGTTCAGGAACAACACCTATACTGGATCCTACTACTATAGCGTTGGTGACTCTACTGAGCAGTCAGATGACCAGCCAAATGAAGGAAGCGATACCGGAGATGTTCAACCTTCTCCGTAATGAGATGAACAACACTGGCAACTCATCTGGAGAAGCCAGTGGAAATACTGGTGGTACCTCACACTACTCCTACAAGTCATTCGTAGGATGTAAGCCGCCTAGCTTTAGCGGATCTGAAGGAGCCGTTGGATTAATTCAATGGATTGAAAAGATTGAAGCTACTCTGGACCTCTGCAGCTGTCCAGAGCACCATAAAGTCCGCTACTCTGCTGGAACATTCAACAAGCGGGCTCTGACCTGGTGGAATGGTCAGATCAACGCCCGAGGAAGAGAAGAAGCCATGGCCATGCCATGGGAGGATTTCAAGACACTGCTGCGAACAGAGTTCTGCCCCAAGAATGAGTTGCAGAAACTGGAGGTTGAATTATCCAACCATGTGATGAAAGGGGCTGATCATATGGGGTATACTACTCGTTATCACGAGTTGGTTGCTTTGGTGCCAGACATGGTACCGACTTTGGAGAAGAGGATTGATAGATATGTAGGTGGACTTCCCGCCTGCATTCAGGGAATGGTTGTTTCAGCCAACCCTACCACTGTTGAATCTGCAGTGAGACTGTCTGGAAAACTTACTGATTTAATGGTTGCCTCTGGAGTACTGAAGAAAGAGGCTGACACCAGTAAACGCAAGGAAGAGTCTTCAAAGAAGCCACAACATCAGCAACACCCAAAGAAGAAGCAGAAGTTCATAAAGAATTACACTGTGGCTACTCCTCTGAATCAAGTAGCAGCAGCACAACAAAATGTGCCCAAAAGGCAGTATACTGGCCCACATCCTTTGTGTACTAAGTGCCAGTATCATCACAATGCTAACACTCCCTGCAGGCAATGCACGGGATGTGGAAGGAAGGGCCATTGGGTTCAGCAATGCCGGATGACACCTAATCCAGCAGTCAACAATGCTGCTCTAGCTCTCCCTCCACCAGCCAACCAGAACAACGGTGGATGCTTCAACTGTGGCGAACAAGGACACTTTGCAAAGAACTGCCCGAAGAAGGCACAACAAGCAGTTCAAGCTCCTCGTGGAAGAGCTTTTGTTATTGGAGCACCAGCTGCACGCCAGGACCCGAATGTGGTCACTGGTACGTTTCTCTTACATGACTTTTATGCATCTGTTCTATTTGACACTGGTGCGGATCAGAGTTTTATCTCTGCCGATTTTGCATGCCAACTAGATTCTATAGAAGAACAGTTAAATTCCCCTTACATTATAGAAGTAGCTAACGGAAAACAGATCACAGTTAGTACAGTTCACAGGAATTGCCCATTGACACTTAATGGTCATACATTTGCCATCGACTTAATACCGATGGAGTTGGGTAGTTTTGACATCATTGTTGGGATGGATTGGCTTTCCTCTAACCGAGTGGAAGTCATCTGTTCTGAGAAGTTGCTTCGAGTTCCATTACCAGATGATCGTGTATTGGAAGTCAGAGGGGATCAAGCAAAACGAAGTGTCAAAATCATTTCCTGCATAAAGGCGCGTAAGTGTTTACAGAAGAAGTGTGTAGCTTTCTTGGCTCATGTAGTGGAAAAAGAGAAAGACAAGAAGAAGATACAAGATGTACCAGTAGTGAAGGAATATCCAGAAGTATTTCCTGAAGACCTACCAGGTTTACCTCCTGTGCGACCGGTAGAGTTCCGAATTGACTTAGTTCCTGGAGCAACTCCTGTTGCTAAATCTCCTTATCGGTTAGCACCTTCGGAGATGCAGGAATTATCGAATCATTTGCAAGAGCTATTGGACAAAGGATTCATTAGACCGAGCTACTCACCTTGGGGAGCTCCGGTCTTGTTCGTGAAGAAGAAAGACGGATCGTTCAGAATGTGCATAGATTACAGAGAGCTGAACAAACTAACCATCAAGAATCGGTATCCATTGCCGAGGATTGATGATTTGTTTGACCAACTGCAAGGAGCTCAATACTTCTCTAAGATTGACTTGCGGTCTGGTTATCATCAGCTTAGAGTTCAAGACGAAGACATACCGAAGACGGCTTTCCGAACCAGATACGGGCATTACGAATTTTTAGTGATGCCTTTCGGACTGACAAATGCACCAGCGGCTTTCATGGATCTCATGAACCGAGTGTGCAAGCCGTATTTAGATCAGTTCGTTATCGTCTTCATCGATGACATACTGATTTATTCCAAGAGCAAAGCAGAACATGAACAACATCTCAGGAAGATCTTGGAACTGTTGATGGAACAGAAACTTTATGCCAAGTTCTCTAAGTGTGAATTTTGGTTAAGGGAAGTTCAGTTTCTTGGTCATGTAGTCAACAGTGAGGGAATTCATGTAGACCCTGCCAAGATTGAAGCAATAAAGAACTGGGACACTCCGAAGACACCAACGGAGATACGGTCTTTTCTGGGATTGGCAGGTTATTATAGAAGGTTTATCTCAAACTTTTCTAAGATAGCTTTGCCACTCACTAAATTAACTCAGAAAAGTGAACCGTTTGTCTGGGAACAGAAACAAGAAGATGCTTTTCAGACACTGAAGCAGAAGTTGTGTAATGCTCCAATTCTATCACTCCCGGAAGGATGTGATGACTTTGTTGTTTATTGTGATGCATCCCATCAGGGACTTGGGTGCGTACTGATGCAACGAGACAAAGTTATCGCTTATGCATCGAGACAGTTAAAAGTTCATGAGAAGAATTACACTACTCATGATCTTGAACTGGGAGCAGTGATTTTTGCACTGAAATCTGGAGACATTACTTATATGGCACTAAGTGTACCATATTTACTGATCACAAGAGTCTGCAGCACATCTTTGATCAGAAGGAGCTCAACATGCGACAACGCCGTTGGGTTGAACTTCTGAATGATTATGATTGTGTGATCAAGTACCATCCGGGAAAGGCAAACGTTGTAGCTGATGCCTTGAGTCGGAAGGAACGGGTCAAACCCTTACGCGTTAGGGCTATGGGTATGACTGTGCAGACCAGCTTACAAGGCAAGATCATTCAAGCTCAACAGGAATCAGTTGATAGAGGAAACTTGAAGAAAGAACTTGATTGCGGAGCAGAGAAACATTTAGAGACCAAGTCGGATGGAATGATCTACTACCAGGATCGTATATGGATTACGGCGGTAGATGAATTGAGAAGACTTATCTTCGATGAGGCACACAAGACAAAATACTCAGTTCATCCAGGCGCTGATAAAATGTACCAAGACTTGCGTGGATTTTATTGGTGGCCGGGAATGAAGAAAGACATAGCCGAGTATGTCGGTCGATGTCTAACGTGTGCGAAGGTAAAGGCGGAACACCAGAGACCGTCTGGTTTACTGGAACAGCCTGAGATTCCGCTCTGGAAGTGGGAACAAATAGCTATGGATTTCATTACCAAGCTACCCCGCACTTCCAGTGGTCACGATACAATTTGGGTGATCATTGATCGATTAACAAAATCTGCTCATTTCTTGCCGATGCGTGAAACCTTCACGATGGATAAACTGGCGAGATTGTACATCAATGAGATAGTGGTACGTCACGGTGTACCATTATCAATTATTTCTGATAGAGACAGCAGATTTACTTCAAGATTCTGGCAATCACTACAGAAATCTCTAGGGACACAGTTAAATCTGAGTACAGCTTACCATCCACAAACGGACGGCCAAAGCGAACGTACGATTCAGACCCTAGAGGATATGTTAAGGACCTGTATTTTAGATTTCGGTGGGAATTGGGATTCTCATTTGCCACTGATTGAGTTCTCCTACAACAACAGTTACCACAGCAGTATCGGATGTGCACCATTCGAGGCTCTTTATGGTCGGAAATGTCGATCACCGATCTGTTGGACTGAAGTTGGAGATAATCGCATAACTGGGCCAGAGCTTATTCAGGAAACCACTGACAAGATAGCTCAGATTCAGAGAAGATTGCAAGCTACAAGAAGCAGACAAAAGAGCTACGCTGACAAACGGCGTAAGCCGTTGGAATTCCAAGTGGGAGACCGTGTCATGTTGAAGGTATCCCCATGGAAAGGCGTTGTACGTTTTGGAACAAAAGGCAAGCTAGCACCACGATACGTAGGACCGTTCGAAATCATCGAACGTATTGGTCCTGTGGCGTATAGACTGAGATTACCAGATGAACTCAGTGGTGTGCATGACGTGTTTCACGTCTCGAACTTAAAGAAATGCCTTGCTGACGAATCACTCGTCATTCCACTCGAAGAAATTCAAGTCGATGATCAGTTACATTTCATAGAAGAACCTTTAGAGATTATGGATCGCAAAGTCAAGCAACTGAGGCGAAGCCGTATTTCGATTGTAAAGGTTCGTTGGAATTCAAGACGCGGACCCGAGTTTACTTGGGAACGTGAAGATCACATGAAGTTAAAGTATCCCCAGCTGTTTGAAGAAGAAGCAGTAACCGATAACAATTCTTAAATTTCGGGACGAAATTTCTCTAACAAGGGGAGACTGTAACATCAGTGCCGGAACTGTTACCGGAACAGTGATCGTAACAGTGCGTGAACAGTAATTAGGTACAATTTTCATATAATTCAGTGTATTTCATGTTCATATCAAACCTCAGTATCATTTCATGTTAACAAAACAGTGAATTCACAGACATTTCAGAGAAATCAATTCAGAACAATGATTCTTGAGTCAGATAATTATCTGGCAACACAGAATCATCATGTGATTTATTTGTTAGGATTTTATTATGTATAAACGTATGTGAGGCCTTACAGGACAAAACAACACGAATATCGTTAAGTGAATGCTAAACCGACAGATTATTCGTATAGGTGACGATCTGTACGAATAAATCTAAAAGTTTAACGTTCTGAATGATATTCGATAATTAGAAAGCAATATTGAAAAGTGTAGTTATCGTCGTATTTGATTCGAACAAATACGCGCGATGACCGCACGATTCGATTTAAACGCTAAATAAATATTTTGTAAATTAATAATTAAAAGATATTTAGTTAATTTATTAGGAATTACAACCTGAAATAATTTTATAAATTCTATTTTAAAACCGAGTCGTTTCGTTACGAGAACGACGCGAAAACGACGTTTTTACGTGAAACCACGCGAAACCGAACGAACCCGAACGAAACCCGGTATTTCCCCAAATTTAATGTGGTCATTAAGACCACAACAACCACCACCAACCAGCCAACACCACCATTTTCGCCATTTTTTTTTTCCTCTCAAGTTCTCTCTCTCTAAAATCTTCAACTTCTCACTAGGATTTCTAGCTCAAATCATAACCATTTTATGTGTTCTTGGTGTCAAAATCACCACCATCACTTGTAGATCATAGAAGTACAACGGATCGGGGTTAAAATCCCACAGATTCAAGGTAAAATCACGATCTTTGTTCGGTTTTAGGGTTTTGAAAACCCTCGTGGTCGCCCTTTGTGCTTGGCCGGTTCTAGACGCTTTCAACACTTAGGGTGTGCACCAAATACACTTAGAACATTATAGGAACAAGTTTCAGTTCAATCTATGGTTGATTTGTTCGAAAATCCATGTGGCACATGTTCAGGTCGATCGGCCGAATGACCTAGCACAGGTGGCCGAATGACCGGCCGTCGAATGAACCCTAGCCCACATTCGGCGAATGAGCTCTAGCCCTTATTCGGCGAATGAACCCACTCAGTCGGCACTGCCATTCGTCCCTAGGTCTCATTCGAATAACCTCACCTATTCGGCCAATGCACCATTCGACCGACTCTCATTCGTGGGAACCTATTCGACCAGTAGCCATTCGCTCTAGCATCTCCTTCGGCCAACATTCATTCGGCTGTCCTCCTTCGACAGACCCATTCGACCAAGAAGCCTCATTCGGTCATGACTCATCATTCGGCCACTTCTACTTCGGCAAAGCATGATTCGGATATAGGTCATTTGGGTTGGGCTCATGAGATAGCCGAGCTTCGGTCAAGGAAAAGTGGGATGGTCGAACGTGCAGGGCTAGGGTAATGAGGTTATGCTTGGGTTGAGAGTGTGTGTGTGCATGAGGGAGTGCATGCATAGTTGAGATAACCTTGTGTGTGCATGCATGGATTCGGCCATGTGTGTGTATACATGGGAAAAACTAGAGTTTTCTAAAACATTATGGGTTGGGTTTTAAGTAACAAGAATTTTCTTAAACCTCCTCATTTTCTGAACATAGATATTTAGTCTAAGGTTATAGCTTACTCTCACAAGTAACTTCCAACACTTAGACGGGTTATGAGAACATGTGACTGGTCAAAGTGATTCACTTGAATTACTTAGGCCGTGTTACTCAAAAGATGTATCAAGAACAACTCGGAAATCAAAAATCTTATAAATGGGCCCAAGGGTGGCCCAATAGGCTCAATATGAGCCCATCATGTTTGATTATCTTTTTCTTAAATTAATTATTTATTATAAAAGAAATTAAAGTAATAATGTTAATTAAATTATATAATGTGTTCTAAATGATTAAACTAGAATGAAAAATATTAAAAACAATTTGATTAAGACCTTTAATGTAATTAAAATGAACCCTAATCATCTAGGGTTAGTAACTATTATCGTGGGATAAAGGGGTTGTTTATGGGTAATAAGGTTAGCTTAGTTAGAGAAAACCATAGAAACACATTAGTAATCTAAGACACGTAGTTGCACACCGAGACCAAACCCCAGTTAGGATGTTTATTATAAATACTTATCGTCTGCGAATCCTTTTAAAACAACTCAGGAACCGAAGATACATAAGCAACAACAACGAGCGCGCATTTGTGGTAATTCAATACAAAGCAACACAGGTGAGTTCATTGCCCCTTTTCTAAACATTTTTGTTTTTAAACGCGGGGCTGAGAAGCATGCGTAAACTGTTTTTATTTAAACTGTTTATTTAAATGCTTTGATTCATTATATGTTTTACATATATATGTTGTTGATACTCCTAGACTCCTGTCTAGGAAATTATTGAACAAATCAAGTTATCAAATAAATTTAAGTACTCTTATGAGTAATACCTTAAATTTAACTTCTAAATCAACCCTTAGTCCATCAAGTTCAAATTCAGAATCTAAATTCAAAGTGAAATCAAATGAACATAATCAAGGGAATCATAACTCAGTGTGTGATCTGAGACCCAATAATCATAATCAAATCAACTATCATTGAAAATCATGGGAATTCAAAGAATCAAGAATCATGAGACTCAAGAGATCAGAAATCATAAATGTGTGTGACTCATTGAAATAATGAAATCATTATGATCTAATGAACTCATTAATACTCAATTCAAGGTGGATGCCAGTTGTATATGGAATCAAGACCACGTGTAACACACATATAAAGTCCCTTCAGGTATAGAAGACTCTTGTAGTCAGGCTATACGGGCAACAACGTGAACAATCATTGAAATCAATATCAAAGTCTAGAGAATCAAGAGATCAAGAAACAAAGGATATCCTTAAAGTCCCCGCATGTACAGAAGACCTTTGGGTCAAGCTGTAAGGGCAAAACATTAAAGTCCCCGCATGTACAGAAGACCTTTGGGTCAAGCTGTAAGGGCAAAACATTTAAAATCCCGTCAGTTCAGGTGTACTCCTTGTGAGTTATGCCTGACATGGGTCACGTGTGAGAGGTTACAACTTGGACACCCACCAACAACTAAGTCTAACTGATTGAGTAAAATCATACCCAATCATCATGTCTTAGTTGTATTTAAATGTTTTATTTAATTATTAAATTAAATATTTGACATTTACTATTATCACTGTCTTTTCGGGAAATCATGTATCTATGAGGAACTCAAGAAATCAAAGACATATCAGATTTCAATATTAAAATCTAAATCAGAAGTGTGTTGGGTAAAAATGCTTAATTATCATTAATATCAATGTCCTATGCGGATTAGTATGTGGTGGGATGGCGTCTGGGCGGGGTTGTAGCCTTGACCCAGGGGTATGCCCTATATATAAGCATACCGATCTGGATGATACAGTTGATGTTAATGAGGTTAGGGTCTTTACCAAAGGAGGATTCAAATCATTTTCAAATTATAAAACTATATGAACTCACCAACCATGTGTTGACTTGATTTTTGCATGACTTCTCAGGTGACGAACAGGTCAACTAAGGAGTTATTCCTTTTGGACTAGGACTTCAGATAGAAGACTTAGCTTTTTGGACCTGCATATATTTTGAAGACATCATTACACAAATTATTTTGTATATCTTGTGTAAATACAAGATAGAAATATATGATGTTTATGGTAGATTTACATTGTTAAATTATAAACAATATTGATGTAATTTAACTTTGTAATTCTATTATATTTAGCATTTCTCATTAGTATCATGTGCAATGTAAACAATCTGATCATCACGATTATCACTCACGATATCGCGCCCCGGGAACCTTCCGCCCGACGGGACAACCGATCCTATCCCGCCGGCTCGGGGTGTGACAACCACACAACTTGTGTTATTTATATAATCTAATTCATTTGACCTGTTTTACTTTTCATATTCAATCAAACCTCGTAGAGGCTTTTATCAACAATCTATGTGTAGAAATTAATCTACACATGTTCTTAATCATATTCAACTTATTAAAACTTCATATTTTGAAATCCGTTGCTTGACTTTCCTTATCCACACCTAGTTGCAACTCACATGTATACAACTAGTTTCAATACACCCAATACCCATACATGTTGATTCAAACTCATTTGAATCCCATTTATTAGTATGTGGTATTCAGAAGTCAAGTCATTATTTATAATTAGCATATCATGCTAAAATCATCAACTTTCAAATTTCAACATTTAATCCACATCTAATTTCGAGTTATCATTCCAAGGAATGATCCAAAGCTATCACAACTATGATTTAATCATCTTAGTGGCTATCATACTCAATAACATGAGTTTCATGACAACCGGACATTATAACGGATCAAAATCAAGATTTCACCGTTAAAACATCTAGTCCTTCATTTCTAATCACCCCAATTTATTATATAATACTCAAAACTCAATTTAATCCACATATTATCAAAATCAATGGGATTAAACAAGTCGTTACCCTTCGAACAGATTTCTGGTTGAAATACGACGATCAGAACTTGTAGAAACGATCTACGGCTCGATCCAGACGTTCTGGCAACTTCAAAACTGATGTTGGGTGATGAATTTTCGTATGTGTGTGTGTTTATGGTGAACAGGTTCGAGGATGAAGAAAATTAAATTTTTTTCTACGTGAAAATCTGATAAAATCAAGAATCTGCTGAACCGCCTCACCCATCGCGTACCGCGAAGGAGGGCTTATAGATCCTTCGCGTACCGCGAAGCAATTCGGGATCCTCAGATATTTTGGGATCTTCGCGTACCGCGAAGAGGGGCTCATGAAGTCTTCGCGTACCGCGAAGCACTTCAAAACATAATTTCTTCATAATTTTCTTCATTTCGCGATTCCGGACAATCTGTAACTCCGTTTCGCGCACGGTTTTCGCCTATGTTTATCATTTCTCGCATATTTTCAATTTGTAACAGTCAAAATCACTCTATTAATGATTATTTCAAACATGTGCGATTTGTTAAAAATCGGTCGTTACAATATCCGAAAAATATCCGAATATCCGAAAAATATCCAAAAACTATCCGAAAAATATCCAAAAACTATCCGAAAAAAATAACTATTTCGGATATCCGGACTTCCGGATATTTCGGATACGGATTTTCGGATATTTCGATTTCGAATTCGGATACGGATTTTTTTGAACACCCCTAGAACCCTGATAACGAAATTTGATCAGATTTTTTGTTCTTACAACATCTTGATGGTGGTTCCCAAATCCCCCTTTAAGATCGAACGAAACCCTAGTTCTTATTTGTTCAAATCTTGATCGATTCTGAACCCGATCGTTGTAGCCATTATAGGGCTTTTGTTCACAACTTCAAGGCGAGTGTTTTGGTATATAAATCACTAACCTTTGTTTACAAATTCGTGGAGTTTGACTGATGAACAAGAGACGACGAAACCGCAAGTTAGGAGATCGATTTAGCGATGATCAGTAGTTTTGATTGAGTTCTTTTTGCTCAGAACGTTTCGTAAGGCTCTTGTGGTCTTCTGTTGTTGATTAATTGAATTTATATACATGTTTGAGCCGATTTCTAATTTTAAATTAAGTTTGTATCTTTGGAAAGTGATTATGGTTTGATTCGATGTAAATACGATTAATCAGTGATTAAAGATGATTTACGCATTCGAATCGTTGCCCAATATACATTTGATGAGCTGTTAAATGCCTGTAATCGACTTGTTGGATGGATGGGTCGGACGTGGGTTTAAACGGGTCAAGAAGGGAAACCGGGTGAAAGGGAGAGGAACTTTCAGTTTATGGCAGAATTAGTCCCTGCTATTTTTCTCTCTATTTTCAGTTTTATTTTTGGCAATAATCACCCCTCAAACTTTATGTTACTTAATTTTTTATTTTTTTATTTGTTATCAATTGGGTTTAATTTTATTTTAACACCATAGTTAATATAAATTTTTGAATGTTTATAAAAAATTATTATTATTATTATTATTATTATTATTATTATTATTATTATTAAAATTTAGACATAGAGTTTTTGTTTATTTACTTAAGTTTATGAAATTTAATTTACAATTAAAGTTAACATAAGTTTGTAAACCTTTTATGTAGTAAAATTTCATAATTTAAAATATATTTGTTTAAGTTATTAAATTCTAAATCGTACGAGATTTATAATCCTTTAAACTTTAATATTATGTTTTTTTACATTATATAATTATAATTAAACGTTCATACATAGTTTACATACTTGGACTACCCAGTTGTTGGAAACTAATAAATTGCAAATGAGTTTATATAATTAACTAGTTTATTACCCGTGTGAACACACGGATTAAATATAAAATATTAAAAAATTAATGGTAAAAATTTAAAAATAATAAATGATGATATTTTTTATATAAAATGATTAAATTATGTATTAATAATTACTTTAGATAATAAAACAATAATCAAAATTTGTAATAACAATAGTAATATCTTTAACATTCTTAATTTGTAATAATTGAGATATTTGAACTAACTAAAGTTAAAAATCTAATTAGTTAGTTTTCTATCAAAAACTGATAGAAAACTAACTATTTTTAAGTAAGATGAGAAAGTAATATTTTTGTAATTAATAAAGTTAATTAACATAATTTAAAATTACTGTTAAACATACAAGACAAAAAAAATGCAACTTTTATCACCATTTACGTATTTTTCTGCTTATATTTATTTTTTTGAAGTAAATTGTTTTTTAAGAAATTTTTTTGTCAAACTATTATTTCCTAAAAATAAAAATTGAAATATTTCTTATTTTTTTAAAAATTGATATTTATGAAAAAAATATATTTTATAAACTTTTTAAAATATATTTTATAATAAAATAATTCGATTTAAATACATAAAAACTATTTTTGAATTTGCAAAATAAAAATAATATCATTAGTTATTATTATTATAATTATTCAATAAGATAGATAATATAATTGATTTAATAGGAGAGATAATTAAATATATTTAATAAGAGATAATTAAATAAGTGCATAAAAAATTGACAAGTGGCATTATGGCCTTAAAATGTGACATGTGGCAAATGAAGATTTTTGTTTATTAGAATAGATTATAATTAAACGTTCATACATAGTTTACATACATATGTATATATATGTATATTAAATTGCCTATTTTTTTAAAATGACATCATAAGTTGTTTATTAAATATAATTATTTGTTATAAATTAAAGAAATGTTATAATAAAGAAGCTAACAAGCGTTTGAGTTTTGGGTGTTTTGTAAATATATTTACAAAAGCACTTATCTGATAAAATAAATAAGCTAGCTTTTCTTAATAGCAATACTCCTACTTTTAAATTACATCCAAGTATTCTTTGCTTTAATTTGAACCCAAGACCTATTTTATAAGAGACAATGCATCTGCCAGTTTTAAGGGTTTTAGAGGTTAAAGAAGCTAACTAGATTGTGTCATGTAAGCACCTTCGTAAATAACATTTACGAAACACTGGAAAACACACTTTTCGGCACGTACCTACAAAATATCCCTAACTAGAAAAAATCCACTAAATGTACCATCCTTCGTAATATTAATAAAGAAAACCAAAAATAAATAATTAGTTTGGTTGCTAAATTTGTATTCAAACCTTCCAATTTCTACCGTTGAAAGTTAATAAAATTCTGAATTTGATTGAAGATTTTGTTGTAGAAGCCACATTGATACACTTGGCGCCTTATCTTGAATAGTGAAGAAGATACGCAGTGCCTAGCTCTCACCATTAAAGTTGTAAACAAAACAACACGAAATATTGTTCGTTTTCATTCTTTAACATTTACTTGTTCATGAATGCTATAAAACAATTAACGAACAAAAAGTTTTGTCTGTGTTTATTCAATAGGAAATTAAACTTGTCCTTAAACGGTTCGCGAACATAACGAATATATATTATTTAAAAAATAAAAATTTGTATTTTTAATATCAAATATTATACATAATCATATTAAAGTTAAACATTTAATTGAAAAATCATAAAATAATTTTTTTTTGGATAAAAGCAAAAAGTCAGAAATAACAATCGAAGTAGAAATTATTTCAAATTAATATTTCAAAGATCTTAGTTTCAAATTATAATTTTTTAACAAGATACAAATGTCAAATAACTAACATTTTTATTTAAATGTTATGGAATTAAAAATTAAAAAAATTAAGAGTATAAAACATATTTAACAAATATTTCTATTATAATAAACAAACATCTATTATGCCACATGTCACAATTTTAGGCTTATAATGCCACTTGTCATTTTACTATATAATATTATACAATTTAAGTATCTCTCATATTAAATAATGATATTTAATGACTAATTTTGTTATTTATATTTTTCATATTAAAAATAATTATTTAATTAATTAAGAATCAACTCTTTTTAATAAAAAACACACTTTAAAGTTTATAATATATAATAATTTATAAAAATAAAAAACATGTAAAAATAAGAAAATATTTTAAATCGGCTTTTTAAAAATAAAAGTTTTATAAAAACCAAGCTTTCCAAAAAACAAAACTTTTAATGAAATAAATTATCAACCGGATTTTTTAAGCAACGGAGTTTTTATAAAAAATGACATTTTTTAAACAAATATTAAAAAAATAAAAGCAAAAACTTACTAAAATTATAAGGAAAATTATTTACTATTGAATATTATATATATATATATATAATATCATGAGGACCCACTACCTATTTAATATTTATATTTTATTATTCAATTTCATCAACTTTAATTATATATAGTAATGATATTTAAATTGAATTTTTTAACTTTAAAAATTACAGAAATAATATTTATCCTCTTGATTCATAACAGTTAATTTTTACGTAATGCTAACTGAAGTTTTTAACGACAATTAGTTTACAAATCTCAATTGTCACAAATCTAGAAGGTTATGTATTAATTCTATAATTTTAAATCAATATATTGTTTTATAATTTCAAAATTTTATTACAAACTATGAAATATTTTAGATGTAATCCGTGTAGTACACGGGCTAATAATCTAGTAAACATAATAAATAAACATAAAAGGGCATTAACGAACATAAATGAACGCATTACCAAACGTTCATGAACACAAATGAACGAACACAACCACTATTGATGTTGGTGCATTTAACGAAACGAACAAAATAAACGAGCTTGCAGCCGAGCAATTCACGAACTGTTTACTGAATGTCCGGTTCGTTTATAGCTCTACTCACCATAGAATGTTATTTGTTGTGAATTAATTGTTAGTTAGGATGGAGAAATATAAAGATTATTTTCATTTAGTTCAACTATCTTAAATACTTTTAAAACATGTCATTCCATGAAAAACGGATATGTTCAAACTATGATACCAATAACCGACACAAATTGTTAACATGACATGACATAAGAGGAAGTCAAACAAGTTTGGATTTCAGTTCGATATGTTTCGTGTTATAAATAAACTGACATGACGATACAACTAAAATTGTTTTTAAACACATCTTAAAACATTTAGACCATCTCCATTCACAATCCAATTCAACCCAATCTTTTAATAAAAAACTAATTTCTCTCTCTTTCACATATACAACCCAATCAAACCAAACTTTTCACTCTTATTAACAATCCAACATTTACTACCTTTTATTAAATAAATATAATTTATGATTTTTAGTTTTTATTGAAAGTTATTTTATAGGGAGAAATAATGAATTTTCAAAATAAATATATATATTAAACAGATAATTTTTTAGATAATGAGTTTAAACCAGAAAATCTTTTAAACCAATAAAAAACCTCCAAGTTTTTTATAGGATAAATGAATGATTGTTTATATTTTTTTAATATAAAAAAAATACATTTTTTAAAAGAACTCTATTTTTAACAAAATTTATACCGACGTGTTTATAAAAAAACTGATCATGACTGTGTTTTTAGATTTTTAAAAAATGTTAATTAGTAGTAGTTATTAAAACAACTAAGATTATAAATAAAATTAAATAGGATAAAGTAAAAAAGAAAAAGAAAAAAAAACACCATTTGGGTTGCAATCTAAATCGCAGGGGTGACCAGATCGAGGAAAGCTTTGCATTTTTTCTTTTTCTAAACAGTGCTATGATCCATCTAAAAATCGTCAATGGGATGGTCTTAATATGCTTACGACACGATTAAATGTGTTTTATTTTTATTTAAAATAATTAGATACATATTTATATCAGTCAGGTTTTTACCTAATCGCTGCCTCGTCTTCATTCATCGTCCTTATTCTCAAATTCTCATCTTGAATTCCTCATTCAATTTGTCATCGTCGTCATATCATCTTAGCTTTTGTTTCGCGTATTTTACGAATTATTTTTTAAAAATATTATGCCATGCACACTCTTGGACTTGGCCACGAGGTGCATCACCTCAAGAATTTACTCATACACAAATTAAATAAAAAAGAAGATAGAAAATAAGACCATTTATATACAGGGCCGGCCCCGAGAAGCAAAAAGAATTCCGGGGCCCAGGGCGAGAAAAAAAATGGCCCCCTTTAAAAAAAATTAACTTAGTAATTTATGTATAAAAAATTAATAATATGAATATATTTGTTAAAAAATTAACAAAACCAAAGTATTGTACCAAAATAATATATTTTAAATACATAAGCAAACCGTGAGGCTATCAGAGCATTTTTTGAAGCAAAAGTTTCGATCATCTATTCGGTATCCACATTGTCTAAGATGACGTTCTCAATAGAAATCATTGTCAATCCGTTAAGACGGTCTTATGGCATTGACGATCGCAAATAAGACTTCAACAACTTCAACTTAGAAAGTTTCTTTTTGTCAATGCCGCTTTAACCGGATAGTCAACAAAACTCTATATGCTATTAATTCATTAGGAAAAAACCCAAGCTGGTTCAACTTGTTTATAGCATCAAAAGGTGATAATTTTATTACACAAAAATGTCTCAAACAACTTCAAATCTAAATAAAGTTCATATGCATCAATATCTGATTGTTCATCATACTTCAATGTGTGGCTCATTAAAGACTGCAATCAAGGTTGTGCTCGATGGCTCGTGGCCGTGCAATTGAAGCAATGAAGGCTACAGGGGATCCGCTTTGTTGAATTTTGAAGGTGGGACTGGAGGGTGGAGTTGGACGTTGGTTCGGCTGCTGGAGCACGTTTAGGAATTGGAAGAGTGGAAAGTAAAACCAATTTGAGGGAAATTTAATAGAAACCTAATATATTTTTAAATATGTGATGCTTTTTTTAGGAGTAACCCATACAAGTTAAACTATTTTCATTCTATCAAAACTTGTTAGACCATAGGTTTTAGAGTTTTTTTTATAATATATAAATTGTTTTTAAATTTCGGGCCCCTAAAAACGCCGGGCCCGGGGCGGACGCCCACCTCGCCCTCCCCTAAGGCCGGCCCTGTTTATATATATAGCAAAATGCTAATACAAAGGCATTAATTTGCTTATATGCTAGTTTCCAATGCGGAAGGTTCATAGGGGCCGAATGGCGACTGCCCCACTCTTTAATACCGTTCGTAATGCTAATTTTTTGACAGAAAGATTATTTTTTTGTTAAAAATATTGGTTTCCCCTCCCTTTGCTTCAAAAAATTTACATGTATTCAGTGTCACATAAATTTCTACCCTCTTTATAAACGTTTAAGCTCCGTCACTGATAGTCTCAACTCTTGATGTTACTCAACTCTGATGCATGCCCTCAGCCCAACTTTGTAGAACTTGTTATATAGTAGAAGTTACATACATATCTAATATGTATGTTAAAAGTGTCGGTGAATGTTTGTAAATGTTACATTTTTAAGTTGTTACTTATCGAATTATCTAGCATGTATATAACCCCAAAAATTAATAAAAAGGGAATTCATCATGAGATTCACCTCGAAGCAAGGTCGATTAATGAAGATGTAAGTTGAAACACCTCTTGATGATCAACAAGTAAATACTACGTTTGATATTTACAATTTTACATGACAATTCTTCCATACACACCTAGAAGTTCATAATACTACCTTATATGCTAAATCAACCCTAAACTTTTAAAAAACGTTCAAAATATAATGTTTGTGGAATTCATAAAGTGGCTTGCCACGTTAGGCATGCTCGTGCCATTCACGGCTCAACGCGCCCTACGGGTGAGCAGTGAGCACGAGTTGTGCACAAACCAGTCACCGAGCATTTCTTGGAAGCACTCTATTGCTTGTAGTTTAGCATGATTATGTATCTCCAACAATGACTAGACCAGACCAGACCCGATGTCACATTATGCACATTGATGTCATGTCGCTTGTAAGATCGTTCCACCGCAATTAATGAAAATTTCCTAGTTTTTATACTTGCAGCCTCACTACTACACATTTGGCTTAAAGCATATTTGTTAAATCATAAGCAAGATTTCTTAATCATTTAAAGGTTTCAAAACCTTAAGTTGAAAAAGGTGATTTTTTATTTTTAGTTTTAACGCCCGTATGTATTTAAAGTTAATTATTGTTTTCGTCCCTGTTATTTCGAAAGTAACTCTTTTAATAATTGAATATTTTTAATTTGGTTTTTATAGTAAAGTAGTTTGATTTTTATTTCATTTAAGTCTATTGTGCCTTATATGTCATTTTCTCCAACGTTTTGTTGGGAGTATAAGGGAAGGGATTCCTTCCCCCCTATGTGTGTCTCAGGCCATATATAAAACAAGAATTACAATTTAAGCATTGAAACTTACTTTGATTTATTGGGTATCCCTAATTATAGTTAATATAAAACCAATATGTTGGTAGAACAGGTGGAATTGAATTATATGCAATTGAAAATGTAAGACTAACCCACTTATATAGTAGAATCATTACCTCTCAGAAAGGAGGTTTTGGTTTCAAAACCAGTGACAGATGTCGGGTTTTTTTCCAATGATATCACTGTATTTGTATGTTCTAATTTGACAATACCGGACCATATTTTCTGGGTCGGTTAATTTTACCGCTCATGTCATCACATAATAAAAAAAATGATACAATAAAAATTGTGAATATACATTAAAAAAACAACATTAGTCATTGCAACGAGTAAAACTTAACTTGAGTAAACGGTAGACCAATGAATAATCAATGTGTTTTCTTGTTTCCATCATTATTTTAATAACCAATGTTGTCACTAGTCCAAACACCAATGATGTCATTTAAATATCTCGTTCATAAATATCCATATAAGTTGAAAAATATCATTGTTGTCTCTGTAGGAGTTGGATTCATGTTTTTATTAAACATAATAATATAAATAATAACGATACTCTCCTTATTCACATGAAATAATCTAGTACAATACCGGTTACAAGAGTAAAATAAAATAATATAAATTATAAATTTACATACCAAACTTGTTTTAAACCAAGTCTTTGTTGGTGTTCAAAGTAGCTTCTTTGACTAGAGCGTGCTTCATATTGAGACTTCAGTTAAGCCTTTTTATGATGTTTGCAACAGTCTGTATACTGTCGGAATTAACCTAGCACCCAAAAAGTGTACATTAAACAAGAGAGAGTAGAATCAAAATTACAGAAAATTCTATAGTGTATTTTGTTGTAAATCATGTAATATTTTTTTATGTCACGTTAACAAGGCACCAAATGTCTTATATTTATACAATACGTGAAGGTCATGTCAAGAGTCATGATTTTATACATATAATGTGAAGAGTCTTGATTCAATTCTAGATTAATGTAAGAGTTAATAATCTAGAATTTTAATAGATCATGTAATATGAATAGTCTTAATTCAATTCATATATTAATATTATAATTACTAATCTAGAATTTGAATAGACAATCTGCGGACGATTTCACCCGAATCACGTTACGCGGACGCACCTTACTACCGCATCACAAATCTACACAAATTAAAATATCGATATTACATTCATCTTTATTTTGTTAGTAAAAGGGTAAAACCATGATTTTTACTAAAGAAGATATTATTTGAAAGTACGGTAGTATTTACGTTAAGAGAGAGTGAATAGTATTTTAGGAATGAAATTAGCGAGAAGATATAAAAAGTCAAGGCAGCCTTTTACGAACTCCAATACCTAATCCATTTATGAGGGCTTTTATACAAACGTGTTCCGTAAGAAAATTCGTGATGCTTTTCATATTACTGGATATACACAAGGCTAAGAATATTAAAAATTATTAAATAGAAATAATAGGTAGATAAATATGTAATATTTTCAAAACAAGCACCTAAGTGAACCATGTTCCCATTTTTTGACCCATTATTTGCATGCCATAAGCCTACCTAGAATCTAATTAAACATGAATAACATGTGATTAAATTAATCCTTGTTGGCTCAAAACTTACACCCAATTTGCGGTGCACGTATATAATGTATATATGTGTGGGCCTTTAAGGGGCAAAAGTAAAAGTGCACTAATTTTAAAGTTATTTTAGTTATTTGTAAAAGTAACGTTAAAATCATTGGGATGGTCAACTTCAAACGATAACTTTGAGCCGAAAACTCTTTTGGAGCACCATCTCTATCCCAATTGGGATAGGGGTAAGGTTTATATCTATCCTTCCCCCCAGACCCTACTGAAAAGTATGAATATACTAGGTAAAGTTGTTGTTGACGACTCAAAACTAGACATTAACCTGATTCATCCAAGATATAGTAACATTCCTTATTAAAGAGGACCCTAATATAGGGAAGGTTCCTAAAAAATCTTTTTTGTCTAGGAAAGATTTTTAAAAACTAAAAAACCGACCCAAAAAACTCTAATTGAATTCATTTTTACATCATTGGAACCGGCCTGTAATTTCCTAAAACCTAAACCTTAAATCATAAACAATAAACCCTAATCATAATACCAAAATTAAAAAAACAAATCCTAAACCTAAAGATAAAACCTAAAAGCTAACAAAACATAGTCTAAAATCCAAACTATAAAACTAGTTGTTAAAACTAAAACCAAAAACAAATATTGTAGGGTTTGATGAGACTGTTCCAATGCCATCGAAATGAGTTGAATCGGAGTTCATTTAGGTCCGTTTTAGAGATTTAATTTAAAAATCCATTTTAGTCTTCTTAAGTAAAATAGACTTTTTATTTGATCTTTGCTCCTCTAATATAATACAGGAATGCATTAAATTGCGAACAAATAAATTTTAATGAACTAAAAGAATCATTTTATGTACATGTTTTAAGAAGTATAAAAATAATTTTCCTTTAAAATAAGAGAAGTTACTTTTATACCTTTTTAATTTATAGTTCAAAATGATTCTTTTAGTTCTTAAGTGGCATTAGTTGTCAATTGAACATCCCTACACACACATATGGAGTAATAAAAGAATGGTTAATCAAGATAACTAAAGGAATATACATATATATGTGTGTGTGTGTGTTTTCTTTAATTATCTTGATTAACCATTCTTTTATTACTCCATACTTGGGACTGGTTTGATGTTTCAAGAGACAAAACCAGCTATTAACCGGTTTTTCACCTGTCCATCTCATTAAAAAATCGGTTATTTGGCAATTAACCGGTTTCGGTTATTATATCGGTTTCGAGTCTAGAGCTTGAAAAAACGGTAACCGGTTATTGGTAAAAACCGGTTGCCATACTTTGACTGGTTAACCGGTTATGTTATTCTAAAACTGATTTTCAACCGGTTAACCAATTTGTACACCTCTGCTTGTATGCATTTTCATTCGTACAGTTGAAAATAAACCTTTTGTATTTATCTCAATTTCCTCTTGTATCAAGATTAAAGACAAAATAAAATATGTCCTTTGATCCGTCGAATTCTTGACACTAAATCATTTCTCCAATCACACTGATTTTACTATTGGTCATAAATTTTGAAGAAAGAACTTAGTATTTTTATTAATATATTAATCGGTTATTTCATCATGTCACTTAATGAGTAGAATAAAAATGTTTATAAATCAAATGCCATCCTTTTAACTTATTAATAAGATATATATAATCTGAAGTGATACCATATGTTTTTTTTAACGACATTTGATCTCAACGTGTGAACCACTGATTTCCAGGCCACATCACCAAGGTCTAGTTACCATGACCTCCGTTGAGACCCCACCACCACCCCAGAAGGAAACCGCTCCAAAAACCACCTGACCTCCCAAGTGATAACATATGTAATGGTCCCCAATTGGAGTGATGATGACATGGTCCCAAAAGTTTGTTACAATATTAACACAATTTACTAATTTAACCTCATTGCTTTTCTAATGGATCCTAAACACCTGCTTCATTATACTTCCTTGCATCCATCATTTGCCACCATACATACATACATACATACATACATACATACATACATACATACATACATACATTTCCATCTTTTCATAACTTCATATACCCAATTACTTAAGGAAACCATATTTCAAGCAGTAGTAAGTAAAATAAAAAAAAGGAGAACAAAATATTTCTCTATACATTTTTCAATACTCTATACTTCTTCTTGTGTTAACTTGCACAAGTTTCTACTTTCAAATGGTTACATTATATTTTACAATTCAATATGATGCATATAAGTTAAGCCTGACAAAATAAACGAGTTGAGTTGGATCGGGTAAAATTTAAAAACAGTTTTAGGCCGGGATAAGTTTTTATATAAATCAGTTTAGGTCTAAATTTATCGTTTTTAAAAAAACATTAATTCATTTTATTTTAAAATATATTATAACTAAATACATATTATATTTAAAAATCTTTAATTATTTTTTATCAAATATATTTTTAAACAAACTTACCAGTTTGAATTCATTCTTTTTCACATAAATATTAAAGTAAATTATAAAAATGTCCATTATATATATATATATATATATATATATATATATATATATATCTTATCTTATCTTATCTTATCTTACTATTATAATAAATAAACATCTTTTATGCCACTTGTCACAATTTTATACCTCTAATAACACTTGTCATTTTCTTATAAAACTTAAGTATCTCTCATATTAAATAATGATATTTAATGACTAATTATGTTATTTATGTTTTTTCATGTTAAAAATTGTTATTTAATAAATTAAGAATCAACTCTTTTTATTAAAAAACACACTTTAAAGTTTATAATATGCAATAATTTATAAAAGTCAAAGTTTTAGAAGTAAGAAAATATGTTAAAACGGTTTTTTGAAAAACAAGTTTTATGAAAATCAAGTTTTCTTAAAAACAAAACTTTAACGAAATAAACTATCAACCGGAATTTTAAAAAAAAAACTTATTTTTTTAAAAAATGACATTTTTTAAAACAAATATTAAAAAGATTTTAGAAGCAAAAACGTATTAAAATTATAAGGAAATTACACTTTTTTCCCCTTTATGTTTCATAATATTTAAATTGAATTTTATAACTTTATAAAATTACATTTATTCTCTTGATCTATAACAATTAGTTTTTACGTAATACTAAATAAAGTTTTAACGTTAGTTAATTTAAATATCTCAATTGTTACAAATCTATAATGTTATGTACTAATTCTTTAGTTTTAAATCAAAATATAATTTTATAATTTCTAAATTTTCATTACAAAATATTTAATATTTTAAATGCAATCCGTGTAATACACGGGCTAATAGCCTAGTATATATATATATATATATATATATATATAAGTTTCAGTTTTAATCCTTAAATTTAAATAATAGCATCAGTCATCCTTTATTTAATGTTTGGAACAATTAAGTCGTTTTCCTCTAACCAATGTTAATTATATTGAAATGACTATTTTGCCTCTACTAGTAAATATCAAAATACGTAACAATACGTAACTATGTATAAAATTAAAGAATATTTTTTTTGTGGTTTTTTAATTTTTTTAGTTCCTGTTATTTTCCTTTTTTATTTTCGCTTATCCTTTTCTTATACTTTAATTATTTTTCATACTTTTTATAACTTTTTATAATTAGTAGTTAGTTTATGAGTTTATTTATTGTATCATTAAAGATTTATTTACATATTTTTTATAATATATTTAATTCTGTTTATTTAGTTTATTTATTATTTTTCTCAATTATCATTTTTTCTCATAAATTAATTTATCATTTTATTATAAAATTTTGAACTACGATTTGTTATTTATAAGTGTTAAAAATATAAAATTTGGTTTTGATCGTTTCAATTATTTACTAGGCATAGGCTGTCAAGATAATGTTTTTGAAAATTTATTATTAATTTTTTAGTTATATTTTAAATCATATAAATTAGGGCAAAATAATCATTTTAATGTAATGTTTTAAAGTTCAAAATCGTGTAAGTTTACGGTTCGCGTAAAATAACGTAAACTTTATCAAAAATTGAGTCGGGTTGAATACAATATATTTCTACTTTTTTTAGATGCTTTCATGTTTGTTAATGTTCATATACGTGAGGTAGCCTTTCTTAATTTCGGATATACCATTGGTACAAGGTTTTTATTGACAATTATATATCTAGAGTTTGTTTACGCTAGGTTAAACAAACCAAATTTTCAATAAACCATTCGACGAGAATTTTGTTTACGCTAGCTCGTTTAATAAATGAGTGAACATAGAAAAGAAATTTCATTTGTTTAGTTAAAGAAACAAACATTGAAACATGAACACATTTCGTGTTTGTTCATTTGTATTCATAGAAGTTTGATAATATGTTCATTTAAGCTAGCTTATATAACATTCATTTTATTAAATGTATTTTATAATAAAGTCATTTACATTTTATGTCTTATAAACAATTTAAAACTCAAATCTTTGAAACATTATTTTAACATAATTTTAATTATGATTATTAATTATAATTTGAGTTGCATTTTAAGATAATTATATTCATATTTTTATATTAAGTGTTTAATTTTAAATTTATATAGATGATTATGTTTAATGGATAAAATTGATAAAAAAAAATATTTTTTGATAATATATATTTGTTTTGTCTTCATAAACAGGTCTTGAACAACTTCAAATATTATTGAACGAATATAATAAAAATATTCTTCGGTTAATGTTCGTAAATCATTTCTAATGAATAAAAATAAAGATTAGTTCGTGTTTGTTTGGTGCGCAGTGGTACCCATTGGTTCATGTTATTTATAGTAACTTCTCTGTTAAAAAAACAACTAAAAAATTCGTACAAAAATATATATAAATTCTTCTTGTCAAAGGTGTGATAGGAAAGCATGGGCATTGATAGAAGCATTGAATATAAAAATATATAAAAATTAATTGACTACGTGATACGAGAAAAATAATATTATAAAAAAATAGAAAAAGATGTTAAAGGGGTTGAGAAAAAGCAGGCAAAGAGAATAGATTAAAGCGAACCCTTTCCCATTTCCTTATAAAAACTTCCATCTTCATCTCTCTGAAGCAGATATGAATCCGATTTTCAGGATCGAATCCCTCACGGGTATGGGTGCGGGTGCGGGTGCGGGTACGGGTATGGGTCCGTACACCACCATTACAGAGGTGGAGAAGAGACGGTTGTTCCTTAGAAGCTATCAGTTTAGCAGGAAGCAGAGCACTGGTCAAAAATTGAAGAGATCTTTTTTTCGGGTCAAGAGACTTATTCGGGTCAAGCTTCGGTCTGCAAAGAAGATGATCTGGTTCAGGCTACGTTTGTATAGATTTAGGAGGAAGAGTTTCATGCCTTTGAATCATCATAACACGTCTCTTTGTTTCTGGTAGGTACAACGTAGGATGCAACTGTTTATTTGTTTTTTTTTAATATATTTTAGTTAATTAAATGTACTAGAAATTGATGATTTAATATGGTTGTAGTAATTGGTTTATGGGTTTATTCATCACATATGTAAATTACAGGTGGATCTTGGTAACTTAAAAAAAATTGTGTGTTGTATGATAGGCAATGCTTGTTTTTATGTATATATTATATGTTTTAAGAAATTAAAAACATATACATGTAACATGTCATCATGTGACCGATAATTATACTAAATGACTTTTAATCGGTGGTAGCCCTTTAATTTTTTTCCGAAGGTTTTAGGCTCGAGTCTTATGCTGTTAGGTTGTCTTTTTTGGCAAATGATGCTTGAAATGTAACGTCTTATGTTAAATTTTCAAGCCCTACTAAGAAACACAACTTGTGATCTTTTTCTTATAGGAATGTGGTCTATCTTTGTTATGAAAAAAAAAAGTAGACAATTTATGTTTTTTCATTAAAAAATATCACACCAGGGTAGTTTTTTTTAATATAAATATTTAAAATATTGCTTTTTTGGGTGAGAAAAGTGGTTTACAGAAAAGGTGAGGTGGCATTTTTTCTAAGTGGAAAGGAAAAGAGAAATGGTAATTAATGAGATCTCAAGTATGATGCTGTTGAACTTATAATGGGTTGTAGAATCATTAATGCTTTATGTACAATTTCACCTAATGTGTTAAAAATAGTTACTCAACATCACAATGTTATAAAAGGAAGAGAACATGAAGGGAATATATTAGTTTGGGGCCATATTTCTTTTTGATGTGCTATATTTTACATATATATTATAATTTCTAATGATGGTACTCTATATTTTTTAAGGTGAAATGTAACACAAAAGAAAGAGAATAAAGGAATTTGATAATGCTTATGCTTTTATCATAAGTTAAATTAGAAACCGTAAATAATTTTTCATGTACATATGTGATGTGTGTGTGTGTATATATATATATGTTTATGCTATCATTTCACTTAAATTAGTATTTTGATTATGTGTATAGGCCTGTATTTTATTTGATTATGTTTGTTTGTACTTAAGTTGGGGGGCTTGTTTGAAAACAAACTCTTTTTCTTTAGTTATAAATATAAGGTTGGTTTACATCATGTTCTTTACATATCTTACAAATAGTTATGTTACGAGTAAGATTTTTTGATTATAGTTTTGTTTTGTTATTGTTATAGATCTGACTATTTTAGATTTCTGAATACAAAAACTTGTAAAAAAATTCATGTATTGCTTTCAAGCCGAAACAAACCAATCCATTTTTGGTAAATCCACAAAAAAGTTATATTAAGTTTGTATAGTGTTTTCATTTAGAGTGAATTATGGTTTTAGTGAATATGATTTGAATGTTTTAACTATTTCAACCCAAAATAAAACATTTTATCAATGCAGCCACTGTGGCCTAAAAAATTAACGGTTTTAGGCCCTAATCATAGTTAGTTTTGGGGTCAAAACCAATAAAATAGTTAAGTTTGAGGGGCAAAACCGCTAGTTGTTTAAACCACGTGGGCTGCATTGATAAAAATTTTATTTTAAGTTAAAACACTCAAAACATGTGAACCAAAATTGTAATTTACACTTCATTAATTATTATTAAAGATACGAACTATGATATATATCATCAGATACGATAACCTTACGTGCATATAAAACAACACCATAAAAAATTATTTGGAGAAGACACATACTCATCAATTGACGAAATAATGAAAGTAAACAAATAATAAAAATAATATTAATACATTTGCGATTTCCAACAAGTTGAAAATTAATGAGGGGTTCTTGTGTGTATAGGAAGGAAAAATCTTTCTTTTTGGAAAAACGGGACTAAGTTTTAATTAGAAGAAAAATAAATTGTTTTTTTATTCGATCATTCTTTATAATAAATATTTTTTAATCAAGTTTTAGTAGTATCGATGCTCAGTTGATGGGATAATAATTTATGAACAAGCTATCACTAAAGTATTTACGTCTCAAATTTTTTTTATTTCATTCTAATAAGTTTGAAGAAATTCTTTATGGTATTTTTTTTTACCTTGCAACTTCTTAATAATATATAAAATGTTCCAGATGCCTGACTTATCTCTCGCTTCAGATTAACACCTTTATTTTCGATAAATAGCTCATTAATTGATTGGAACTTGATTGGTCATAGATGCGATGTTTAGCTACTGTTAGACTAAATAATTAAATGTGGCCCTTATGATTATTTAATTAAATAGATCAATTACCTAAATACCCCTAACAGATAGATAATTATTTGATGGACGTAATTATCCTTATTTATCCTAATTAGGGTTTCCCCTTGGGTGTATATAAATATGGGACTTATGGCTCCTAATCAGGGTTACTCACTTTTAACATCATAACACACACACACGATTCTCCTCATTCTCAAGAGAACTCGTGAACCCCACATAACCGAGCCTTCTCATCTCATCTCCATCCTCACCGTACACCCTAAACGGGAACCCGAGCGGATCGTCATCTCAGGAACGATGTCTGGAATCAACAATGCATTCACTGGATTCACAGGTTTCATCTAATCTCTATTTCATCATTGTTTTTCATGTTCATGTTTACATCTAAACCAAAGAAATCGATCCAACATGTGGTACCAGAGCAATATGTTGCTTAATCGATTCCTAATCACGAAATTGATTCAAAATCCAAAAACGTTTTACAAAAACGAGTATGAACAGTGGGTCGTTTTTCGAAAAACCTTAAAACTGGTTCGTTTTTCGTAAAAACGTGAATCTGAGGCGTTTTTCGTAAACCTAAAAATTTTCGGACTTAAACGTATTCGAAATTAACGTACACGTTTTAAGAGTACTCGAATTTGATGTACTCGAAATTTAGAGTACTCGAAATTTGAGTATTCGAAATTTAACTTACTCGAAATTATTTTTTGTGTACTCGAAAATTTTGGAGTTCACGAAATTTTAGTGTACTCGAAATTCTGAAGTTCACGAAATAAGATACTCGAAAAGCTGTACTCGAAAATCTAACCGTACTCGAAATCTAAGTGTACTCGAAAATTTGAAAGTACTCGAAATTTCGAGTACATAACCATTTTCGAGTACAATAATCATTTTCGAGTACATAACTATTTTCGAATACATAACTATTTTCGAGAACATTACTAACTTCCGCGAATCAGGGGGCTAAGAGATAAACTAAATAGTTTTGTTAAAACCTTAGACTATCATGTTTTACAGAACCTTAAATATCAAAATCAGCTTAAACTCAATAAACAAGTGTTTCACTTCTGCCCAAAGGTGATGTGTTACATCTTCTTATTTGAGTCTAATTAAGCATTGTCACGTAACAAGTGAATATTCTTATTTAATGCTCATATAATTTTGCCTTAAAATATATATGTTACATTTTCTGGCCAAAGCTGATGTGTTACATATATGTTTGCAAACTCAAATAATTTGATAATACTTTGCTTAAACTTTCAATAACAATTGAATGTCACTTCTGGCCAAAGCTAATGTGTTACATTCCCAAAGTTATTTAAGTATAAACTAAGCATTGTCACTTAGTGAGTATTATTAACCATTAAATATTCACGTGACACCTCTTGCCTTAAAGCATAAATGTTTCATTTTCTGGCCAAAGCTGATGTGTTACATTTGTGTTTGCAAGTTTATATGTGCAAAATGCTTAAATGTGTCATTTTCTGGCCAAAGCTGATGTGATACATTCATGATGCGCATCATATTAAAATTGTTCCTAATGCTGGGATAGTTAGTGATTAACCAAAGTGAAAGCTAGTTATTTAAGTAGAACCTAACTTAGTCTATTATTTTGATGTTATGATAGACTTTATCACAGCTTCATTATTATAATGGTCCTTATTTCTGCCTGCCTTAAATCTAAGTTACCCATAAATCACTCTAAGTTCTTCTTTAACCTTATTAGTATCTCATTCTTTCTCATCTAAAATCCACTACAAACTCCCAATATGGGAATTGAACGCTTACTCTTGCGAACCATTCTTCTTGGAAGCATTACTGATGCTAACTTTTGACAAACCGGATTTTGAGTTTTCACTCAGAGATGCAGACCCTCCTTCCCTCACTGATAAAGCACTCTAAGGATAACATAGTGCATGAGAAAAGGAAGAAGATTAGTCAAATGTCTCTAATACTCTTCAAAACACCATTAGTCAAATCATCGTGGGATCCGTTCGAGATTCAATTAATGCTAAGAGCTATCTGACTTATTTAGAGGAGCAATTCAAAGGGATCTCTAAATTGCATGCTAACACTCTAATTTAGAAATTGGTAGCTACAAAGTATGACAGGATTAACAGCATTCATGAGCACCTCATAACAATGAACTACATGGCCCGTCAATTTGAGGGATTATGCATAGAGTTCAGAGACGGTTTCCTAACCACCTCATTATGATTTTCTTCTTGCACCTTATTTAGCATTTAAAATCAACTACAACACTCAGAAAGATAAGTGGATGCTAAAGGAGTTGATTGCTATGTGCGTAAAAGAGGAAGAACTTCAGAAGTTGTAGAAACCGAATGTTGCTAACCTCATTGCTGCAAATTCGAAGAAAAGGAAGAACAATTTCCCTAATAAGGAAGTTTCTAAGGTCTCTAAATCCAATGCAAGTATTTCTTCCAGCTCTAACAACTCCATTGGCAAGTCTTACTATAAGTTCTACCTAAAAGTTGAACATTAACAGAAAGATTGCCTTGAATTTAAGGAGTAGCTGGCTAAAAGAGATAATCATCCTAATATGATATTTGAGTCCTTTAATGTTCCAACTAACATATGATAATTTGACTCTAGTTCTATCTTAACTCAAGGATTCCTTACAATCTAGAAGAAGAAAAGGTACCAAAGAATCTTTAAGCTTGAGAATACAAAAGAACTATTTGTTATTCGCATGAGAACCTTACATTAATAATAAAAATCGTTTATGTATAAAACTTTATGATACCTTATATCTTTCGAGATTACTCGGAATCTTGTATCATTACCAAAGTTATACATGGATGGTTTTATGTTTCTCATGATAATGGCAAACTTATTATTATTTCTAAATTCTCAAGTATTTGGTACTAATTTTCTGGATAGTGATCTCTATAAGCTAGAACTAGATGATAATTTCATTAACTCTTTGTTGTCATATAATATCAATGAGAACTCGACAAAGACTAAACGAAAAACAAGACTTAGAAACCTCATCCATGTTGTGGCATTAACTTCCATGCCACATTTCACGTGATCACTTTTCACAAATTGTGAAGGATGACGTTTTAACTCTCTCGTTTTCAATTATTTTGTAACACATGTTAAATGTCTCAAAGGTAAAAAGACAATAGCAACTAAGAAAGTTGTCACTAAGGGTTCTAATTTATTAAACTCATAAGTGACACTTACACCATTGCTATAATAATTGGACATACTTCATTTATCAGTTTACTGATGGTTATTCTCGTTCCATGTACTTGTATCTCATCAAGGATAAATCTGAATCACTTACAATTTTAAAGATTCTAACTAAAGTTGAAAACAACTTGATCTTTAACTAAATTTTGTGAGATCAGATAGAGGAGGCAAATACTTTGGCAAACATACTGGTATGTTCAGGTTTTCGGTTGATTTTATAAACTTAGTAACACCCAAACCCTTATGAACATAGCATACAGTATTTAGCCAACTCAAACTCGCCCTAATTCCTCTGGATCAAGGAACTAAAGACAACTTTCTTTCTTAATCTGTCCCTAAAGTTTATGAATTATGGACAAGAAGGAATCTAAGTCTAAGATAAACTTTATAATCTTTTCTTAAAAGAAGCTTGACATGAAACAGTAAGTTGTCATTTCAAAGGATTATAGATTTTATTATTCTTCCTATGTCACTCATATTGTAGAAACCAAGCATGCTGATTTCCTTGAGAATTCTAAGGTCAGTGGGAGCAGTGAAAATCCTAATTTTGATTTGCAAGAAGTACAAGAAGCGGGGGGAGACACTCGTCGACTAATTTGACTCCGATTATTCTTCTTGTACACATGCTACTCCGAACGTCACTGCACCAACTCCGACACACTCATAACTTTAAACGACTCCGATTATCCAAGAATGAAGGCACATTAAACGACTAACATCAATACAATACCAATACTGCTAAACCCACTAATATATTCAGGAGGTCATCTAGGCCTAAAACGCCTACTAACTATGATGCTTATGTAGCCTACCTGACTAAAACTAAAATGGATGCCAGAAGGTTTACAGATCCTATCTCTTGTCATGAAATCATTAACAATGTTCAATCTTCTGATTGTTTTAAACTGTTTCACTTAAAAGAGAGAACCAACTTTCAAGAGACCTTCTCATTTTGTCTCTTAAAAAGAAATTCCTTAAGGATCATAATGACCCTCGTAGCTCATTATAATTTAGAGCTACATTAGATGGACATCAAAACCTCTTTCATTAATGGCAAGCTAAAGAAATCCATATATGGGTTAAAGCAAGTCTTACATCACTGGTATCTAAAGTTTTGATTAAGTCATAAAGAGACATAGTTTCCTAAAGAATTTACTGGATCAATGCACCTACCTTATAATGAGTGGGAGCCTTAAGATGAGTGGGAGCAACTTTACTTTACTTGTCCTTCATGAAGATGACATTCTTTTGACAAGTAATAGCATTAGAAATGTTGCATGAGTCGAAGCGCTTACTTTCGCCTTATTTCGACACCAGGGAACTTGGAGTAGCCTCTTACTTTATTGGCATAAAAGTACACCGAGATAAATTAAGGATATCATGGATTTACCTCAAAGGGCCTACCTTAACCATGTCCTCAACCCATTATAACATGCATCAAGCTCTCTCTCTAACTCTAAAGGTTAAAAATAAACAAATGAGAATGATACCTTATGTATTATTAGTCATAAGCCTTATGTATGCTCAAGTCTGTACATGTCCAGATATCGCTTATACTATTGAAACACTAGGCCCTTATCAAACTATTTCTGGCCTAGATTGCTGAAAAGCAACTAAGAAGGGATTTCGATATCCTCAAGGGACGAAAGACTATAAACTGACTTATAGAAGAAGTGATAGTTTAGAAGTGTTTTTTATATATTCTTCTCATCCTAACTTTGCTAAAATACAAAGATGATAAGAAATCCACTTCAGGGTAGATCCTTATGTTAGCAGGCAGACTTACCTCATAAAAGAGTCATAATCAGCAGTTTACAACAACCTAAATGGCCATAGAATGTTGCTAAGAAACCTTATCGCTAGACTCAAATAGTTAACTCAAATAGACCATTTGAAGCTTTACTGTGATAACTTAATTGCCCTTATTTTATCGAACAGTAACAGTTCGATTGGCACTAAATTGTATCTCAATACAAAGTTCATTGAGGAAACTAACCTTTGTATAGAGCACATATATTATGCTTTTGGATCCAATAATTAAAGGTCTCTCACCTAAGTATTCGAAGAACTTGTTTCGAAAGTGAGCTTATCTAAAGACCTTATATCATAATTAAAATTTCCTCACTTATTTGATTTGTTTGTCTCTAAATATATGTTTACGCATGCCTGATGACATATAGACACTAATAACACAAATCATTCGTTAAAGGGCTTACTCGTTAATTGATCCTAACTTAAGTTTTAAGTTTGTATTGTAGTATGATTAATGGGGGTCTTGAATTGAATAACTGATTCAATGACTGTATTTCTCTGCTATGATTACAATTTAGAACTAAAATGAGTATTATCAATCTGCAGACTTACTTAATGCTCATAATAAATAATCACTTGGCCAAGTGGGAGAATGTTAGACTAAATAATTAAATGTGGCCCTTATGATTATTTAATTAAATAGATCAATTACCTAAATACCCCTAACAGATAGATAATTATTTGATGGACGTAATTATCCTTATTTATCCTAATTAGGGTTTCCCTTGGGTGTATATAAATATGGGACTTATGGCTCCTAATCAGGGTTACTCACTTTTAACATCATAACACACACACACGATTCTCCTCATTCTCAAGAGAACTCGTGAACCCCACATAACCGAGCCTTCTCATCTCATCTCCATCCTCACCGTACACCCTAAACGGGAACCCGAGCGGATCGTCATCTCAGGAACGATGTCTGGAATCAACAATGCATTCACTGGATTCACAGGTTTCATCTAATCTCTATTTCATCATTGTTTTTCATGTTCATGTTTACATCTAAACCAAAGGAATCGATCCAACAGCTACAAGATTTTGTTCATTGAGTATATATGTCCAGATTTTGAGATGGTTTGATAGGAGTAACCAGATCAAATTCAGTTATTTAAAGAGATAATTATTTGAATAATCCATGGTTTTTGATAAGTATTAGGCTTAAAGTATTAGAGTTTAAAGTTGAAAGTTCGTGTTTTATGATTTTAACCATGTGTAAAAGTGACGTTATTCTGCTGTAAAGCGCAAAAAAATAATACGTTGTAAAACTAAGTGTTAAATAATCCAAATTCAAACACAAATACAACGATAAACATAATGTTAGACTAAGACATCTTTATTTTAAACATTCCCTTACGTAACCCGACCAATATGATCCCGAGAGCTTTTGATTAAAAAAAAAAGACACTCATGAAATGAAAGAAAAGTTGGTGGTTTTAGTATAATGAGTTCATACTACGTAGGGTTTATTGGGAATCATAACTGATAATACACAACTACCACAAATTGGCACTAAAATGATTTTACAACTGACCGTTGGATTCAACTGAGTTTCAGTTACAGGCTTACAGCAAAATAGTATGATCCCCTTGAAGATGTATTTACCATCAATGTGTTGCAACTTTTGTGTGACACCCATGTCATCTTATGTCCCTTTCAGACATTTTAAAACATTATTTAAGAATTTACTTTTAGGTCCCAGCAAAAACTATCGTGTTTTACCCATCTATAAACATACTATTTACTAGCACTTGTTAAAACAAGGTTTACAAACTCCACAAAACATTTATTACACAAAAGTTCACACAAGTTTGGTTATTAAGTTTAAAACCATCATACGAGCCTTCATGTTCGATTCTGATCACTATCACCGCTCACCCGACTCTTTAGTACCTGTAAACACCACATTTAAATTCACCATTAGTTCATTAGAACTAAGTAAGATTACCCCGCTATTTTCTCAAGTGTATTCCATAACATCATATGGATACACTAATGATGTTTCAAATATAATTTGATAACATTATTCAATCGTATACAACACGATTTACTAACGGGTCGTTTCCACCCAACACCATGTAAATCTCTCATTCATGGATAATCATTTTAATTTAACACAACACATACGTGCACATAAAACTCCAGTTGTGCATCGTATTTCCCAAACATCAAACTTAAACAATTTGACTATTGAAATTAGATGTCTACATTCTTGTAAATCATTTTTTTTTTCACACACCTTGTGAATCTATTACATTAGATTTGCAAGTCTTATGTTCACACATCTTGTGAATCGAAGCATGCACATTACCACTTTAATGTCTACACTCTTGTAGATCATAACCTCCAAATTATGATGGTTGTTTACATTCTTGTAAATCAACTCAATCATTATTACTAGTTGAATGTTCACACCTCTTGTAAATCATTCAACTACAATAACCGCACTAACCATAACCATTTATATTAAATTCATTCAAAACAACAAATCACATATATGCTAAATGCACAAATACTTGTATTGTGGACTCACCCAATCCTACAACTACAAGTTCAATCAAAAAGGTAACTTACCTTAATTTGAAGAGTTATCAACAACTTCCAATTCTTTTCCAGGCCTTTTAGAACTACATTCACCTCCCCTTCCTATTATAAATTCACATATAACAAGATTTAACAACATGAACACACAACGTGTGTTATTTATGTAATCTAATTCAATTGACCTGTTTTACTCTTCGTATTCAATTAAAACCTCGTTGAGGCTCTTATCAACAACCCATGTGTAGAAATTAATCTACACATGTTCTTAATCATGTTTTATTTAATCACCCCAAATGAGTCATTTTTCTCATCTCACTCTTATGAACCCTAACTTGAGTTATTTGCAAACATCATGATCCATACAACAAGGGATGTTTAAAACATACCAAAACAACTATACACGAATTTAGGATCCAATAACTACTCAAAACTCAACCCAATTTCGCGTTTCTAGAACCCTAGTTCATAACCCCCGTCACATCCTTATATGGAGATTAAAAGATGAGAAAACGTGATTACCTCTAGTGGTTCACAACCTAGACTCACGATTGTAGCTCGATGTTACGGATCGTTGGTTGGATCTTCCCCCTCTTCCCTTTTTCTTCTTTCTTCTTCTTCTCTGTTTTTTTTTTCTTGTTCTGTTTTGATGCTTTCTGAAGAATCCATCGCATACATACATATATATATAGTTTGTGTTGTTTCTTGTGGCCTAGAACATGTATACGTATGTATATATATATATATATATTTTGTTGTCCTTCCACGTAACCTACAAGGATATGTATCCATAATAATTTTTTTTTCTTTTGAATGTTGTCCACCACATATATTTTATATATTTGTTATTATTATTATTATTATTATTATTATTATTATTTAACTTTGTCATTCATTTTCATTATTATTTTTTTTATATAAAACTTTAATATATAAAGTTTAAAAATTGAGATGTTACATTTTGATTCTTGATAGTATCGGAGTTGATCAAAAAGACAACTTGATCCAGCGGTAACCTTTTAACCAGTGGCGGATCTAGGAATTTTTTTCAGTGGGTTCACTATTTTCAGACGTTTCAATTAATTAGAACACAACAAAAAAAATTACGGGTCGGGTTGACAGTTTAGGCCTTGTGATGTTCATCACGTAAGAACAGTGAGATATATTAAGTCAATGATTAAAATTAGAAAACATCGTCATTAAAGAGTTCGAAGATAAAGAATGCATTTTCGTTTAAGGTTTATGAGCTCTAGATCAAGCAGGGAGTCAAGGGGGTCACACGCTCTTTCGTGTCCAAGATGACGGTCTCGCTGGCTAGTCAGCAGGCATGGGTCAAGGGGGCATCACCCCTTGTAGTGTTTGAGGTAACGCCCCAAAACCTAAACAAGATTTGCTAAGTTTATATAACCAAAATTAACTTGACCTTAGGGTTTAACCACCAATAACTACCATTTTGCTTGTTAGGTTTATATGATCGGAAAATGATTTTAACACGATCGTATAGAAATCTAAGCATTGATTATCGAGATTTTTCTAACAAAGAGCACTTACCTCAATTAAGTTGACAAATTGATATGAAAATTAATTAAGGATTCACTCTTAAAAATCTTTATATGTTCACCTTACCTTTGGCGCAAAATCGTACTCATGATTCACCCCTAAAATATTAATGGGTTCACCCTATTGTTTAACTATTTCGGAAAATTTTTTTCTACTGACGAGTCGAAGCGCGGTGGGTTCCCGTGAACCCACCCCCTTGTACCTAGATCCGTCCATGCTTTTAACTTCATTATATAATAGGTTATAAGTTGGAATCTCGTATAAAATAAAGTTAGTTTCAGGATAAGTGAGAGTTTTCTCAGTATTGAATTTCCTCTTAGGCGAAGTAGGTCAGGTCATAATGTTACTGTTCTCTAGGACGAAAAGGGTGATCCACTTAATTTTGTCGGAGGTGATATCAGGTGTTTTAGCTTTGCCATGAAACAAAAAACGTGTTGCAACTGATCATCACAGCTAATCAGATTATAAAACATGTATGCGCTTATCAAATCATTTGGGCGAAAGTGTGTTTGTTCTTAGTTGATACAGGGCAAATCGAATTCAACCTCTTTCGAGTGAAAAATGGAGAACCCATTTGTGAAGAAAAAATCTATTCATCAACCACCAATCAAACTTCGCAAAACATAATTAACATCTAAATTGCTAATGATATTGAAGAACCAAAAACTAATGAATATCAACCAATGCTTTCAACAAAATCCGTTCATTTAAATGAAAAACCAAACAATTTAATTAAAAGTAACTTAACATCTTACATGAAAATCCAATCTCAATTGAAATTAAAATTGAAACGACGAAACCAAAACTAACTTACATGAACCCTTCACCCAGAGAAGATCACAAAAGGGTTAGCTTTGCCGCAATATGATTTTAACTTCAATTCTTGATTCAGATCCTAAAGGCATGAACTTGGATGGATTCGGGAGGATTGAAATGCTTAAAATAGTCATTATTTCGCCCATAAAGTCATCCAAAAGTGAATCCCCTCTAAACCTTAAGATATGGGTTTATATGGCTAAGATAAGCCAAAATAATGATTTTACTGGCCGTCAGCGTATGGTACGTCAGGATTAGGTGTATCACACGACCACCCAGACTTCCTATGGTGACGATTTCATGTCTACGTTGCATTCTAAAATACTATACGATGGCATATGCTACACCAATTTTATGTCTACACTGCATTTTGGGCATACTTGCGAAGAAACCTAATTTTTCTTATATTATGGATTATGTGGTTCATCTCGTAGCCCAAGATATGCCTCTTCCAAGTTTTGACCTTTCGAATTTCACGCATTTTCACTTGTGGTCCCTCAACTTCTCTTCTAACTTCTAGTAAGCTTTCAAAACACGTTATTGACATCTTAATACCTATAAATCGTAAAAACACTCAAATTAAATGTGCTCCGGACCAAAAACACATAAAACCACACAATAAGACATTAAATAACATGGCAAACATTACATGATTATGACCTAAAGTGTACCATGTCATTAACGCGAGTGTCATCAATGTTTTGAAAACTGGACCAGAACGGCCGGTCGGACCGGTCCGGTTAGGGGTTCTGGGTCGTTTTTGGGTGAACCGGTGGTTGAACCATTTTTTTAATATTTTTTTAATATTTTTTTTATTTTATATATATATATATTTATAAAATGTATATAAAATCATCTGGTTCTTAAATCCGGTTCGACCGGTCGGACCTCTGACCAGTAAGGAGACTGGTTCGACGTCCGGTCCGGTTATGAAAACATTGAGTGTCATTACGCCGTAAAACTTGAAAGTGTGATTGGTCGTAAAATCATACATCAAGAAACACGAACGCAAACCTAGGCACTCAATGAAAGAAACCTACAAGTGAAACATTTACAAAATCCTAAAACAAAAAAGAAAATAACAAAAAAAGTTATAAATGTAAAAATTATCAATGATTTAAAAGAACGGGAAAGAAAAAAATTTTCCGTTCGTCATAATATCATAAAGTGTACACTAATATTAAAGAGAGTGTCACTTTGTTATAAAACTTGGGATAAAAAACAATCATGAAAAAAGATGAACACTATAAAAAAAAGCTAAAATATAATATTAACAAAATCCTTTATAAGCAATCATTACTTTTGTCACACCAAAACATAAGTTATTTAAAAAAATATTAATTCTGTACCCCTACCCAGTCAAAACGTAAAATATAAGATAATTACAAAATAATATTACTTTTCATTCCAAATTCGCAAATGTATGTACTGTATATATGGGATTTATCATATATGTCATATTTGTATACAAGAATCATGGACTGATGGAATCATTTAAGCTCCTTAATGGGCCGTTGGGCCACAAGATTTCAATCTATACCAAATTTAAGGAGCACATTTCAGGTATTTTTGGAACTGGTACTGGTTCCTGTTATGTCAAATGGGGTATGATCGATTTCTGGTTTAAGAAAGAACCGGTTCTGGCTCGCTACTACCATCTTCAAATCATACCCATATGGAACCGGTTTGGGCCAGTTGGAACCGGCTCAATTCTAGTAAACTTTTAGGTTTTCTATTATTAGGACCATTAGGTAACATTCGGACAACGATAACGGCAGTAGGGTAACTTCATGCCTAGTTGATGATTGTTAATGTATCATAATAAGAGAGTACGAAAGAATTAGAAGAAAGTATGCAAAGATAACAAGGGCAAGAAAATTCAAAAAAAAATAGTCAAAACTTTACTAAGGGGATATAAGCAATTTAAATGGTTAGACAAGGAAATATATGTAATTTATTTTTTAAATCGGTTATTCATGTAATTTATGAACTGCCCCAAAATAAGTCAAGTGCTTGTTTTATCTCCATTAACCTTATCAACGATTCACCCGTAAAAATATCAATGGGTTCATCTTGTCTTTCCAACCTTTCGACAACAAAAAATATCTACTAAATATTCGAAACACCTGACTAACCGAGAGGAACAAGTAAAGCACGGCCGCAAGCAACTGGGTTGGTGACATTCAAGGAAAATTGCTCTAAGTAAAGATTAAACTTGAAACATCTAAGATGTCTCTCCTTCACTTTAATGAGTTTTTTCATACAAGAAAAATTTGCAAGTTTAAAATCAGAATAATTTCATCCAAAAAACTTTGGCTGGATCAACATATAATCAAATAGAATCATTGTGCAAGAGCAAGAAACTGAATATGGAAGCTTCCAACATCTCATTATCATTTAAACATGAGGTTCAGGGAACATGTTCAAGTATTTCGATTTCTAATTGTAGCCATGATTGTAAAAATCAGCTTAGGCAGCCGCCTAAGCCCTCCTAATGTGTCAATTTGGTCCTAGGTGGTGCCTAGAAAGCTTAATCAGTTTTTTTTTTTACTTTTTTCAGGTAAAAAAGATTAGATCCATAATTATTTGAGATATTTCTTAACCCAAAATCCTTAATATGTCTTTAAAACATCGAATCCAACGTCTAAAACATCAAATCCAGCCACTGAACATTGAAATTCATCTCTAAACTTTGAAATCCATGTTTAAGTTTGAACTTTAAATTATTTGGCTTAGTATGTTTAAGTTTATTTTTTAAATTATTTAAAGTATTATATTGAATTATTGATATTAATGTGTGTATATAATATATACTAGGTTAAATCCCGTGTATTACACGGGTTGAACAATGAAAAATCTTACATATCAATACTCTTAATTTCTTTCAAATTAAAGAGAGGTCAAAGATTCGAATCAAATTTCTCCTAGACCATAAAAAAGGTCAAGAAGAAACTTGAAAAATTAAATGCAAAATTTTGTTTTCTATATTAGTATTACACTTCTTCATTATCTAAAAAATCTACAAACTTATGTATTACATATCTGACAATTGATTACGCTCAAATTCATCAATGTAAATTGGTTACAAAAAGTTTTAAAAAAACATGCTCAAGAACATAGGACCTTTTTCTTGTTTGATGCCAAGTCACTTGGTTCACGACATTCTCTATCTCCTACAAAAACAAATACACATGTTTAAATTATAAATAATTATGAGAATGAAAAGGTATAAAAAAAACAATATATACAGACCTCTTAGAAAACTTGTGTCTCATTACTCTCTTCTCAGTCAACATCTAAGGTAAATTCAATAAGCATAGTGAAGTATATATTGAAATTGCTTACGACCAAGATAAATGCGATAGTAGTTTAGACCCATAGTAGGTGATCAATCTATATTTTCATCACATCACCGAAATTATGTGTATTTAAAATAATAGATATTAGCGGTCTAAAAAAGTTTACGATCAACCTAGCCATAGTAGTTTAGACCCATTGCCAAACATGGCAAAAGAAAAACGACCTTTTTGTAAGTAATAGTACGTAAGAAAAGCTTATGGGTCAATCGGGTTGGAGTCATTTTGATACATTACAGAACTGGTCTTTTTAAAAATCCTTGCAAACAATCATTGTAAATAAAAATGTTTTGTTTCCACAAGGCTCTTTTGCAAGTAAAATCAAAATCATGTTGTATTATGTCTCAAAATGACATGGCTCGCCTCGTTTTGTAAAGTTGACTCGCTTCTTCAACTGTACCATCGCAACAAAACATAAAAATTATAATACATGCATATAATATATTAGCTTCTGATAAGAAAATTAAACAAAACATAAAAATTATAATAATGTTGCATGGTATTGCATCATAATCTAGAACTGACCTTTGCAATTATTACAGTTGAACCCACTTCATTTTCTTACCAAAATTCCTATGCATAGCAGGATTTGCCTCATCTCTTCAATCACATCCTAACAATAAAACAAAGAATTTATAATACATACGTAAAACAATTTACAAATTATATATACAAATGACAATGTACTGCAAATTCAAGAAAAACCTTAAAAGCTTTATAAATACACTTGGTTGCATTCAACTAAAATGAAAATCTGTAACTTCTTATGCTTCATTATTTGACTCTTATTTCTTCACAAAAATACCTTGTAAAATCATATCCAAACATCCATAAACTTTTCTAGAATAGCCCTAAATAAGGCAGCATCTTAACATATAAAAATGACCAAGAAAAGACAGTAAATGTCACAAATATAAAATGGGATGGAGCAACATTTAGTACCTCAGAGTTGGCAACATCATATAAGGTACATGAACCATCATCATGAGCAAGAAGAACCTACTCACCCTCTAACACAAACCATCCACTTGTGGTAATCTTGTGCCCGATCTCATTCAACTGGTTGTTGAAACTACCATCTATCTCCTTTACATGGATCATATCTGCTTTATTTTCCTCATCATCACATTCTTCAAGTGTTTCATAGGCAGGGAGCATTATATCGATATTACTTTTTTCCTTTGTAAGAGTCATCACATATCCAATTTACGAAAACAACATGATGATTAATCGAAAAGACCAAAAATAACATAAATTGAAGATATTGATACAACAATATTGAAAAAGAAAACTATTAAATCTAACCTTGATTGACGATTTTGAATGAAGAAAACTTCTGTCTGAAACCCTAATGGCTGAATTCAGTCTTGAAACGAATCATGTTAGATAGATGTGTTCGACCCTATTACGGAATCAAAATCGAAAAAAACATTCAGATGAATGGTTGAAGATGGATGAAACTTACATTGCGGATGGCTTATGATGGAGAAGACTGTCGACGTAGAATGGTTGCCGACGGAGAGAAAACGTTCGGTGGAGAGAACGATTTTAGGGTTTTCGTGGAAGAGAGAAAAAGTGAACAAATCGGGTAAAAAATGTTTTTATACCTGGGTAAAAGAATCCAAATCTTGACCCATGACCCGCGTGTAAAAAATAGATGAAAATTTGGGCGGGATTTTGAAGCCAAAAGTGGCTCCATTGAGTGACACGTGGAGAGACAAAACCTTCTTTTATTATTATACATAGATTTGTAAAATTACATATAAAAATTCAATTCGCTTAGCGCCGATTAATCCCTAGACGGTACTCACCACCCGACTAGTGCTTCACGACTTATACAACCATGCTTTCAACATCAAAGTTTTTTAAATGGTTTTCTTTGGAGTTAAAGCTTGCTAGAATCTAGATTAGGCTCAGCCATATCCACTACACAATTTACAATTCAACAAAAAAAAAAAAAAATACTATACTGACAAAATGGCTTGCTTACTTTTAGAACAAAAGGTTAGATTCTTAAAAGACAACATTCATCTATATCTAACTTGCAGGTCTTGAAAACGCAATGTTATTAAGGTTACAAACCATGTGAGTTAAAGACTCTGTGCATGCCGTTCATGACTTATAGTTTAGCATATGATCATCGTCTTTTCAAGCAATTAGAGGATAAATAATCACAACGAAAAGTACTAAAAATTTCGTATGTAATCATCAAGATATTTTTAGGAAAGATATAAAATTTCATAAATAGTATATATTAGATTTTTTTATAAGGATTAGTTTTTAAAGGATTGGTTAATTGTTTTCAGTTTAATTACATTTATATTAGCTCTCCTAATTGTATTGTTGTAGTTGACCATGAAAAGAAACATACATATCTATATATATCTATACTATATAATAAAAGAATAACACTCCGCCACTTGTCGTTTTCTGGTTAAACCACACACCACATGTCATTAAATGATTGGACAAATTGCAATTGATGCCACTTGTCATGATTATATTAATCCTTAATATTTTAAAAATAAATTAAATTTAATAAATGTAATCAAGTCAAACTTCCTAATTTGAATAAATGGTATTTATTTTCTTTAAATACTAATTAAAAATCTAATCATATCAAACTTTCCATTTTTGATTAATAATTTTGAAATTCAAAAAAAATTCAAATTAAATTATCAAGATACTCAATACACAAATTTTAAATTCTAATTAAAAAAGAAAGAATAATGATTTCAAATTTTTATGATTCTTAAATCTATCATCATTCTGTAATTAATATTTATTTTTAAATTTTAATTAACTTCATTCTACAAATTAAAAAACAAAAGGTTATCACAAAAAATCATTTTACAATTTTTATTTCTTAATTGTTAATTCGTATTGTTTAATATAATTTTATGATTCTGCCCGTATAATACACGGGGTCAATAAGCTAGTATGTTAAGAAAGGAAGGCCTATTTGATGTTGATAATTAAGCAATTATATGACTTTTAACACAATATTCATCAGCCTTTGAGAACCAAAAAGTCTTCTTTGAGGATTGAAAACGCAGCATACTCAACAAAACAAGCCTTAATTTTTACTTACCAACACAATTCTCAACAATTTTTATATAATTCAATCTATCACATGTTATAGTTTTCACAAAACAAAAATAGATCTAACATATAAATACAAAATTCAATCGACCAAGTTATTCGCTTACCTCGGTTACTTGATGATCGAAACCGATTGAAGACAAGTGATGAAATCCAATTGAATTTTTGCATAAGATGTTTAGGTTGAAGACATGAATAGAAGACATGGGTTGAATATGATTGGGAAATATATTAGGTTAAGGATAATTTAGAAATTTTGAAAGAATTATATCAAGATTATAAGTCTTTCCTTTAAAATCTCTCCAATTTTAAAGAAACGAGATAAAGAGTAAACTTTCCTTCCCCTTCGCTTCTTTTCTTCGCACTTCTAAAAAAATTACGTGGAGCACGAATTTTCAGAGCATCTTCTCGTTTTCTTTTCCTTCCTTTGTTAAATAAGACTCGGGAACAGAGGGGTAAGACGACGCTGGCTTTGGTGACCTATCACTGGAACAGTTTTTTTTTTTTGTTTTTTGTGTTTGTGTATATATATTACTAAACTAAGGTACTAATCTAAGAAATAATAATAAATAGTTTTAATTAAAATGTTGCAATGTTCGTCTTCTATCTTTCACCTTAATCTTCCAATGTTCATCTCTAAAACCTGACCTTTTGGCAATCCCCCTCCACTTCTGTATCCGTGCATCCATTTTTCTAGTTAACCCACAAAACGGTTTCAGCTTAGCAGGCATCGTGTCGTAAACATGCCACCATTTCTTATGTGCCGGATCGCTTGCATAACGTCTGCGATCCGACATGTCCCAGTTACAATCATAGTCTTTATAACACACCCATGGTTTCAACCCCAAAAAATGAATGGTGTACAAATCATCTGGCATTTCACGTTCAATCATGAGCTGATCATGATCATTGAACACCTTCAAATGGTTAACCCGCGAATGCAACCGATGCCACCACGTAAACGCTTCGTTAAGAAACCCTTGATCACCTCCATTGTATGATCCAAAAGTAAAGATCTTTTCCATTAGTGCATTGAACATGCACTGTGATGGCTCGATCAAAATAAGACCCGAATTGAACATATACTTGTCGTTTCCAACCGCCGACAGCTGGGGGTAACCGAAGAACGAGTCTAGATTCTTTAAAACAATAAGATCCGAGTCTATGAACATAACTTTGTCATACTCAGTGAGCTGCCATATGCGAAGTTTGCTGTAGTTATACTCATTATACGCGCCTTTTTTAGCGCGAGGGCTCCGTATGCGTTCGATGAGCTTGATCTTCCATCCAGCGGCTTTGAGTCCGGTTAGGGATTTTGGAGTGATTGAATGATCAGCAAGCAAGACCAGGTCTTTTGATGAGTTGGTTTGCAGGATGCTTTGTGCTAAAGCAATTGCACCACAAACGTATGTTTCTGAGGAGTGGAGTACGGTTACGTATGCTTCTCGTGATTTGTATGTGGATTGGGTACCTGAGATACATACAAATTACACACAAATTAGTAATTATTATCATATTATGAGATCGAACATCAGTAAGATAAAAAATCGTTCGAATTTTCTTTCTTAACAATTTTTAAAATACAAGAAAATTGTTAAAATATTGTTTTATTTATTTTTCTTAAATTGCGAAAAACTTAATACTAACAATTTTTTTTTCTTTTTGGTTTACAACCTACACATCGTCAATAAGTCATGTACTCCGTACTCGTGTGTATGTTAAATTATATACACGCACTGTTAGTTACTTAGTTAGTGTTGGATAATTTGAGTAACATATGCATGTGGGCTTTCTTAATAATATACGGGCTTAATTTGTTTATTTGTATATTTGGTTTTGAGGTTTAAGTAGAGGTGCTCAAACCGGTTTTTTTTGCTCAAACATGTTCGGTTTTCAAACCGGTCCGGTTTGGTCAACGCATGGTCAAAACCGGTTTGGTGAAAACCGATTCATTTTGGAAACCGGTTTGGGAGATTGAGGATGTCAAACCTATAGAACCGGTTTGGAGGGGTTGAAACCGGTTTGGAGGGCTTGAAACCAGTTTCGAAACCGGTTTAGGAGATGAGGATGTCAAACATATCCCAAACCTACGGTTCGGACCGGTTTGAAAACCGGTTTGGGTGAAATCGGTTTGAGATCGAGATAGGACCGGTTTGGAAACTAGTTTTTTCAAACCAAACCGGTTTGGTTGTGCAACTCTAGGTTTAAGTATTTAATAATACATGCATATGCCCATATACATATACATGCATATACATGTGTAGCATAGCGTTTGAATATTAACTTACTCTTAATTAAGCTACCTATGTAAATTCGTAAGGATCAATTTAAATCTTTGTTTTATTCATAACTTATATTATATATGTATAATAATATCTTCTTTTATGTATTTGTAGTAATTCACAAGCGTTTAGTATTTAAAATAAGTATAGGTTTACGTTACACTGTAAATATTTATATAATGTACACGTTAGACTGACTTAAAATCTTAAACGAAAAATAAAAAAAAGATAGTATTCTACATGCATAATAAATGTTATAATAAAACTAAAAAATAGATTGGTCTTGGCAAAATGAAACGGGTTATCGCTTTAAGTGTGGATTATTATAGGATCCCAATCATGTATATGTATGTTATATGTGTATTTATTTTTCTCTGGTTTCAAGGAATCTATCCATTGATAGCATTGATCAGAAGAAGAATAAAGTTTCTTCATACAAAATTTACAAAGATAAATTTCATAACCAGATCCCTGTCTAATTTGATAAATTATTGTGTAACTACAAACATGTTTATTTGGTATTTTTCAAATGATTCGGAGTTTAATCTAAGATTGTGATTGTGAAAGAATAATTGTAACTTCCAAGTTTAATTTTAGTTTCGATGTTTAGTTTATGATTGTAGATAACACATGCAAAACTACCGACGTATTTGTAAAGCCTAAATATATGAAAAGATGTACGAAGGACGGAAGGAATTAGTTTAATGTTTTTGGTGAGCATAAAATGCATAGAAAATAAAATATTGATAAGAAACTAAACTATATATGTTTGTTCTTTTTGCTCTTGCAATAATTTAGTATATGTATATTTATATATTTATATTCAATTTGTTTTCATTCAAATCATTTTATAGTAATTAAATTTAATTTTGATGATAACATAGGTAAATAATAATAAGCATTCGTATTAATTAACCAATAGACTAATAGTTACTCCTTTTACTTTTTTATGTAAGGTTTTGGGTTTGAATCCAGACTTAAACATATTTGGTAAGACAATGTCAAAAGATTTACCCAGTTATAGATTCCTTCTAGGGTGGACTTGGCATACGTCACTAAAAACCATTTTAACTAAACATGATTTGTGAAAGTTAGTGGGTTGTAATATGATGTAATACGTGATAGGTGGTTGAATATATAAAATATTGATTTATTACTATTTTTTTTATTTCTTATATCAGAGATTAACGTGCTTAATTAAATGCAACCCTTAAACGACTTTTTTTATTCAACGAGTTAGACCGAACAACCATTATTTGATTATATTCATAATGTTAGGTATCGGATGGTATATATTACATATATCTTAACATGTCCTATTGGACTCTTTGGTTAATTAGCTCAACAGGGCAATTTTTGGTCTAAGAAAAATAATTAAATTTTAATTGAAGTCATTAATATAAGTTTGGTACGGCTACTTCTAGGCATTAATTTGACACCCTACTTAATAAGATTATGGTGTCGGACGAATTCATTCCTCTCTAATTTGTCACCCATCGTCAATGATCTTGTGACGACTCTTCTTCATTTGATAAAACAGCGATGGGTTAGGTTCTTTCCAAATTAGTGACAAAATTTCTGACAAACTTACAACATAGGAATGTCATTTTCTGCCATCGATGACAAAAAACCTTTCGAATGAGATTAATTTGTCAACAAAAAAAATGATAAACGTCACCGTTAGGCGCTCCTCACCGACCGGTCCCACGGCCAACATGAGGGAGGTAAATTGTGTGACCTAGAAAAAATTTGGTGGTGCCGAAATTTGAACCCTAGACCTCCATTACAGATTTACACCTCTTACCACTAGGCCGGCCACCATCGCGGGGACTAATTAATTTGTCAACAAGAATGTCGAGTTAACATTGCAACCATATTTCTTTTAATAAATTATGTTGCAAAAGCAACATGGGAATGACATAATTCGTCGGGAGGTCTTTTGCGACGATCTTTATATGTAACAATCCCAATGTGTAGTAGTGACACTTTGGTCCTAGCGGTTCTATGGTAGGGTTGTGTCAAGCTTGTTGGTGTCTTGACTTGATACTAAATAAATTAGAGTCCTTTTTTATATATAAATTCATTTATTTTTAGAGTTAATTACACAAATGGTCCCTATGGTTTATCGGGATTCCCATGTTTGGGTACTAACTTTTTTTTATAACATTATGGGTCCTTAAATTCCTTAAAACGTTTCACCACTGGGTATTAGGATAACCTGCCGTTTAAAATTAACGGTTTTAGCCCCACGTGCCAGACACATGAGGGCATTATCGTCCTTTCCACCGGGTGTAACCAGTTAGCTACGCCCAGATTTGTTGGTGAGTTTGGTTTCACTTTACTCTTATAATGATTTTTAGATTTTCATCAAATTCGTATGAACCCTAAATGTTCCTCCGATTCAATTCGATCTATCTGTTGAATGTAGGAATCATTAACCATAGGGCTAATGATCAGTGACTAAAATCGAGTGTAATGGTATAGGTGGTTACCTGGTATGGTTCGATTTTTATGGTGCTCGAGTAAAGGTTGGTCGCGGCTTCGGTTTGGTCTGGATTCTCGATTCAACGGCTTTGTGATTGTTTTTTGCTCACACAGAAGGTTTCGCCCAGAGCTAATGAGGGTTTAGAATGTATTTGATTCAAGTTTTACACTGGAATTTATTGGGTTTAACTTTGAATTGATTAGGATATTTTTGGAACCGAATGCCGCGTGATTTGGTGTTTATTTGAGGAATCAAAATCATAGATTGATTCGGTTTTTGATTAGGAATGTATACGAGTTCAAATTTTGAATTTTCTTGCGCGATTTCTTTGTCACCCAATGTGAGCCGGCTAGAGAGGTTCGATCCCGGGGGGGGGGGGGGGTTGTGTTGGGAAGGAGATGAAGGAAGAAGTGGGGATTTGCACTTTCAGCCCCTGGACTTTCTAGTTCTTTCATTTAAAACCAGAAGGGAAGTGGAAAGGACGATAATGGCCTCATGTGTCAGGCACGTGGGGCTAAAACCGTTAATTTTAAACGGCAGGTTACCCTAATACCCAGTGGTGAAACGTTTTAAGTTCTTTCATTTAAAACCAGAAGGGAAGTGGAAAGGACGATAATGGCCTCATGTGTCAGGCACGTGGGGCTAAAACCGTTAATTTTAAACGGCAGGTTACCCTAATACCCAGTGGTGAAACGTTTTAAGGACCCATAATGTTATAAGAAAAGTTAGTACCCAAACCTGGGAATCCCGATAAACCACAGGGACCATTTGTGTAATTAACTCTTATTTTTATTTGAAATAATTTATAAATTCCAAAAGTTAGAGTAAATGGTTGTTTTTCTTTCTTTATATTACTTTTTTTTTAAAGAGAAATAGATTTTAAACTAATCTACTTATAAACTAATCGAACGAAAAAATCTTGTTCATGCTAATTCAATGATGAATTAATCTTGTTAACGAATGCAAATCAACATATATATTATTTAAAACTAAAAATCAACATATTTAGTCACAAAAACTGGACATAATGGTTATACATAAATTTAAAGTTAAAACTTGATACAAAAAGTAAATATATATATATATATATATATATATATATATAATTATCTTAGAATAAAGGAAAAGTTAAAAATAATAATTACTAATGTTCAAAGATCTAAGTCTCAAATTAATTACTATGTTTTAACAAAATATAAAATACAAATTCCAAAAGACTAGCTTTCTAATTTAAATGTTATGATAACAAAGTAAAATTTAAAAATATAAAACATATTTAACTAATAAACAGAAAACATGATATATGAACATATATAAACCTAAACAAACATATTACCGAACGTTCTTGAACACGACTTATACTCATATTCTTTTATTTAACTAAACAAACGAAAATTTTCTGTTCATGTTCGTCTATATATTAAATGAACGAACATAAATATATATGTTCATAGCCCCGTATACTATGTTAATGAATAAAGTTAAAGTTTTATTATTTAAGACATTAATTTATTTGAATTGTAGAAGTTTGATTTAGTTACTATATAATTTGTTTTTGATTATATATATATGCTAGTCATAATCACTTTTGGAACTTGGGATTGCCGATATGTTGCGGTTTCTTAATTGAGAATTAAAGTGGTCACAATTCATTCTCCCAAGAGGGGTCAAAAAAAAATTTCGTATTCAATGTACTTTTATTTATGAATACATTGTTTGATTGTTTTTGACATCTTTAGTTCTTCAAGATTTTACACACGTATGACGAATCAATGATTGACTAAAAACATCTTTTATATTTTTCTTATTTATTTTATCAGTGATAAACCAATATGATAAAAAGATTTATTATGATCATAATATTCCTTTTTTTTAGTTAAGAGATATTTTAAGAGGCTTATGATCAACCATAATTTCTAATTGATTAATCTTCTACATTTTATAAATATAAAATAATATTTCCAAAAATTTGACTCTCTACTTTTTATTATGACATATATCGTTATATCTTTTTAACTTTTTATAAATATAACCAAAGCAACATCCATCAAAATATATAACAAAGAAGTCATTATATTACGTGAGATGTAATTGAAATCAAAGAAATAAAAGGTAAAACTACGCACGCGTGTGTCAATAAATTGACCAAGGACAAAACAAATTTATATACGTAAAGCAATTAAATGGAAATATAAGACTAAAGTTAAAATAAAATATATTAACAAAGAAGAAGTCAAATTAACTAAAAAATGAATTGGTGTTATAACATCTTAATGATTTCTTTAAAGAAGTTATATCTGAATCAACCAGAAATTAGAACTATTTGTTTTATAAAAATACATTTTTTAAATTATTCGGTCAATATATCAACCATAAAGCTTTAAACAAAGTCTAAATGATTCAGAATTTTACTAACTTAGCAATTAATAAACTAAACAACCCATAAATTAAAAGATTGTTGTAGGGTGAGTAAGCTAGGTTAAATGATAAAGTCACATAAAAGATAAAATGTTAACGCTGTGTTCTCAAGTTTCTTTAGAAAGAAGCAGAAAGAAAACCAAATAAAATAAAATGAAAGAAAAGAAGGAAAAAAATTAGAATGTTTTCCTTTCATTTTCTTTTATTTTTTTAGGTAAAACTGAGAATCACAACAGTTTTATTTTACTTTCTTTCTCTTGTTAAATAGAACTCAAGTCTCATTAATTAGTAAACTCAAAAACATAGCGTAAAGGTTTTTATAGGGTTATGGATTTAGACTTATGCATTAAAGATGGATTGGTAAAAAAATGTAAAAATAAAAAATTACCATAAACTTTTTGAGAGAATGAAGATGATGGAATCATGCAAGAGCCAACAGGCATATTCACCTTCTGCTGAAGCTTCTTCAAATCCGGTTTATATATCCTATAATCACTTTCTTCCCATATCAAATCATCACACCTAAATATCTCCCACATTGGCCCTAACTTCCCAATAAACACCACATACACCACCTCTCCATCATCCCACCCACCATTCACCAACACATTAGCCACCACCAGGTTGACCTGCAACCTAAACAAGTCCCGACCACCATCCGGGACCCGAGCCACCACCACATCCACCTTCTCATAATCCCGAGGCATCGGGATTTCCGGGCACTTCATTGGCCCCCACTTCCCGTCCTCATCCACCCACTCGGGGAAGAAATCTTCCCATTTCTTGTCACCCTCAATTTTTTTAAAATTTATTGTGGTTACATCGGCTAAGCCGTTGACTTGGATTTGGTCGACATCCAGGTTCACAAGACCTATCTTTAGCTTGTCCGAACGGTTTTCGATCATGTATTGGAGTTTGTCATACCACGACGGTGGTTCCGTGGCGGTGTAGTAGCGGTTTGTGGGTGGTTCGTTGTCGGGGTAGAGGTTGTAAGTGGTGGTGTGGATTAAAAGTGTTAGGGTTAGACAAATGAGGAGAAGGAGAAGTGGCAATGGTTTTTGTTTTGAAGAAGCCATGTTGGCTAATATTTTCAAGTTTAATTTATGAATATTTATGTTGATATGTTTGAATTTTGGTTTATATATAAATGCTTGTTGAAGGCAAGTTTGATGCAAGCACGTTGGTCATTCATAAATAATAGAATTTGGTAGCAAAGAGATTAAATTAATAACCAAAAAAAAAATATGTTAGTATTCTATACATGACTTTCACGTCTCATTAATTAGTGTATGCTTATTATTATTTTTTTATTTATTTATCTATTTCTACTTTTGGTAAGATTTTTTTCAAAATTATTAGTTACTATAAAAAATTGCCATGTAAATTGATTTTTGAATGGTTTTCGCGGTTTTCAAAAAATTTATGTCATTTTAGTCCTTGTGGTTTGAATACTTTTGCTATTTTAGTCCCTGTGGTTTGAATTTTGTCATTTTGGTCACTATGGTTTCATTTTATTGTCATTTTCATCCCTATGGTTTCCATTTTATTGCCATTTTAGTCCAATTAAATTTAAAATTTTGGACTAAAATGGCAAAATTTATTAAACTAGAGGGATGAAAATGGCAATAAAATGAAACCATAGTGACCAAAATGGCAAAATTCAAACCATAGGGACGAAAATGGCAAAAGTTGTCAAACCACAAGGACTAAAATGACACTTAACTCTTTAGTTTTATATATATATATATATATATATATAGGGAAAACATAAAATGAAAACCACATCTCAATGAGAAAACCGCGAAAACCATTCAAAAATCACGTAAAACGAACGTATTTTTTTTTGAAACTTTTTTTACATGTTTGTAACACTATTGGACACATTTTTATTAAAAAAAAAAAAACATTTTAGTTTTGTTACGTAAGTTTTACGTGGGTTTATAAAATATTTTTTTTAAAATATTTGGTCGGCGCTTTTTTTATTTTTTTTATAAAAATGTGTCCAATAGTTTTGTTACAAACATGTAAAAAAAATTCAAAATAAAATCCGTTCGTTTTACGTGATTTTTGCATGGTTTTTGCGGTTTTCTCATTGAGATGTGGTTTTCATTTTAACCATACCCTATATATATATATAAAAAGTGCCCCTCGAAAAAATGGGCCCGGGACGGAGGTCGGGTTTGTTCCTCCCCCGGGCCGCCCCTGCTTCCATAATAAAAAAAGGACGTATTTATATTAAGTGTAATTTAAAAAATGAGAAGGTAGCTTATATATTAATATTGGATTTTTTTTCTATAAATTAACAACTAAAAGCATAACAAAGTCACAAGTTTAATTATAATCATTTAAATCCAATTAATTTGGATATACATATGAAAAAGAACTGCCAACTAATATGAATTATATACAATAAAAATTTCCACACTTGTCTGACATTTCGTCTACAAGACTTTGATGAATTATTTTATAGGAGGTTGATGATGACACTCGTAACACATCCATCATAATTGAGTTTAGGTAATTAGAACGATTGCACAAGCTACTAATATTTGTTTTATATGGTGTGTAATAATAGGACTTTTGAATTAGCATATATTGGAAATATAATCATTTTTAATCTTAAAAAAAGGATATTTTTATAAAGCATATATATATTTACTCTAAGCTTCGTTATAAAATCATCCAAGGGCATTATCTGAACGTCCTATTCAATATAGACATGAATATATTATATATCATATAACCGTATGTCCGTATCACCCTAAAACTTATCACACACCAGGAAAAAACGTATTTCATGTGTGAGGCTTTTCCTAAAAACAATACATCATCAGCAAAAGTACCTTTTAGGAATGACATGTTTTTCATAAATCAGGATAACTTGGTGCATTCCTATGCTTTTAGGTGGGATTCAATGAAAAATGTTTACATCGTAAGGTCACTTAAAAGGTTAATTAAGATGTTTGTCAATTTGTTAAATTAATCCATTGATTTGTGTCATAATTTACAAGATTATGTAATTTGATAATTTGTATTTATAATTATTTATCATTTTATAGGTTTGTAATAATACGTGAATTTATAGGTTTGATAATTGTTGTAAAAGGAATTGAGAAAATCTGAAAAAGAAATATTTGCTTTACAAATTTTCTTTTACCGATGATATGTCTTCATGACAAAAAAAATTACATTTTTTATTAATTTTGTTTTTAACCATTAAAAAAAAGAAATAATAAAATGAAAACACTTTTTTAACAAAATATAATCAGTGAAAAGTAATTTATTAATTTGTTTTCCATTTATTTTTTTTAGGAAAATAACTTTTAACTTTTGCGACAAATTTAAGGAGGAAATGTCATTAAAAAAACGAGTTCGACAATCTCTGATACGAAGACTTTTTTACTTAATAGTATCAAAGTTATTGTGATGATAGTCTTGTTAACAATATGTGTCGTCGAGAAAGGCCGCTATTTCAGGGAACTTTTGTTGTAGCGACATTAGTCTAACCTTGTCAACTGATTGTTTGCATATGCTTATACGGGCAAGAGAATACACGGAGCAAGGTACCATAAGGCTTGTTTATATTTTCTTTTTTAATATTTTGGCCTAATAGTTATTACTTGATTTGCATGCTATTTATTAAACGTGTTGTAATATTCCATGAAAATTATTATATATAGTTTATATGTTAATTCATTTCATCGTTTAATTTTTTTCTCTTACAACTTGTCAATGTTTCATTAAATAAAATTAGGATGTCATGTAATAGAAAAAACAAAAGAAGCAAAAGAAGACATGACAACAGAAATAATGGGTGATCTTCTAACACACGTAGTGACCAAAAACATTTCGACACCAACAATAAGTCATGCTTGAGATTTTCATATTGCACAAAACAAGTCTCCAAACAGGGGTGGAGCTTAATAGGGGCCGTCGGCCCCCACTATTTTCGTCCGTAGTGTTAATTTTTTGGCCAAAATGTTATTTTTAGGTAAAAATCGCAGCTTCGTCCCCTTGCTTCAAAAATTAACATGTATTCTGGGTTTTAAAAATTTTCGTCCCCCTCTTACTTTGCCCAAGCTCCGCCACTGTCTCCAAATGTTATCCAGTTATTATAGAACGAAAATGCCTCATTTTGTAAGGTTTTTTATATGGGACTTAAGTCACTTGGCCTATCAAAAAGCAAATCTACAATATGCATGTTTGATATAGAGATGTTTTATGACCAATGACATATATTATGCGTACAATGTAATGATGTTAACTTATTTTGCTCATGAAAACTTGTAATAAATTACCCTTTTTTGATGAAAAGTTTTGCATTTGATAAATCAAATGGAATATACCGTAACATAACTAATTAAAACATAATTTAAGCTAATAAAATATTACACAATAAAACTTAATTAAAATATACAACACTATATAATTAAAAAATAATTAAAAATAATATTAACTATTTAATATTTATCTATTTAACTTGTGTATTTTCAACCTGCCTATAATTTTCTTAAAAAATAACATTTTTTTCAGAAGTAAAAAAAAAATAAAACGAAAGGTTTAAAGATAAACTTTGGAAAAACGGATGTTTAAAAAATAATATTAATATTTTATTACTTAAAAAAAGTAACTTATACATAATTTCAACCATATTATATATCAAAAAATTACGAATTATGAATCAATACAATCAACCTTCGTTCAACTCAAACGAGCCAAACCACCCATCAAATTTTAACCTTTGTGATCCGAACTCCTAACCACCTAAACCAACTCAATTAATGTAACCAATGCTAACTTTTACCAATTATTCAAATGTCAACCTATTACCTATGTTTTACCAACCCCCAACACCACAAAGAAAACTAGACTTTTCCCCAAAGTCAAGTAGAAGACAGAGTCATAGAAAGAATGCAGTTCAAAACAAGTGTAAAAATTTGTTGGAAATAATTGATCTTCAGAGGAAGAAGTTAATATTGTTAATCAAACCATAAAGATCATTTATGTAATTCTCTCCCAAATGTTTCGGCTAAGTATGTAATTTTTCAATATTAAAGACCAAACATGCAGGGACGGCCCTGAGAATTGACGTTTCCAGGACAAGCTGGAAAAAAAGGCACCTAGCGATTTCAAATATTAAAGTGGAGGTGTTCAAAAATAACCAAAAAACCTTTTAATACCGAAAAAGCGAAACGAATTCGTAGCTGAAAAAATCGAACCGAATTCGGTTTTTGTTTTGGTTCTAGCTGTATCCGAATTCCGAATTCCGTTTTCAGTTCGGTACCTAACCATATCCGAATTTCGGTTTTTAATTCCAATTTTTTTATAAATTTGGTTTTTTTGGTTAACCGATTAAACCGAATTCAACTTTAAATTTTTTATCTTATTAATAATATATAAGACTGAATTCGGTTTACTCGGTTGAATTCGGTTTATTCAGATCGGTTTATTCGGTTTTTAATCGGTTTATTTGGTTTTAATCGGTTTATTCGATTGAATTCGGTTTATTTGGATCGGTTTATTCGAATTTTAAGCGGTTTATTTGGCTTTCAATCTGTTTATTTGGTTTTAACCGAAATTAAAACCGAAACACTTCTCGAATTCGGTTCAGTTTTTTGATATGGAAAAAAAATTGAAAACTGATTAAAGAGACCGAATAAAACCAATGAACATATTTAGTTTAAAGGTCATGAAAGTTCTTACACTTTAAATAAAATGATTTTTGCACCCATTAAATAATGTGTTTATAAATGTTTCTTTTTAGTTTTCTTCGTCTTATTAATTCTCATTTAAATGAATCTTTATATATACATATAAAATTTTGTGCCCCCCTAAAAAAATAGGCCCGGGACGAGGGTCGGGTTTGCCCCTCCTCCGGGCCGTCCATGCAAACATGCAATTTAAACAAACTATAGGAACCATGTACGTAATCTTATCACAAATGTTTGCACTACATTTGCAATTTTTCAACCATGTGGACAAAACCTACACTTTGATTAAACCACGGTGACCATTTATACAATTAACTCTTAAGTTAACGATTTGGTTTTAATTGTTTTATTTGTCAATAATATGAAATTTAAAAAATATATATATAATAAGAAATGATTAATTATAAAAAAAATATTAGTATCACTAACCAACCTGCTTGTATTTCAGTTGTATGATAAAACTTTTTCTAGCACCATCACTAACCATTTCAGATACAGAGTCTAATTTATAAAATTCTTTTTACCATATTGAAGCCCATATAAAACTACATTTTGACAATTCCCTAAATACCTACGACCAGACTTTTGGCATTTTGCTCTCTTATTGGTCCTATTGGATAGAGGTGGCCAACGGACCCGGACCCGGAACCAGAACCGATGGATACGGGCGGTTTCTGATTTTCAGAGAAACTGGAACCGGAAAACCCGGAACCGGTTCCACCCTCAAACCAGCCAAAACCAAAACCGGAACCGGCAAAAAACCGGTTGGAACCGGTCAAAACCCGGAACCGGTTCCGGTTCCAAAAAAACCCGATTTGGCCACCTCTACTATTGGATATGATCACAATCGGATGTTTACACCATCATTTGTTTCTTGCATTCAACACCTAGCAGAGAATTGTCAATAGCCTAATGCTTCAATGACAGAGAAAATAAGAGAGAGAACTTAGAATTTTTTTTAGGTCTCAGGCACAGTGGTAAGTTTCCTTCTGTATTTGTAAGATACTGATGATATGACTGATGTACTAGAGGTGGCCAAACTGGGTTTTTTTTTAACCGGAACCAGTTCCAAACGGTTCCGGTTCCGGTCAACAAAGTCAAGAACCGGTTCCAACCAGTTTTTTGCCGGTTCCAGTTCAGGTTTGACCGGTTTAAGGGTGGAACCGGTTCCGTTTTCCTGGTTCCGGTTCCAATTTCTCTAAAAACCCAAAACCGCCCCGTACCCACCGGTTCAGGTACGACCGGTTCCGGGTACGTTGGCCACCTCTAGATGTACTATAAGTTGTTATCAAACCATGAAATATTCCATTGATTTGATTGTTACATACATATATAAGGATGGCTACATAATAGCAACCGATTACTAAAAATAGAAAGACTAATTCTAATGATTCTATCCAACTAATTTGAAATATATAATAATACATTAAATATTTGAATTATTGTGGCAGGCTGTTTTATCCCCTGTGGTAGCATCCAATTTATCTCCATAAGGTCCAATATGGACGAGCTTTCTTTCAAATATCAGCTAATCAACTCTTACCGTTAAAAAAAAATTATAAGAGTATTTACGATGTCCCGTGAATTTTTGTTAACAAGTTCCAACGGTTACAGAAAAAGGTAAGGTAGTCCTTGAGTCCTTGACCTACAAACGTGTTCATCTTAAGAGAACCGATCGATACGTACAAACAAACAGTCTACTTCCTATCTACATAACTAACACAACATTCTCCACATGTCAAATATTCCGTTCATGCGGTTCAAGCCACGGAAATCCAAGAAAGTCGAAAACCTCCTTTTCTGAGTTAAACTTCAAACTTGTGCTAGCACGGACCTGTATCACATGACATGATATCGCGTGGAGGTACCACATTAGATTGTAAAATTAGTCATACGAATCAAGCATAAGTAACAAACAACGATTTTCTGTATTTATTACTCTTTTTCCACCAGAATCATGAGCTGCCGGGAAGAGCCCGGTATCATCTAATCGGAACCCTTTCTGTTCTGCAAGTATTCTCAGTCTGCAATAAGTTTTACTAAAAGTGTCAGTTTAGATTCATTCACTTGTAAATGGATTGATTGGGTTCCAGTAAGCTAAGAGAAAAAAGAAAGGGGTCAAAGGGGCCAAACAGGTTGAAACAAAGTAGCCCACAGTTATATTATTATGCATACAATCTCCTAAATCGCATTTTTCAACGAATTTGATTCTAATCGGAATCACAATGATATTGCTTTTGTAATCATATACAAGGCATCAATTATAACTTAAAAAAACTAAACATAAAAGGATTTTCGGATAGATCCAACCCGAAAAATGGCATACCCCGCAGGTTTGCCAAAAATACACCTTGTGCATCCATCTTATTAGCCATCATCTGGATCATGTCATCTTATTATGGGAATATATAGTTCACAAGTCAATGTTTTCAAGATAATAGACTACAATGGAAGTCAATTAGCAGTGTAATAAAACCAAAGTACCTTCTGTTCACCACATCATTGCCCGTCCAATGTATTAGCCCAAAAGGATATATATCCTTCGGGTACACCTACAAGATGAGAAATTAGCTAAAAAGGGACCAATAATGACTAAATATTGATGAAAATGTATATGTCTATTCTGGTTAGATCATAGTTGGTGACAGGAGTTTTGGAGACGTCAAATAAAGGTTAGCGATTTATTATCGTCGTGTATGGCCTTATTGAGCCGGGAACTCCTTTGGAGCAGCGTCTCTATCCCAACTGGGATAGGGGTAAGGTTTGTATCAATCCTTCCCTCCCATACCCTACTAAAGAGTGTAAATATACTAGGTAAGTTTGTTTATGTCTTGACATGTCCTTCACTTTTGTTTATCTTTACTCTTGGGGGTGTCGGGTGCAAGTTACTTTCCAGGTAATTCGTGATCTCTTCTCTATCATCCTCTTTCTTTTCTCTTCTGCTAAATACTTTATGCTACTAATATTTTTATACTAAAAAACATAAGGGTGAGGAGGTTGAGCCGGGCTCTCATTTCCCTTTCTATTATCTAAAATAGTGATAATGTTTGCCCTTATCGCACTCTCCCCGAACTCTAATACATGGGTGAGATATTACTGGGTATGTTCACTTGTTTAATTGCATATGTCAATTCAAAAATGGTTAAACCTGTAAATTGATACATCAAAATATCAAATTAGCATATTAACCAATTCAGTTGTCATATTTAAAAATATGATCATGATACCTTCAAATCAATACGATGTCGGAGCTCACGGCCAGGATAAGTGCAAAGGCCAAAGTATGTATCAACACCGGAATCAGTACCCTAAAACATTTTTCAAGCATCAATCATTTGAAAAAAAATTATAATAATTTCTTATTCTACTTTTCAAAACCACATTGTATGAATTTTATGTTTTGGTAATTCAAACTTAAAGGATTACACCACAGAGTAGTGCAAAGACCGAAGTACGTATCAATATTGGAATCAATACCCTGTGCAACTAATAAAAGTTAGAGAAATAAAACCTTCTTCCAGCATTACACATTGAAAAGAACATATAATTGGTTGCTCCACTTTTCAAAACCACAATGAATGAATTTTATGTTTTGGTAATTCAAACTTTGAGGATTACACCACAGGGCGCACGCACATGTGACTATAGGGAGAGAGGGAGAGTTAGATAGATATAAAGATAGGAGAGCGGGACAATTTAGGGTGTAAACAAATCAAACCGGCTCATAAACTACTCGGGATCGAATTGGTAAAAAGCTCGAACTAGCCATGCCTTAACGAGCCCAAGCGCGAGCTAGCCATGCCTTTATGAGCCCAAGCCCGAGAGCGGGCCGAGAATTATGGCTCTTTTAGTTATCGAGCCCAAGTCCGAGCTTCACATATCAAGCTCGAGCTTTTTATTTTATTATTTATATACTTTTTACTTATTATATTTTATTATATTAAGTGTATATATATAAATTAAATATTTTTACATATAAAATAATGATAAGTATATTTAAAACTTATATTTTATGATAAATTTGGAAGTATAATTATAAATATATATCGATTATCGAATTAGTAATTTAAATAAATAAATAAATTGAATAAAAAATAAGCCAACCTCGAGCCCTATTTTGTCAAAACAAGCCGAGCTCAAGACTTAACAAGCTCAGGCTCGGCTCGGCTCGTCTCCTCTCGTTTACATCCCTAGGGGTGTTCATTTCAAACAAGAATATGTTCAGAATTGTAAAAACCATTTAACACTTAGCAAGTCTTCTGTCTGTACACATTTGAGCACACTTCTATGTATTTAAAGAAAAAAAACAGAAGAGAGTAGATAAAATCAAAGAAAGAGTGTAAAGACACGAATAAACCATTTTTTGTTTTCAAATTTACCATATCTATTGAAGTGCTAATGTACATGTGCTTAAGCGTTTCTTGTGGTTCTCAACATAATATTGTATCTGAAATCAGTGTGCCCCTCTATGTGTGGTGTGTAAAATAGATTTCAACGAGGAATAAAAATTACCTGCTCGCTGTGAATGCTGTAGACCAAATCCTCTCTTAAAAATTTCATATCTTTCAAATGATTTACATACTTGGATAGAAAACCTATATGGCTGTGAAACAAGATCCATTCAGTTCTGAAGACATCAAGAGTAATGATCTAAATAAAAAGATTAAGGATAGATTGATATTAAATAGTTCAGCTTAAACACTATTATGGCTCTGTGAATGGAGAGCATCTCCTTTGCTGATAAATTATTTCCCACTACAAATAAAATCGTATATGCGCTATGGAATTAGAAACACGAATACACATTTTCTCTTTAACAGTTAACATACAAAGCCGAAGCCCACGTCATTATAGAAGTGAACCAACCAGAAAAATTTTTAACAATTAAGATTTTTTACTCAAAGAGTCGAAGATACACATGAAGTGCAGCTTTTTGAACAGTTTAACTAAATGCATCTGCTAAAACAAATAATTTCTCAATGCAACTTTTAAATTTAAACTAAAGAATATTAGTCTAAAATAAAACACCTTTTTCCATCAGGATGTGTAATTACAATGTCCATGTCCCCACAAGTAGCCTTTCCACGTCTGAATGATCCTCCACAAACAACACTCACCTGCAGTATAAGTTTAAGGACAAAGAAAACAAAATAACGCATAAACAGAAGTTAATGACAACAATAATTGCATCATAAAGAAGTAATATTAGCAACAGGATGTGACATATTAAACTAAAGCGTGAATTGATTTTGCTCGATGAACAAGAAAGCCTCAACAAGAAGTCAACAAAGCAACCAATCAAAGATTAAACGAAAGCACAGCCTAACAATGGAATTATACATTCAGTAAAATCTTCTTCATTAGCAAATCAACCAATGTTTTCAGATAAGATGAAAACTAATAGTGATCTTATGTGAAAATTGTTTGCGTCTTCTACTATTGTAGGATGATTTTGATTCATTGTTATCTTACTACAGTTGCACCATATTACAAAACTAGGACATGAACAGCAGAATATTTCACTGTGTCTATAAAAATTGCTATAAATGATCGACACTCGTATAAATACAAGAGTTGGAATGTTTATCAAACCAAAACAAAACTAAAAAACAATAAAAATGAAACATTAATTAGATCAGTTTAAACTGGTTCGGTACTGTTGTACTGGTCTAGTAATAAATAGATCAAAATAAACAGCATTTCAAGTTTGAAAAAGAACAATCTAGCTCCTACTGGTTATGTTTCCGTTCGATTCATAGGTTTTTTGGTCTGGACTGATTTTTGCCTAAGCGTTTAACATGTCAGAAGAATATGATAAAGGAATAGTAAACTTTTGATTTTTAGATAAAGGCAAAGCATGCCATAAACACTTTGTAATGATAATACAGAGGGTAGAACACTTAAATTTGGGATGAAAGTCACCAAAACTGAATTCAACTAATATAGGATGGCCCCATTGCAAGTGTCCTGACATGATTTGGGTTGTTGCGTCTAACTTTTGATTGTGAATATATATAAAAGGCATTCTATCAAAGCAATATATACAATAAAATTTTTAGAGATGCAATATAAAAGATCATGAGATTCCAAAACATATGGAGGTTGATTGTAACTACATCTGGGTGACAAGCTAAACATGATAAGACAAATAAGCTCCACATGAGGACCATTAAGTGTTTTAAGAGTCTTTATGTTTATACTTTGATAGCTACCCTCATTGGTTACGTATCTAATATTAACGCTTGCAAAAATAATACAAATAATTCAAGTTTCAATTAAATTGGACTCAATCCAAAATTAAGAACATAAGAACTTTCACTGGGTTCTAGGCATATATGATTCATTGATGTAGAAATCCTAATCTAAAAATGGAACCTTACAGACCTAAATAAAAGAAAAAACAACTACCTGACTAGTGGCGGACAATGTAATACAAAAATGTGAATCACTTTATTTCTTTATAAACTTTTACATGTTATTTCATGTGATGGTCTCTTGATTCTTTTTGTTTAAAGTTGCTCTCTTTGTTCTTCTTGGTATAGTCAAAACTCAAGGGCCATGTAAGTGTGTAATCGCAACAGAATATCCAAAGTTTTTTAGGCTCAAGAACTTACATAAACATATTAAAATAAAAAAGAATCACCAACATCTGGTGACACATAGAAAAGCAATATAATGCAAGTGCCCCACTAGAATCACCATAACAATCAGATATGCTGCTAAAAAAGAATCCTTACTCCAGGTAAAACATCCTCTGCAGCTTTCTGTAGCAAGCATTCCATCTCTTGCACCTATGCATATAACATCAACTAGACTTTATATCATTAACAACCTTTCTAGAGGTGGTACGTTGGCACTTTTGAACCATAAGCAGGTTGATTCAGGTTATGTTTAATCTTTGACAAAGTAACAGGTAAAATTTAAAAAAAAAAATGAACTTAATAGGGAAGATATCAATTGGGTCAAGAGTCACCCTACGTGCATTTTTAAATGCATAAAACCTCAATTAAATCATCTTACCAAAAAAGAAAACTATCAAAATAATATATTTCAAACATTATATAGTTTAGAAAATCAAAAAGTTTGGAGAAATTGTGTTTGCATCAACCCATTAGCCATGTTGCTCGACCAGCCCATTTTGTCATCTCTTTGTTTCTCAAATATGCCGAGGTATAAAAAAAACTTTGAAGTCCAGACCTCATCTCGTGGTATCCTTGTTTTAATGTCTTCAAAATATTTCAACCCTAACCGTTGTGAATTCGTGAGTGTGGTATCATTTTTCAAATCATCCAGACTCCTATGTCCTCTTTCATATAATTTCAATGCAGTAGCAGGACCAACGCCCCATACTTCCCCAAACAAGCTAATTGTCCGTACCTGGAACAAGTACAGCCAATCAAACAAATGATTTTTTTGTGAACTCACAAGCATGACAAAAAAAAAACACTAGTTATTTTAGCTTCAGACTTAGTTAAATGATTTATGGTGGCATTGGAATATAATCTTAAGATTAGTACGGTAAATCATACCATCATATACTTAGCAAAACCTACCTTTTCGTCACTCTCAAAGTGCTCCAACTTGGACAATTTCCCAGTCGTCACGATCTCATGTATCTATAATAGAGGCACTATCATCAAAAATAGTACACGGTAAATACAAGAACAATACCATCATAGAAAACCAAACATCGGATTATTTTTTTATTATTTTATATCAATAACAATTTCATTATAGAAATGGGTATTTCTAGGTTAATAATTCCCGTGTTAATAGTGTGTTTTTTGAGTTGTATACTTAACTCTAAACGTGTGGCATGGAAGATGGCTCATCTAGAGCTCAATGACAGACTAAGTACAGATTTACCTCATTTGTTTTTGGGGTAGTCTTGGTTTAAATTCATGTTTCTTTTAGGTGTTGGATGATTTATAGTGAAGAACTGAAGACCTTGTTTCATTATTAACAGATATATGTTAATACTTAAAAAATGACATTGCATGGTTTATTTCAGGCCCTTTTGGGACCTTATTATAAAAACAGGAATGGTCATACTGCACTAGACAAATAACAATACATCCTTCAAAAGAGATCAGAAAACTCAACCATTGCAACATAAAAGAAATTGATTTAAACGAAAGACAAGAATGATACCCCTTCTTTCGCATTAACAATGCATGTTGAAGATACCAAGTCATAAAGAATGCAATGCGTAATAAATAATCTCAACTTACATGATCCTGCATTGACTTCCCAATGGCAGGCAACTCTTTGACTTGATCCACACTTTCACTTTTGAAGGGCAATCTCTCAATAACAGGAATTGCCTTGTAATAACTGAAGGACCGCCGATCATCACCCAAAGCTGAGAAATTTAGTCACATGGAAAACCACTCATAGAAATGTGCACAACGATATGGTGCATAAAAAGAAAAATAAATATACCTCTATATATATTGATAAGCTTGACAAATATTTCAGTAATATTTTTATTTAAATCAGGAGGATGATAAGGCCGGGAAACATCTGGTGCACTAATCTGAGTGACAAAAATAAAGCAAGTTGCTTGAAACCAAAGCAAGAACACTGAAAGATCAAAATCACATATAAAGCAATACAAAAATATGAGGTCTTACAGAGCTCTGTTGACCACCAGTGTTGACTGGACTAATGCTTGAAGTGTATGAGCTCTTAGACGTATGAACACCATCATCACCTGAATCATTTGATGATTTTTCAGACAGGCTGGGAGAGGCTTTCAGCTTTTTATCAAGGTGTAAATGGTTGTCACTAGATCTTGGGCCATCATCATTAGATGAAATTTTGTAGGATTCTTCGTTAACTCTCTCTCCAAGCCTCAAACTGTTTTCCAACCACTGATAAAGAAGAATAGCCTGAATATTATCATAAACATCAGTAAATTTATGTTTAGCTACAACCTCAATCATCACAAATATCATACTCCCATAACAAGACAATTGAATTGGTTCACTGTTTAGGCAAAATATTATCAACCCAACCCTAATTACTAGTGTCCAACGAATTCTACAACATTGGATGCATCTATCCATCAATTTTTTTTTTCTTTTGGGTTCGAGAAATGAGTGTTAGCTTGACTCGACAATGTACGAATAGTTTTATTTTTCTTTTTTCGGTTTTTTTACTTGACCCGTGATAGATTGTTTTATGGTCACATATGTTAATCCACTATTTTTTTTTTCTTTTAAGTTTGTTCTCAAGACAAAAATAGGGTGAAATGAGAGGGTGTTAAATTGGCACGACAACACGTGAGTGACTTGTAATATGACTTGTAATAGTTTGTTTTATGCTCACACATGTTTATCAGTTTAAGTTTTTTTTTTCTTTTTGTTCCCTGAGACAAAACAAGGGTGTAGGCAATTCGCGAGTCAGTGCCATCTAGTTGATTGTCACACAAAACCTTAATCTGTGATTTTGAAACTACATATGAAACTATAACTAAGTCTACACAACAAAAACCTTTCAATTGTACAACTTTACCAATTACCACCACATCACAAAATAAAGAGGCCAAAGTGTAAATTTATAAGCTATTGTTTTCATCTAATCAATTTCATTTGAAATGTACCCCTTTGAAGCGATGCAATAGTTTGGGCCCAAATTTTTGGCGAAGTGAGTTGGAATCGGTGGCAAAAATGTGAGTCACATTCCGAGACAAGCTTTTTTCTTCAAGGATTGCTCCCATCTGCACGAGCTTTTGCTTCCAGATCTTCACGAGAAAAAAAAAAAAATTAAACCGTCTGGCATATGTATCTAAACGCCATATAAGAGAGAAGACCAACAGCACCTGCAAACGGCGTCTCTGGACGCCGTTTTCGACGAGGAAGACGACCATCCCGGAGAAAATACCGTCAGGATCCGACGGTAGAGAACGCTTTTTGGTTGCCATACCTGCACTGTCGATAGCAATCCAGAAAACTTCGGGTTCGAACCACTGGAAGATTCTTATGAGGCTACGTGGCGCGTGGCATCTTTTCTCATGACTTTTGAATAACTCGAAATTAATTCGAATAGAATTCGAATTCGAAACGGTTTGATTGGAATTTAATTTAAAATTTGTTTATACTTACTATATATATAAATTCAAAATATCAAATAATTGAAAACCTAAACATTCAAATATGAAATAACCAATATCTAAGTTGTAATATTAGAGATATCATTTGAATTAATAAAATGATAAAAGTTCAATATATAATGACAATAATAGCATACAAAAAACATAAAATGACAACTAATCAAAATATTAGAAATTAACAAACAAAATTAAAAGTTTTTCGAGCTTCACGATTGACGCTTTTGTTGTGAATGTTTATATTTAACGTATTTAAAAGTGTTCAAACTATTGGTATGTTATAATTAAATTGACATTTGTGTAATAGTCCTGTCAGTTTTTATAAAATAAATCATCTAACTAAAAAGCTTAATTTTTAAATATAGTAACTATTTGTGTATATAAAATAAAAATATATAAATAACCTAAATTCTAATTTCGAATCAAATCGAATTAAAAAAATGAAATTCGAAATTTGATATTATACTACGAATCGAATGGTTGGTGTTTTTCGAATTGAAATCGAATCGAATTTCGATTTTTTCGAGTCATATTCGAAAACTGAACACCCTAGTAAAACGCTCCACGGGCATGCTTGAGAGAGTCGTTTTCCTCTTCTTCTTTTTTCCGAAATTTTACATGATTGCTATTAACTTATACAAGTCGTATTGTATGTATTTTTTAATATTATAATCTTGTTATATAAGCCAATTATTTAACACGACATTAAATTATCGATCCGTGTGTCAATTATTTGACATACATTAGATTTCTCCAATTATTTAACACAATGTTGAGTTAGTTTGCATACGAATAACAAATAGACTAGCGTATGTTATTCATTTTCTTCATTTAATTTCCGTTAAATAAACTTCTTTTAAACATTTATGTCATATTAAAAAACACGACGTTAGATTGATTGCGTTGTTCGTTGTGTAGGACTAATTGACTCTTGATTGAATATCATAAATAAAGAGAAAAACGAAACAAACGGATATACGTTTAAACGATTATATTATTAAAACGCTTATACACATAAATATTGATATTTCAACGGTTATAATACAATTGTAATAATTCAACGATTATATTTTCATGTTACACATTTAAACGAACATATATTTCTAGAGTGATACATTTGAACGATTTTGACCATTCAACCAATTATATTTACAAGGGTTATATTAGCAAATCTTGCTTTTTTAAGATGCTCGAATTTGATTATATTTGTCTTCTTTTTTACAAATTTGCTTTTTATAAAAATTTTTAATTGAAAAACAATTTTAAAATACTTTATCTTTATATTTTTTAAAAATTTAAAAAAATGTGTTTATTAATAATAGGTAATTGGATTTTAATAATCCAAAGTTTTATAAGTTGACATCTACCGATCCCAACTTTGAAAATCGTCAATAACGGTCCCTACTTTCACACTATATTATTCTAGTGGACCTCCGTTAAAATTAAAAAGTTAACACCGTTAACTTTTTTTAATTTCAAGTGTATCTTAGAGATTTTGATTAAAACGAAAATACAAGTCGAATGATTTATAACTTATCTCGAGACGTTGCTCCAAATGGTTATTGCCTCTGAACTCGACGTTTCGTTTAAGTTAAAACTTTGGCATGACCCATTAGGCCACCAATGGTTACACCATTGACTTCTTTATAAGAGACCTTGAGTTCGAATCCGGGCTTAGACTATTAGACATATTTGTTGAGATAAGGTCAGAATGTTTTACCAATTGTGGGGTTCTTTCTGGGTGGGCTTGATCATAAACCCCAGGACATCAAATCCGAGGGGACAATTGAAATCTCCGTTAAAAAATATATATACTTTCATTGGCGAAGGTTAGTGAGGGGTTGCCCCCTGTTTTTCGTTCAGTGGTGTACATTTCCCGATTCGTAGTGCAAAATTTTTAAAAAAATTTTATTTCGCCCCCCCGAAAAAAAAATATACCCTATGTTCGCCCCCCCTGAAGTTTCACCCCCCTACGCTTGGGGTCAAGCTCCGCCACTGTATACTTTTACGCCATTGACTGGTTTTATCTGTGTTCTGACATTGGTTTTGTTTAGAATTCAGTTGGCACATTCTCTATTTTATTTTTCTTTGGATGTGTTCTCATGGGTAACTCCCACTATATCGCCATTTTCTCCAAAACATGATTAAAAAAAACAAAACTCTGGAGTCCGGCACAGGAATTTCATTTTAATAATCTTGATAATTTCACAATATAAAACTAAAACAATCAAAACCATAATTCAACCCTTCATTTTCTGCACCTTCAAGCCAACAGAAATCAATCTGAACCATGAACAAAACGAAGAAAAACTGTTATGGAATCTGCTTCTTGATCTCAATTGCAATCAATATATTACTCAGCATATATTTGTACGCTGGTGGAGGCCGGTGGGGAGCGAAGAATCTGCCAGAGATCAGTTTCCGGCCAGCGTTGACTTGGAGTGAGAAAGCAGCAGCAGAGGCGGAGGCGGTGGCGGCGATCTCCTGCTCCGGCCATGGTAGAGCATTTCTTGACGGTTCGATCTCTGATCAGGGTCAACCTGTTTGTGAGTGCTATGATTGTTATGGTGGCACCGATTGCTCTGAACGATCTCCCGGATGTGCTGCAGATGCTGATAGGTGATCGATTTCCTGCTTTGTGTTCACTTTCTGGTCAAGTGTTATGCAGATGTTTTTATGTTGCAAGATGATCTCGTGGGTTGACTTTTTAACTTCTATAATTCTATTATGTGAAATATCAAATATGTCAGAAAATGAAGGATAAAAGCTTAAATGCTAAAAATACAGAAAATGAAAAATATATTGAGTAAAACAATGATAATTTTACCGCGAAAATTCACTTAGTGGTGGATTCTATAATTTTTTTTACGGGGGGCAAAAAATGGGTCGGTTAAAATAAGTCTAGATAAAAAAAGGGTCGGGTTAGTTGAAATCACAAAACAAACATATCGGTTCAGGTAGAAAGTAGTACGGGTTAGTTAAAATCATAAAACAAACATATAAAATGTATTTAAAAAAACGATTATTTAAATAATCAATTTCAAAGTTACATAACAAGTTGATATTCGTATAAAATTTATGAAAAGAACACAATTTTATTATTCATTTCCAATTGTGTCATATTATAATTAAGTTTGTGTCCTTTGTAATCAGATTTGTGCCCTTTAAAACCAGATTTGTGCCTTTTATAATTTGATTTGTGTCCCTTTCATTTTGTTTCAAAATTAAGCAAAATTATTTAAAAACAATGTGTTTTAACATTCGATCATGGGGTTCTACGCCACCGAGGGGGGGGGGTTATCCCCCTATAGCTTTGCTTTGTCTTCGCCACTGCAATTGATTATGTGATAAACCCTTAAGGTCGCCCCTTTGACTAACATGGGAAACAAGTAAAGGACAACTGCAACAATCGGTTCGATGGCCTCCAAAAAAATCAGCCGAGTTTGAACTTGAGACTTCTAAGTTGTCTTTTCATTACTTAAACTATCATATACTGTCCTTGGAGATTAAAAAAGAATGTTCGTTTTCGATTTATGTCTTTTTTTTTGCCTTTTGCAAGATGATTTTATTTAAAGAAGCCAATGGTTTAGAAATATTTCACGGTTGGAGGGTTATGAAAGAACTTTTTAATGGGTTTGTTGTGACATTGAGTAATTTTTGCATGTTGCAGTGGGGATCCAATATTCCTTGAGCCATTTTGGATGCAAAATGCAGCCGAAAGTTCAATTGTCATACCAGGATGGCACCGTATGAGTTACCGTTACGAAGACAACACTATGATGTCTGTAGAGCTTGAAAAATATATCCGTAAGCTACACTCAATTGTCGGGAATGCAATCACCGAAGGTCGATACATGGTCTTTGGCATTGGGTCATCCCAGCTCCTAAGTGCAGCAGTTTATGCTCTTTCCTCCGAAAACTCTTCTTCACCATCCAACGTTCTCGCTACCATACCTTTCTATCCGGTAGCAAGCTAGCTATAATTGCATATAGAAAATTTTAATTTTAATAATCCAAACTTTAACTCATCGTTTGATAATAATTCATACTAGTAGTTTAGCTAATGATAATCTTAATTTTCACTTTTTTTTTGACAAAACCAATCTAGGTAATATAATCGATTACATTCATTTATGATCAACTTTGCTAACAATGATAATTGTGAAAGAAATAGGAAAACATACAAGTGAGTAAAAAGAAATAGGAAAACATACAAGTGAGTAAATTAATGTTGATTATGATACTAGTATTATCTCGGGGACAAAAATGAAAGTTGAGATTATTATTATCGGTCTATAAGTTATAGTTTAGATTATTAAAATCTAATTTGTCATTGTACACACACATACACAAACACACACACACACATATATAGGGGAGGTTCAAAAGAAAACACCTCACTTTGGAGAAAACTAAGAAAACTCCTACTAACCAATCAATTTTTTTAAAAAAAACACGATTTTTTATTATTAGCTTAGAAATGTTATAAACAAATTTTTTTTTTAAATAAAAATATGTAGATCACGAAGTTACGTATATGTAACCTATAAAGTTACATATATGTAACTCATATATGTAATCAATGTGTTACATATATGTAATAAACATGAATTACAATTATTTTTTCTTTTTTTCTTTTTGTTAACAAATATAACCTTATAATAAAACAAAAAACGAAAAACGAAATTGATTGATAGCAATTGTGATTAGTTTTCTTAGTTTTCTCTAAAATGGTGGTTTTCTTAGGAACCCTCCCCTAAGAAATATATATAAATATATATATTTATATATAAATTATTCCCATTTTTCTTTATCACATTTTGATTAGATTTGCTGTGTTCTTTTTCATGCTTAATAGATGTACAAAGCACAACCAATGCTCTTTAACTCAGAGAATTTTCAATTTAAAGGAGACACAAACTCATGGCAATCATATAATTCAACAAATAACATTGATGTCATTGAATTTGTAACCTCACCCAACAATCCAGATGGGGAGTTGAAGAAATCAGTTATTGGAAGAAAGACAATATATGATCATGCATATTTTTGGCCACATTTTACCCCCATCACAGGCCCTTCAGATCATGATCTCATGATCTTTACTCTTTCTAAGCTGACTGGTCATGCCGGTGCACGTTTCGGGTATGCACAAGTTTCTTTATTTCATCTTTGCTTGACATTAGCACGATATTATACGTACGATACGATTATATATAGGTGGGCGATTATAAAAGATAAAGATGTATATGAGAAGGTTTTAAACTATATCTTCTTGGCTGACTTGGGGATCTCAAAGGACACTCAACTAAGAGTTTTAAAGCTTCTGAAAGTAGCAATTGAAGGTGATGGAAAACCCCTTTTTGAATTTGCTTATAACAAGATGAGGGAACGTTGGGAGATGTTGACTTTTGTCTTCTCAAGGTCAACAAGATTTTCAATCCAGAAAAGACATCCTTTGCACTGCAATTTCTTTAATAAAACTAGGCAATCATCTCCAGGTAACTTTATGTCATGTAACATAACATATTCTAGTTTCTAATTATTTATAGGTTATGTTTCATTTAAATCCTTAAATAATCATATATAAGCTAGACATTGTGGAATTTTTTTAAAAAATAGTACTTTTTCTTTCAAAGTGATCACAACTAAGGCCAGAATTTTTTTTCCACAAATGGGTATCTCGCCCCTGTCACGGGCGACATCTCACATAACCCAGTAATTAGTTTCCTTAATATCCTAGAAGTCGCCACTCCTATGGGCGAAATCTATGTGTCATTCCACATCATCATTATCAGCCACCTATTTAATATTCAAACAAAAAAAATAAAATGGAGACATCGCCTTTGCCAGGGGCGACATCTGGCAAAAGTACAAAAGCAAACAGTAACACCACATTTGTCCTTGTCTCGTTCATTTTTTGACCAGCTATCGTCCTTTTTTGCCCTTTTTTTCAAGAACTCGCCAATAGCAATGGCGATATACCGTTTGCTTTTGTATTTTTGCCAGATGTTGCCCCTTGCGATGTCTCCATTTTATTATTATTTTTTTTCGTTTGAATATTAAATAGGTGGCCGATAGTGATGATGTGGAATGCCACATAGATCTCGCCCATATGAGTGGCGACTTCTAGGAGATTAAAGAAACTAATTACTAGGCTATGTCAGATGTTGCCCGCGACAGGGCGAGATACCCATTTGTGAAAAAAAAAATTTCTGACCCTAGTTGTGATCACTTTGAAAGAAAACGTACTATTTTTTAAAAAAAAATCAAACATTGTGTACATATACTAATGAAACTTGACACGTTTGGTTAACAACAATATATTTGCAGCTTACGCATGGGTGAAGTGCGAGCGAGAAGAAGATGACGATTGTAGTGCAGTGCTAGAAGCAGGGAAGATCATAAGTCGTAGAGGAAGCCAATTTAGTGCCGACGATCGTTATACTCGACTTAGTCTCATAAAGAGCCAAGACGACTTCGAGTTGCTTCTACAACGGCTTAGAGAGCTAGTGTCTCTAGAAAATGATAGCATCGGAACAATGTGACAGGATCGAAGGAATTGATCGTTAATTCAAGAATCCTACGAGGGTTATGTCGATTAATCGCTTGTATAAATAAGCTAGTTGGATCGTTTTTATGCGTCTTAATCTAGTTGCCGATTTGTCTATAAAATGTTCTTAGAAAAATTTTAAAAAAAATGTATTTTGATTCGTGTAAAGTTTGAAATTTATATAAAAACTCCAAGCATGATAAGAAATTAACGTGTGGTTGTCCCTTGTAGAATATATTTCGTTGCTAGATTAATAATTATATTTATAGTAAAGTACCATTTTGTGTATTAGTGATTTGATAGCTTTTGCCAATTTCGTCTAAACTTTTAAATCTCATAATTTGAACATTTTTATCTGCATTTAGTTACCATTTCAGATCATTTAACTAGCTTTGTCAAAGAGAAATGTTAACTTAGAGGGTATTTTACTCAACTTTGCTTAAAAATAAAAATAAAATAAATAATATACAGAAATTATTTATATAGGTATCTTGGGCTTCTTTCTCAATAAATGTGTACCTGACCTAATGCACATATTTTTCTGTGTTTTCCCTTTGTTTAATCTTTTCTTTCACAATCGAATAATAACGGACTTCTTCATTTGATTGAAAGGGAAAATGCAACCACTCCCCTTTTATCTACTTTGTTACTCTTGTGTTGTTTAAACTATTTATAAAATTTGATACAACTTATTGTTAGATATCAAACTTGTTGCAAAACTAAAAACTCAAACATTCTCTACTCAAAAGATTGTTATTTGTACCGAATTACATGGACACAATTAACCATTATATATTATATTATTTATTATTATTGTCTTGTGCATGCATGTTTATAATATTAAATAAAAGTTTATATTAGATTTGTTTTCAGAATGTGTAAAGGCTAAAGCTTGAGATTGCATAAAATCGATTTTATTGGAGATTTTAACAAGTAATTATGGGGTATGTAGCGACACTACTTAGTTCTATGATACTTTATTTTATTTTTATTCACAAAAATTTGTTTAGAACAAGTTTGACTTCATTTTATTATTTATTCATTTTTAGTCGCAAAAAATGTTTTTTGAATTGACCCTGTTGGAACAAGAAGATGTCAAGAAAAGGTCGACCCAATAACAACTTCTACAATGATTACTTTGTCCAGTTTTAGCATTGGAGTTAAAGCAACAAGATTTGTTGCAAATATATGTGATCGGTATAGCTTTATGCCAATGAAATGAACCAAATTAATTGCATGGAGAAAACGTTTTCACAGGATGTTTTGATCATTTTTGCATTATGTAACAATTTGAGAAATAATATATCATTGTAGCTAAAAGTAGGGCTGTTCAAAAAGCTCGAGGCTCGACTCGAAGCTCGCTCGAAAAAAGCTCGAAAAAGGCTCGGCTCGAAAAAGGCTCGGCTCGAAAAAAGCTCGATAAAAACGAGCCGAGCTCGGCTCATGGCTCGGCTCGATTTTTAACATATATATACATATATTTATATTAAATTATACACACACATATGCTATATTACACACAACATATAAATATATGTATATAAATATATATACATACATATATATTATAAATAATATATATATTTATTTATTTATATTTATAGATATTTAATATCTTATACATAAATTTATATAAATAAATATATATATATATATATATATTATGTATAATATATATGTAGGGTAATGTTCTAATACTAACCCACTCTTACGGCGATAACCCATTAACTTTGGCAAAAAATAGCCGAATCTTAATTTTTTTTAATCATCATTATAACACAATTTGAACACCATGTTCTTTTATGAGTTTGGGCTAATTCATTACCGTTTGGGCTCTTACAGTACTGTAGGTGTTTAAATATTTAAAACTTACAGTACTGTAGCAAAAAACTTACAACGATGATATTTTTTAAACGATGATGAATTAGCCCAAACTCAAAAAAGAACATGTTGTTCTAATTGTGTTACAATGATGTTCAAAAAAAAAAATTCAAGATTCGGCTTCGTTTTGGCAAATTAATGGGTTATCGCCGTAAGAGTGGGTTATTATTTGATCCTAATCCTATATATGTATGTGTATATATATATGCACACACACATATAATATATAGGGAAAAGATCAAATAAGAAGAGATTTTTGCCTAAGAAGAGTAAGAACGAATAATAATTTGAAATTTGGCATGATAATTTACGTATAACTTCATATTTTTTGTACTAGATTTTTATTTTTTATATTATACTTTTATTTTTTTGTATTAGATTATTTTTTTTGTTCTTCATTTTTTACTTGTACTAAATTTTTGTGTTTTTTGTAATACATTTTTATTTTTTGTACTGGATTCTTATTCTTTTGTACTGGATTCTTATTTTTTGTACTGGATTCTTATTTTTTGTACTGGATTTTTTATTTTTTATGTACTGGATTATGATTTTTGTACTGGATTGTGCCACGTGTCAAATTTCTATTGCTTCTCACTCTTCTTAGGCAAAAATCTTTTTTTACTGGATCCAACCCCATAATATATATATATATATATTAGATTTTATATATATGTATGTATGTATGTATGTATGTATGTATGTATGTATGTTAGTATGTAAAGTGGAGAGGAAGAGGTAAAAAAAAAAAAAAACCGAGCTGGCTCGTGGCTCGGCTCGAGGCTCGATTTTCTATACGAGCTCGAGCTCGATTTTTTGGCTCGAAAAAATTATCGAGCTGGCTCGGCTCGAACTGTTTCGAGCTCGGCCTGGCTCGGCTCGATTACAGCCCTAGCTAAAAGTGCAATTGTCATACTTGGGTGGCACCTTATGAGTTACTGCTACGGGGACAGCACTATGATGTCTACAGAGCTTGAAAAATGCATCTATATAAGCTACATTCGATTGTCGGGAATGCAATCACCGAAGGTCAATTCATGGTCTTTGGCTTCGGGTCATCCCAGCTCCTAAGTGCAGCAGTTCATGCTCTTTTCTCTGAAAACTCTTCTTCACCATTCAACGTCCTAGCTACCATACATTTCTATCCAGTAGCAAGCTAACTTTAATTACATATAGGAAAATTGGAATTTAATAATCCAAACTTCAACTCATCGATTGATAATAATTCATACTAGCAGTTTAGCTAATGATAATCTTAGCCTTTACTTTCTTTGACAAAAGCAATCTAGGCAAAATAATCATATTCATTTACGATTGAATTTGCTAACAATGATAATTGTGAAAGAAATAGGAAACATATAAGTAAACAAATTAATGTTGATTATGATACTAGTATTGTCTTGGTGACAAAAGCGAAAGTTGGGATTATTATTGATCAGATTCCCAGTGTCAAATATTATCGGTCAACAAGTTATAGTTTGGATTATTAAAATCTAATTTGTCATTATATAAACACTCACATAAATTATTCCCATTTTTTTCACATTTTGATTAGATTTGTTGTCTCTTTTTCGTGCTTTTTTTTGAACAGCAATAATCTTACTCCTAAATTACACCCAAATATACATTTTTCATGGTTAATAGATGTACAAAGCACAACCAATGCTCTTTACTTGAAGAATTTCCGGTTTAAAGGAGACACAAACTCATGGCAATCATATAACTCTACAAATAACATGGAAGTGATTGAATTTGTAACCTCACCAAACAATCCAAATGGGGAGTTGAAGGAATCAGTTAACCGTTAACGGAGGGAAGACGATTGGTTAACAACATTTAAATCAGTCAACAATGAAACCCTATGGGCTGATGTGGGCAATGTGTGGCCTTGGTAGGCATTTGTGTTGGTATGGCCGGGCCGGATGCTCCTTGTGTTTTTTTGGTTGGGTGTGGCTTTCGTGGGATTAAGGCCCACTGTGGCCGAGAGCCTTCTTAGGCTTCTAATCTTCTACGCAATCAAGTGGGATGGGCCTTGTTTTGTTTTTTGTTGGGCCTGTTTTCTCTATTGCTTTTTATTGTAGTTAAGGGGCTTGTTTGTATTTTGTTTCTTATTGATGCCTTGGTGGGTTGTGGTCTAAAGGTAGTAAACCTTGTTTGTTTTGTGTAGGGTTTGGTAGTCTAGTAGGTTGTGTTCTTTTGACTTTTGGTGGCCTCTCTCTGGGAATGTTAGGGAAGGGCCAGTTGGGCCTTGGGATATGCTCCCTTGTCTACTTGTAGAGGTGACCAACAAAACCGGTTCTGGAACAGGAATCTACAACATGAACCGGAACCAGAATCGATAGGTGCAGGCGGTTCTGGATTCTCAGAAAAACCGTAACCGGAACTGGTTTCACATTTAACCGGCCAAATTCCGAACCGGAACTGGTTATTGACTTTGTTAACCGGAATCAATTCTGTTTCCAAAAAAACCCGGTTTGGCCACCACTATCTACTCGATTCATTGTGTAACAACCGAAGATTTAGCACATTTGAACGCGCATGAAATCCACGTTGATTTGACAATCGAAATTATTACAGGATGATAGTACGCGAGAAATGGTGAACGTGGGCGAAAACCGTGCGCGAAACGGAGTTACGGATTGTCCGGAATCGCGAAACAAAGAAAATTTTCAAAGTATGGAACTTCTGGACTCGTCGCGGTACGCGACGACGAGGTTGAGGGTTCTCGGCGGTACGCGATGGTTGAAAAATATCTGATTTCTCCGGATTTTTCGCGGTACGCGAAGCTTTTTTTTGCTTCTTCTCGCGGTACGCGACGGGTGGAAACCGACTTTAAGTTGATAAAATCATCAGATTAACATTGCAGAAGTTATTTTTCTTCTTCCTCGAACTCATACCTCCAAAATACGATCTGATCGAATTTTGATCATCAAAACCTTGATTTCAAACCGTAGAAACATCATAAACGAGCTGGGAATAATTGTTACAACATCGGATCATCAGTTTTCGATCGAAAATTCATTTGAACAGGTATTGATTCGATTTCTTCTACTAGATTGATAATGATTGATTAAATCTTGTTTTTAAACGTAATGATATAGTTAGGGTTGTCGATTATTGCCTAGATAATGGCTAGGATTGATTATAAGCAAGAACTCGAACTGTTAACGGGTAAATCCTTGTTTTGGACCGTTGTAATGCCCGGTTTGCATGGAATCATAACAATGGTTATAATGATTCAAATCATTTGATTATGACAACGTAGGTGATTAGTTTGGTTAATCCTTGATATGTAAGGTTAAATCCAAGTATTTTAAACTAATCATAATGAGTAACATACTCACTGGAACGAGTATTTGATGTTTATGATAACATGCAGATTAGTATGTTAAACATGGTGATATTTTATGATACCTGGGTAATCAATAACAAGGATTGATCATTTCTAAGCCATTAATCTGTCTAGGAACCTGTTTTAGCATTATAATCAACAACATTAACTATTTGGTTAATCAGAGATTATTCTGACTAATCAAGTGGGTCATCAACCTATTATTAGGAAGCTGAGTCAGTATAGGTTCCTATATTATCATACCTTGTATGATATGACATTAACATAAATAGATAAAAATCTAATACCGGTTTGATGACTATCAAGGCAATGTCTTTGACATTGGATGTTCAGAAATATTCAATCAATAAGTTTAGCAACGCCTAAGACGAATTAATTAAATAAGAGAATACGCTTGTCTAAGTCGAGCAAGTAATGTAAAGTATGAAGGTCAAGTATGGGTATGAGTGGTTAGGATAAGTCATGTGTGCAAAGACACGGTTTAATTTAACCACTAGCCCTATTAGGTTTATATAAGAATGCTTGAATTATGTATTAAAGTAGTAATGTTATACAGGTTATTAAAAATTCCTAAAGCCGAGGCTAGTTGGGAATTTATTGTAAGTCAAGCTTTGGATTAAGGTGAGTTCTTTGTAGCCCTATTTTAAATGTTTTACCATTTTGGGCTGATATGCATGTTATAAAGATATTTTATGAAATGATTGTTTTATCTGACTACGGTCGGATAAAAGAATATGTATGTTATAAGATTATTGGATGCAGGTGATTGATTTACCTGACTACGGTCAGATAAAAGAATATGTTAAAGTTATTGTATGAAAATGATTTTAACCTGATTAAGGTCAGGTAAAGAATGTTTTAAGTCTCAACTGTGGTTGAGAAGTAAATGATTTTAAGAGTCTCAGCTGAGGAATGTTTTCAAGAAAAGAATGTTTTAAAGTAACGAATGTTTTAAGTCTCAACTGCGGTTGAGAAGAAAATGATTTTAAGAGTCTCAGCTGAGATGTAAAGAATGTTTTAAGTCTCAACAGTGGTTGAGAAAAGAAATAATTTTTTTATAAGACACTCGGCCGAGGTTGAGGAGGAAATGTGGTTTTGCCAGCTGCGGTTGGGCAGAACTTAAGCACTGCGGTGAAAGGAGCCGCTTCTGCTTGGCAGAACTTGAGCACTGCGGTGAAAGGAGTCGCTTCTGCTTGGCAGAACTTGAGCACTGCGGTGAAAGGAGCCTGATGTGTTGCAAAACACATCTGTTTTTCTATTTGTTTTTATTGAGTTTCTGTACAGTTTATTGGTTTTTAGAGTCGATTTATGCTGGTTCTTCACATTTCTATAATTTGATGCTTGCAGGTAATAAACATGTGTATTTGGTGCTAAAGATCAAGAAATAGAGCTCCCGGTTGGACGAGAACGAACCCGAGAACAAAAGAAGATAAAAGCTGGAAAATAGCCTTGTCACGTATCGCGACAACCACACAAAACCCTGTCGCGTAGCGCGACAGGTGGAAAATTACGTGTTTGCCCTTTTTAATGATTTCGGGTTTGACCCGACTATTTTGTCGGGTAGTGGGTACCCTCGCGTAGCGCGAAGGGTTTAGAGAAGCCTGTCGCGGTACGCGACAGGGTTAAAAATTCAGAAACTCGAGTTTATGTTTTCTGAAACGGCTGGAGGCTGGGGTATTCGTTTTTTGGACGATCAGAGACAACCTAGGAGGCGACCAGAAGCTAGAGAACGAGATTGGAGTTGATTTTGATCATCGGGAAGCCCTAGACGAGTGATCCGAAGGGTGTAACGTGATCGGTTTACTGTGTTTCTCTTGTTTCTCATGTTTTCTTACTTTAAACAGATTATGGATTGTTTACATATGATGTTTATTGGCTAAACTCTTAGAACTATCTAGGTTAGATGATTATTCATGTTTGATTTTGGTTTAATTCGGTGTTGGAACATTTTGATGTGATGGATTTATGATTTAAAGATTTGGTTTTGAATATTGGATGTGTATGTGTATCTTTTATGGTTGAATGATTGATATTATGTTCCTCATGTGTCTTGGCGATTGTCTGTCGCAAAATAGGTGCATGCTAGAATCAATTACTGTGTGTTTTTGATTAGTGGATGAGTTTCTTAGGCCGAGTGATTCATAGGAATGTCTTATCAAGATTTAAACAGTTAAGATGTGCAACTTGCTTCAATAGCCGTGAGGTGAGAAGTTGTCGATAAGTCTTGAATGTTGGATTTATAGTTAGAGCCTTTGTGAAAAGATCTTTCTAGTATGTCTATCAAATCATGTTTCTTGAGTCCAATAGGAAAACCCAAGTCATCCCTAGCATTTAAGTGAGCTGTGACTTTCGTGCCGTGAGGTAGAGTGTTCAACAGTTACTTCTTATGTGTTTTGAGATTATCGTACTGTGAGGTAGATAATCTAGCGGATATTTCATAAATATTTGGATGACCTGTGAGGGAAATCCATATATTCGGTGGTTTAACGGCTTGTAGGAACCTTAGTTGACTATCCTTGAGAAGGGTCGAGGGTGCTCTAGTTTTCCTTTGAGTTTAGTATCATAAGATCCCGGTATCACATTAGTTCCATCCCCGTTAAAACCTTGTCAAGCATGTATATGATTCAAATCTAGATAGTGTTTCTTTTCTTCTCTGATCTAGTCTTTGGTTGCTCGTTTGTTTTTATTTTAAGTGCTTATTAAGTATTTCAGTTGTTAGTAAAAACCCCCCTCCTTATTATTATTTTATTTAAGTACAAATTTTGTATAGATAAGTCATAGAGTCTAGTTAGTACAGTCCGTAGAAGTCTGTGGGTTCGATATCCGGACTTACTTTTGTCTTGCTACATACGATAGGTACACTTGCCTGTCGGTAGCTTAGGTTTTAGAGAGTTTAGATTTATTACTTTGTGTCTAGTTTTAGAGTCGGTTTTTAGTTAGTTTATTAGCTAAGTTCCGTCGACATCAGAGCCGCTTTTGCTTATGATGGTTTAAATGATTTAAACCATGTTATGGTTATGAATGATGTATGTAAAGAAGTCTTGTACCGGTATGAGCCGTCAACTTCGGTTGATGGATTAAGAGTCCTGTGGAAACACGGGCCTGCCGACTGTGTGTCGCCAGTTGAGGAAATCTTATGCATGTGTAAGTTATCGACTTCGGGTTGATAGTTTAAGAGTCTTGTGCTGCACAAGCCTGTTGACTTCGGTCGGCAGCGAAAGGCTAATGTTTTATGTACAGTATGTGTCACACCCCCAAATTCCCACTCGTGGTGTCAGTCCACGTGGGTGTGACGTGGCCAGGATCACAGCTCATGGTCATATAGAATGACTCTATATGAGTTACATAATCACACAGATTTGTAAAACAAACATGTTTTCAAAATAAGCAGCGGAAATGTTTTCATATCATAAATAAATAAAGTTTGCAACGGAATGCAATTGTATCAGACACTACATAGTTCAAAGTGTTTTAAAACAAAACAAATGCACATAACAGCCTAGGACACGAGTCTATATGCCAGTCAGACTCTTTAGTGCTTCCAAGTGCGCATCCTAGCGTATGCTCCATTAGTTACCTGAGAATACATGCGAAAAGTGTCAACTAAAAAGTTGGTGAGTTCACAGGTTTAGACAGACAGAAATAATAAACAGACATATACTGGGTATGTTAAGTTTTGTTGTTGGATACTACGATCCGTGGAGTGTGTCAGTTCATCTTACCGAAACTAGACTATTCCCGTTTGCCTCCGCAGGTCATCGCTGAACCCGCATTCCCATCGAAATTACACTCGTTATGACCTCCAGTCAACATTGGTGCCGAGTGGGGTTAGTCAAACCAAGTAGTACTACGTAATTACGACTCGTTTGTTACACAACTAACGGTAAGGATAAGTGAGGACTTTAAGCGATAATAGTTACACTTGAAAATGGTTTTCACAACATACCAGTCATATATCTAAAATAGTTGCAATGTAATTCTCACCCCAATAGTTTATCAAAACAGTTAATGAGTAAAAGTGGGGCTGTAAACTCACCTGAGTTTGAGTAGAGATACCGTACAGGAATCGTGTAGCTCGTCGGCTAATGTTTACCTATATCACATAGGTGTTGTAAGTTCGTGTTTGCATACATGTGCCTCACAGGACCGTGTTCGTATTTAACAACACCAAGCTGTTAAGTGGGTCACGTTGACCGTGTTTGACCGTGTTTAACCTAACGACCCGTTGGTGACAGTTTTGGATCAAGTGTGTGTGTAACGTGCGGTTTAGTGTCGTGTGGAGTGTGCGGATACCAACAATCACTTTTGTGAGGAAACTTACTATTTATAGTAAGTTTCTATTTTAGGAAAGTTTCCATATTTGGCAAATCAAGCAATAAATCATATTCCGATTATTCTAACATGCATAATTATCCTAAATGAGCATGTTATCGCATAGCACATAGTCACACATAGTTAGTTTAGCATGGTTTGCACGTAAAAGTTTCTATAATTAGAAAGTTTACACAAATAAGCATATTTCATCAAGTTTAACAACCAATATCATCTAACATCATTATCTTATTCCTAAATAACCATTTAATCATAACCGTTATGTCTAGCATGCTTCTATTCCCAAGCTTGCAAACATAAAGTTACTATTTATAGTAACTTGTGATAAAAACACCTTTTTCACCCATTTTAGGACATAAAATCATTTCCTAACATCCTAACAAGTTTAAATAAACACACTAAACATATAACATCTTTCAAATCCATTATTTATAGCAAACTTACAATAAAAAGTTTCCTTTTATAGTAATAATCACAAAGATCATACCTTTGACTATTCTAGCAATTCTAGTACCTCAATAACTCTCACATTAGTTTTAAAACATCATTTTAAAACATAACTTGTGAATCTAATCACATTCATGAAGTCATTTCATCACAGTCACAATTTCATAATATTAAAGTTACTACTTTTGGCTATAATCACCAAGGGACCATTTCTTGACATAATCAACATTCTAAACTATGTAGAACATCTCAAATATCTTTTACCATAGCATTTCACTATCAAGAATCATGTAGATATCCTTAAATCATACATGCATGTCAAGATCTCAACACTTTATGAGCAAATCATGCATCATAGCCATACACATCATCATGGATCATCACAAAACTTAATCCAAACATCATAGATCATCAAATATCATGTAAACATCATCAAACCCAGAACTAAAATTCGTGCACGTGCATCATGGGTGCTTGCATGTGTGTTTAAAGTCATGCATGTGAGTGTGATAGTGAAGAAAGAGTGTTTTGTGCATAGAACTACCTTCTTATGCTTCAAGAACTCTTGAGATGATAATTTCTTTGCCTCAACAGCTTCTGGTCAGCAGGTTCTTGCAAGAATGAGATGGTTATGGTGGTGGTTTTGATTTCCAATGGGTCTTCAAGCTCTTAACCTTCAAACCTTGAAGCTTGAAGCTTCAATGGAGGTCTCCAATGGCTTCCCAAGGGTCAAATCAGGTGGTTTCAGAGAGGAATGGTCGAGAGTTGGCGTGTAGAACCGGAGAAATGATGAAGGGTGGTGTTAATAGGCATGGTGGTCTTGATTTTATAAAGATTTGTCGTCAGGACTCCATCGCGTACCACGGTGGATGGTTAAAATAAGCTTCGCGTAGCGCGACGGATTTCGGGAGTCAAACCCCCGCGATGCCTGTCGCGTACCGCTATAAGTCCTCCTGTTGGTCCCTCGCGTACCGCGACGGGTTTCAGAGAAGTCCAATAAGCTTAATTTTGTTATTTCGAGCCGATTTTTACATATTTTTCGATTACGATTCTCATCTCTCGACATTTGAACATTGTTCCCAATATTTTAGGTTTCCTAGAACCTAAGTGTAGTGAAAGTGTACTGTGGTTTCACCAACGATCGTTATTCAAGACACGTGCGTTGCGTTTTGCGATAATTCCATGAATTATCGGTGCGTTTGGTCTGTCGTGCCACGTGTCACACTGAATAGTAATTATTCTAGTGCCACGTATGCAACAATATATATATTATTAGTTTAAAATAAAGAAATTTCTGACCTGGAAATTCCGAGGTGTCACAGTATGATTGATGTTATGATAAAATGTATGTTATGTTATATAAAGATGTAAATGAGTAAAGATTTTTATAGAAAAATTAACTTAGAACTCACCAGCGAAAGCTGACCTGTTTTAGCATGAATGTTAGGTGAAGCAAGTTATGATAAGGATATGATGGCTCGTGGCAGGACATGAGAACTACCTATTCAAGTGTTGGTATTCCTATTAAGAATAAATGTTATGTAGTGATTTCCGCTGCTATAGTATACAACTAGTGTACGGTTTAAGAGTTATGCTTTTGATGTTTAACCAACCGAGGGACTCCCGGGGAACGGGGCCTCTCAAGTTGGTATCAGAGCCATAGTTTGAGAGATTCGGGCATAGCCTAATGCCTGAACTTAAACTGAGAATTGGATTAGGGTAAGGAAGCCAGTAAAGGGTAGTTCAATGCCACGAGCGTCTTGCTAGAGTAAAGAATATATGTTATGATATATTTGAAATAGATTTAAGGTTTATGTGTCTTAAAGTTAATGTGAAGTTGTTAAAGTGAAATGCATGTATATGTGCCTATATGCGTTAAGATGTATGAATATGTTGGATTGTTTAGACTATGGGTAATAATAATGTTTATTAGGAAATGAACTAAGCATGTGGTGGAAGAAACCCTAGACACACGAGTACACATGAATAGTGACCGCAATTAGCTACCGCGGTTACGGATTTATCTATATGACTAATGCTCGGGTTTCATCTGTCATATGACTTGGACACCATAGGAAAGATTTAATGACTGAACGAATTATAACTATTCGATGCCAATAAAGGTAAAGAACAAAATGCGATTAGAAAGGTTGAAAGAGTTATAGAAAGAATTGGGAATGCTTGTTTGGGCAGATGGATACCGGTTAAGGTCTTACTTTATTGGTTTGACAAAGATTCATGGCTTAATGGGTATAAAGTATGAAGGAGAATAATAGAAACATGTTTGTAGAAGTAAATGATTAATGACATTCCGGACACTGTTATTAATGATTTACTATACAACTGGGTTTGTGTTATTGTCTATCATACGAATACCTTTTACTTCCTAATTACATTATGGTCACAGTGAATTCATTGTTGAAGTTATTGGGAAGCTATTGGTGAAGGACCTATCCTAAAAGGTCGATAATGAAATAGACAATTAGAACATGGAAACAGAGTTCAATCAAAGATAGAAATGTAGTTTGAAGACGATGACGGTCCAAGAAATAAAGCATACATGAAAAGTGATGAGAACAACAATGGTGGATGCAGTGCATGGTGAAATTACTCGGGCAACGGTAACAGGATGAAGATAGGAATGTATGTATATCCATATGGATGAAAGAAATCAATTATGGATGAAAAGAATTAGTACGGGTAGTTTATGTGTAAAGGATTCAATGGATTTGTGAATGATGGAACTAACTTACGAATGAGGGAAATGGCGTACGAACGAACAAGGAACCTTATTTATGGAAGGGTTATTCATCACTTGTGAATGAATAATATTATAAACTAAGGATGAGTACATCCGATTGAGGTAATGTAAGTTCAAATTTGACCTAGAGGTTTGATGAGATTATTCTCTATGTCATGAATGATAATGCTTTGTTAGTATCCTAAATCCTGACAAGGTCTCACTGGGTTGAGGAATACATGTTGACATTAGGAATTGAGAATTTTCCCTGTGTTTACTAAACGTGAAAGTGAGATAGTAAAGTGGACTATACGAACATATGTGATAAAGGGGTGATTAGGAATTGATAAGCGAAGATAAATGAATGCATGCCTAGTATTAGGTATAAGTGAATGTAAAGTATAGAGTTAGTCTTATGTCAAATGCGAATGAAAGAAATGTTAAATCATCAAGATAGTTCGAAGATTATGAAAGTATGAAATGCTATGAATTGCTTTTGACAAGTAGTGATATGAAGATAAATTAGACCAAGAACTGGTATGCTAAAGATGTTAGAGATGATTTTAATAACTCTAACGGGAAGCTATTTATGCTAGAAGAGGATACATAAGTGTTGCAACATGGTTATCGTTTAATGAACTATCTTGTCTTCACAAGATAACAGATGTTGAACATGTATAGAATATGTATGGAGCTTAAAGTATAGATTGTAAAATGTGGGTTTAATACGGTTACAGGTGTTAAAAGAGTCTTGCATCTGTTGCAAGAAACTACTTAAGGAACTTTGTATAAGTACAAGCATAATGATAAAGGATAATTGCCACTGTCTTATGTATAAGAAGATTCATGGTATTGTTATGTGATAGTGTGCATACGTATGTTATCAAAGGAAAGTTTTATAATAAGATTGTCATGCATAAAGTGGATCAAATGATGAAGTCCTCTTAATGAGGCAAATGATGAGGTAAAAGATGAAGCCTTTTTATTGATAGAAACAAGAAATCCTCATTATAAGGCGACTAATGAAATGTGGTAACAGCACTATGTTTTGGTTTGGTCCGTTTTTATGCAATGAAAAAAATTTGGTTGGCATTATGTATTGACAATCTTATGTTTTAAGATGTGTATGTAAGTTATGTTAAGAAAGTTTATTTATGACCAATTTCCAACGAGTGCTCTATAAATGGTTTAATGTCAAGAGAGATAACTGTTTGTAAAGACTAAATGGAAAAAGATATGAACCATATTCTCTCGTTAACATGTAAATGATACGAGAAGCAAAAGGGTACAGTAAAAAAAAGGGAAATGTAATAACATATGCTTCAAGATAAGTAAAAGTTTGGAAGAATATGAATCGGTGTTAAGACCCGATTTGATAGAGTGTAGGTTCCGCGGAATAGGGGCAACAGGTCAAGAATTTTAGATAAAGAACATAAGTCACGTTACTCTATTCATCCTGGTGCAACGAAAACGTATCAAGATCTCCGAAAGGTTTGCTGGTGGCCAGGTATGGAGTTAAATGTAATGTAATACGTAAACAAATGGTTGACATAAGCGCAAGTGAAAGTGGAACATCAGAAACCCTATAGTTATGTGCAACCTTCAGAAGTCTCAGAAGGGAAGTGGGAACACCTCACCATGGGTTTAATTATTAAGTTGTCTCTTAAGGTAAAATGTCGCGATACTACTTGAGTGATTGCAGATCGATTAGTGAAAAGTGCTCATTTCTTGTCTATGCGTGAGACTTATACGTTAGATAAATTGTTTGAATTAATGGTGAAAGAAAAAGTTAAAAGAAATAGAGTTCCAGTTTTATAGTGTTAAATCGTGATACGCGATTTGCTTCAAGATTTTGAAAACAAATTCATGAATCGATGGGCACAAGATTAAATAGCAGCACTGTGTATTATCCTCAAACATATGGACAATCCGAAAAGAACTGTACAAATTTTAGAAGATATGCTTGGAGCTTGTTTTGTTGGTCTTGGTAATATCTGAAATGATCATTTACCATTAGGGAAATTCTTATACAACAGTTATCATGCTAATAGTAAGATTAACTGAAAAAGTTTCAACCGGTAAAAGTACGAATGAAAGCTGCACAGGACTAACAAAAGTCCTATGCTGACAAAAGGCGAAGACCAATAAGAGTTGAGGTAGGCGATCATGTATTGTTTAAGGTTTCACTATGAAGAGGAATTATTCGGTTCAGGAAAAGAGGAAAGCTGAGTCCGAGATTTATTGAACCTTTTTGAATAACGGTACGAGTCGATAAGATAGCTTATCGATTAAAATCCTCCAGATAAGTTGAGTGAAATTCACCCGATATTTCACATTTCACACTTAAGAAAATGTCTAGCAGATGATGTAGGATATGTGCCATTAAACGATATTGAAGTTGATGAAATGTTAAACTACATAGAAGAACCTGTGGCAATTGTTGACACGAAAAGAAAAACCGTTGCATAACAAGACGAATAGACAAATAAAGGTTCAAGGGAAACATCGAAAAGGACTCGTCGCGGTACGCGACGACGAGGTTGAGGGTTCTCGGCGGTACGCTAGTTGGGAATTTATTAAAGTAGTAATGTTATACATGTTATTAAAAATTCCTAAAGCCGAGGCTAGTTGGGAATTTATTGTAAGTCAAGCTTTGGATTAAGGTGAGTTCTTTGTAGCCCTATTTTAAATGTTTTACCATTTTGGGCTGATATGCATGTTATAAAGATATTTTATGAAATGATTGTTTTATCTGACTACAGTCGTATAAAAGAATATGTATGTTATAAGATTATTGGATGCAGGTGATTGATTTACCTGACTACGGTCAGATAAAAGAATATGTTAAAGTTATTGTATGAAAATGATTTTAACCTGATTAAGGTCAGGTAAAGAATGTTTTAAGTCTCAACTGTGGTTGAGAAGTAAATGATTTTAAGAGTCTCAGCTGAGGAATGTTTTCAAGAAAAGAATGTTTTAAAGTAACGAATGTTTTAAGTCTCAACTGCGGTTGAGAAGAAAATGATTTTAAGAGTCTCAGCTGAGATGTAAAGAATGTTTTAAGTCTCAACGGTGGTTGAGAAAAGAAATGATTTTTTTATAAGACACTCGGCCGAGGTCGAGGAGGAAATGTGGTTTTGCCAGCTGCGGTTGGGCAGAACTTAAGCACTGCGGTGAAAGGAGCCGCTTCTGCTTGGCAGAACTTGAGCACTGCGGTGAAAGGAGTCGCTTCTGCTTGGCAGAACTTGAGCACTGCGGTGAAAGGAGCCGCTTCTGCTTATGATGGTTCAAATGATTTAAACCATGTTATGGTTATGAATGATGTATGTAAAGAAGTCTTGTACCGATATGAGCCGTCAACTTCGGTTGATGGATTAAGAGTCCTGTGGAAACACGGGCCTGCCGACTGTGTGTCGCCAGTTGAGGAAATCTTATGCATGTGTAAGTTATCGACTTCGGGTTGATAGTTTAAGAGTCTTGTGCTGCACAAGCCTGTTGACTTCGGTCGGCATCGAAAGGCTAATGTTTTATGTACAGTATGATTGATGTTATGATAAAATGTATGTTATGTTATATAAAGATGTAAATGAGTAAAGATTTTTATAGAAAAATTAAATTAGAACTCACCAGCGAAAGCTGACCTGTGTTAGCATGCATGTCAGGTGGAACAAGTTATGATAAGGATATGATGGCTCGTGGCAGGACATGAGAACTACCTATTCAAGAATAAATGTTATGTAGTGATTTCCGCTGCTATAGTATACAACTAGTGTACGGTTTAAAGGCTATGCTTTTGATGTTTAACCAACCGAGGGACTCCCGGGGAACGGGACCTCTCACATTGGTTAGTAGAATATTTTTTCTGGCAAAGTCTTTTACCAAAAAAAAAAAAACAATGAAACCCTACCCTTTTTTTATTAAACTTTAATGTTGATCATATGTTTATTTTCAATATTTCAAATGGACATTTTCGATTGAACTCATTTTTACATCATTGGAAGTTGTTTGTCAAACCTAAACCCCAAAACTTAAACCATAAACAACAAGCCTCTAATACTAAAAGCAAAACTTTAAAAATGAAGATAAAACCTAGCACTAAAAACCAAATTGTAAAAGTAGACGTGGCAATTATTACCCATGTCAAAGGAAATGAGTTAGTTTGGGTAAACAATGGTAGTACAATGGGTTGAAATGTGTGACATCATAATATTGAATTGGTTGTGATGTGTAACACTTAAACACAATACGGGTCAAGATGGGCAACCAAAAAAGTATGCAAATATAATGGATTCAAACATTTAATAATGATTAATATAACATATTTGATGAGAAAATCACTAAAAATTATTCAGATGGACTATTTGCTTACTTATAACACATCTTAAGTTAAACTAAACTGATGTTTTTTTAAGAACAATCCATTTAGACACGAACTTATTTTTCTTAAAACCCGTTCTGACTCGCAGTTATCCTGACCCGAACCTGTTCTGACCCGTTGCTTAACCCGTCTATTTTGCCAGACATATGTAAAAGTATTTAAAATTAAACCTTAAAGCTAATATTATAAACATTCTCATTGGCAATTTTTAGATGGATTGTAGCACTGTTTACAAAAAAAAAAAAGAAACAAAATAAAAATGCAAAACTTTCCTCCATCTAGTCACCCCTCCGATTTAGATTGCAACCCAAATGGTGCTTTTTTTTTTCTTTTTTACTTTATCCTATTTAGTTTTATTTATAATCTTATTTTTTTAATAACTACTAATAATTAACATTTTCTAAAAATAGAAAAACACAATCATGATCAGTTTTTTTTATGAACACGTCGGTATAAATTTTGTTAAAAATCGAGCTCATTTAAAACTGTTATTTTAATATAAAATAAATATAAACAATTATTGATTTATCCTAACAAAAACTTGGAGGCTTTTTATTGTTTTCAAAAGATTTTTGGTTCAAACTCATCATCTAAAAAATTATCTGTTTAAAATACATATTTATTTCGAAAATTCATTAATTCTCCCTATAAAATAACGTTTAATAAAAACTAAAAATCATAAATTATATTTATTTAATAAAAAGTAGTAAAGGTTGGATTGTTAATGAGAGTGAAAAGTTGGGTTTGATTGGGTTCTGTAGGTGGAAGAAAGAGAAATTAGTTTTTTATTAAAAGATTGAGTTGGATTGGATTGTGAATGGGGATCTTCTAAGGTTTAATGAGCTAGTTTCAATGTGATATGAGACACCACCAAACATGATAAAGATGAAATCACCCGTGGTGGTGAAAATAACGGGAAATGAAAAAGAAAAAAAGAACACCGGTGATGATATCGGTTAATACATTTGAATCTTTATACAAGTGTTTAGATATTGTTCATAGCTTATTACAGATTATGTAAATGTGATTTTACCACTAGTAAAGAGTTAGTTTGGGTGAAAGTCAGGGCCAGCCCAATGGATCAAGCAACCCAATCACGGGCTTAGGGCCCCAAAAAATACAAGGCCTCCGATTATTTTAAAACTTTTGTGTATGTAATGGCTTTTTTTAAAATGTGGACTTTTTTTTAGCATTTGGGCTCCGAAAAGAATAAGAGATTCAACAAAAGCCAAAAGGCATGCATAAAAGTTTTATAACATTCAAATGAAAAAAGACTTCTTAAAAAATTGAATATAAACATTTAACTTAAAAAATTTGTATTTAAAAAAACTAGAAAAATAAATTTAATGTAAACATTTTATACATGTAGACATAAACAAAATTTCTTTTTTGAACTCTACTAGATATAAACTTGTAGTTTATTATTGTCGGTCCCAAGCTCGAATAAAAGGAGGAGGGTTTTTAATGTAACCTTTAGTGAAGGCCTCAGTTTTTTATTCTGCTTAGGGCCTTCAAAATGGTCGAGCCGGCACCGGTGAAAGTCATTAATCTATTGGTGTTAGGCTAAAATCTTGGACATTATTCACTTATGAGTTATGACGCTCAATGGTTTTTATTTCTAGATCATTTCAATCCCCAAGTCTACAGTTGGAAAAACGAGTATTTATTAAGACACGATTGGATCTGTTTAACAAAAAATACATTATTTAATTTTTAACTTTTTTTTAAAAAAAATAATATAATTCAAAAGGCTAGAATTCATCTTTTTTTTGTTTGTTTTAGCCACATAAAACATAAAAATATCATGCTTAAATTTTCAAGCTAAGTGTTAAACAAGTTATTTTCATGTTTTATATTTGCATAAATCGTTGTCTTTAACATGTTAAACATTACAACATCTGTTTTACCAGCCCTGCATAACACTAACATGTTTATATTACGCTACTAGGTTATGCACCCGTGTATTACACGGGTTGCGATAGCAAATATGTGATTTTATAATTATGTCATCATAATTTACATAATTGAAATAATTTTATTACATCTTCTTGAATTTAAATGACTATATTAGAACTAATAACATTGGTTATACCTTTTTTATACAATAAAACTTTAAAAAATAAAAATTTGTAAAAAATGTTTCTTAATATATATATAGGGCTGGGAACAAAAAATAACTCACTAAATGCGCGCTAACCCAAATAATTTTGGCAAGATGAAGCCAAATCTTGGATTTTTTTTAAACATCATTGTAACACATTTTGAACAATATGTTCTTTTATGAGTTTGTGTAAATTCATCATCGTTTAAGAGATATTAACATAGTAAGTTTTTTACTTACAGTACTGTAAGTCAATTTTGCCCAAAACTTTCAATGTTGATATTTCTTAAACGATGATGAATTTACACAAACTCATAAAAGAACATAGTGTTCAAAATGTGTTACAATGATGTTTAAAAAAAATCCAAGATTTGGCTTCATCTTGCCAAAGTAATTTGTGTTAGCACGCATTTAGTGGGTTATGTAAAATTCTATGCCCTATATATATATAGACACACACTAGAGCAAGGTTATTGTACAAAGTGATATTTTGTAAAAAGTATAAAAAACAAAGTGCTATTATAATTAACAATGTGTTATTATAATATTAACACAGTACTATTATAATATTTACCAATTCGTTGTCAATAATAGCATATTGTTATATATAATATCACTTTGGTTTTTTACACTTTTTACAAAAATCTCATTTTGTATCTGAACCTACCTCCACACATATAACATTAAACATAGATGTATTACACACTTATGCATGTTAAATATTTTAATTTTAAAATTCTTTGTTTAAAATATCATATTATATATTTTTCAAAGACGTTTTATAAAAATTAAAGAATTGATTTATAATTTAATCATATTATTTGCTAAGTTAAACAAAATCATTATTATTTAATAGGAGAGACCAAAGGGACTTTGTCCTAGTGGTACTCCATGATTTTCCAAAATGGAAGGTCATGGGTTCAAATCCCATCCAAGGCATATTGGGGCTGAGGGGGTCAGGGGGTTTTCCAAAATGGTTTCTTTCTGGGGTGGGCTGCCCTGGGTTCAGGTGTTGCCATATGATCCGGGTTCCGAGTCTTCGAGCTCGGTGATATCCTGGATCCAAGGTATTGCTGTTCAAAAAAAAAAATTTAATAGGAGAGAGAAAAAAAATCAAAATTTATTGAAAAAATGACATAAAAATATTTATTATGAGAGAGATGTGGGAATACAATTTTTAGGTGCTTTAAAAAGTTGACATGTGGCAAACAAAACCTTAATTTATTATATAAGATAGATTCAATGAAAAATACTACAATCTATTCCTTTTACTTTAACCACAAGCTCTTAAGAAAGCACAATATTCCAAAATTTATCTATACTAATAAATAAAAATAAAAGTGGACACATGTCACAATTTTAAGCATTTTCACAATAACTTTCACGCCTCTCTCTCCTATTAAATGCATACACATTAAATAATATATTCAAATTATATTTCAATTAAAAATAAATTTTAACTCATATAATACACAAATATTAAACTATATTCTGTAAAAAATGTATTTTTTTTAAAAACTAGCTTTTTTAAAATGAAAGTGTAAAAAAACAAACTTTAATAACAAATGTTTAAAAAAAATAATATTATTATTTTAAGTTTTAACTTATATTCAATTTCAATTGTATTTTATTTATATAAACCCTTTAAGATGTTTTGAAATTTTTATTAATAACTATTTAATATATTTTTATTCAACTCGTGTGATACACGGGGAACTATCCTAGTTAAATCATATATAAATAAAATAAATAAATAAAATCAAATTTCATAATAAAATATTACCCCTTCTTCTCTACACTAACAATCTGTCACACACCCTCTTTTTTCTCCATCCATGGCCACAAGAATCTCTGTATTTAATCTCCAACAATCCTTTACTTATTCCTCACAAATCATGTTTCCAGAAAACATTGCTAGATACTTAGACATATCCTAGAATGAAAAAAGGTCTTGAATTGTATGTGATTCCTCCTTTGCCCTAGCTAGAATGAAAGGAGTGATCTAGTAGCTTTTAGCGTGTGAAAATGTGTATTTGAATTCACAAAAACATTATATTTTAAAAGTAAAAAACTAAATAACTAAAAACTAAAACAAATATTAAAATATAAACAAACATACCCGGTATAGTCTTACTGTTCAGTAGGGTCTGGGAGCAAAGGATGGACACAAACTTTACCCTATTCCAGTTGGGATAGAGAGACTGCTACGAAGGAGTCCCCAGTTCAAAGTTGTCGTTTGAAGTTATTCATCCCAACACTTTTAACATTATTTTCACAAAAATAAGTAAAATAACGTTAAAATTAATGCAATTTTACTTTGACTCCTTGAGTGCCCACAAATATTATATGAATTAGTATTCATCATGATTCACCCCAGTTCAAATATTTTACTTTGACCCCTTGACCCCTTAATGCAATCTACGAAGCAATCCTCAGTTCAAAGTTGTCGTTTAAAGTTATTCATCCCAACACTTTTAACGTTATTTTCACAAAAATAAGTAAAATAACGTTAAAATTAATACAATTTTACTTTGACCCCTTGTGTGCCCACAAATATTATATGAATTAATATTCATCATGTTTCATGACCAATATTATTATATATAATTGGACATATATAATGTCTCTTATTTTTAGTTCAAGTTGCGAAAGCTTTATCTTATACAAAGTCAATAAATTAGGTTTCACTTGTTAGAAAATTAATATGATTTCAATTAAAAAATTCATACGTCATTTTAGTGTTACGTTTTGCATTATTAATAAACATTTCATTAATAGATAAGCACAACTTATTAAAATGCAAGTCCTTTTGACCGACTATTTCCATTCTTTAAGCCAATTTATTATTATTTTTTTCCCGAGATTTTATTAATTTCTTTTAGACATGGGCAAGATTTTCTCTAAGTTCACTAATCTTGGAGTCAATGTACGGATTATCAGCAGCCTTGTTATTAAAGTTGACATTAAGCTTACAAAAACCGTTGAAATTAATACATGTTTTATCGTTAGTTAAGCAGTCCGTATATTATAAATGCAACATGAAAGCGATATTAATTAAATTGGATTAAGTTAAACTTTTTTGTTTTGAACGGTGAATATGTCAATCGTGTGAACCCACTGTTTTCAGGCCATGTCACCAAGGTCTAGTTACCTAGACCTCCTATGAGCCACCACAACCACCCCAGGAGGAAACCCCATTGGAAAAACCCTCTGACCCCTCACAGACATCTTTTTCGGTGCAGGAGGGATTCGAACCCAAGACCTCCCATTTGGAAGAATCTTGGGGTACCATTAAGGTAACGTCTCTTTGGTGGATTAAGTTAAACTAAATAAGTCTTTTAACCTGAAAAGACTAAAAGTATCTTGAGTCATTAGATCATTAATCAATGTATATGATTAAATTAAGTTGTTATATGTTATTTAATAATAACTACATTTGTTGATTTTTTATCAAGTTCCCTCATCTTGTTTAAACGTTCATAATTTTTACATATGAAGTTATTTTTTGAAACAAAAATATACCATAAAAATGAGCATTTTATTTTTATCTTCCAAATTAATATAATGTTGCTATAGAAACCATTTTATTTTATAGTTCAATTTGTCTTTTGTACATGACATTATGTCTTTTGTGTTTCTGCTTAATGTTGTGCTTTCGTGAACAATTTAAGATATAATAATATTGTAAAATACATAATGTCAAGCAAGAATGACACAATGACGAGTATAAATAACACAATATTGTTTAAAAAGACACAACCACTTGTAAAAAGACACAATGATGAGTATGAACAATTTTGTATAGGTCATTGTGTCTTTTGTACAGGTCATTGAGTATTTTGTATTAGTCATTGTGTATTTTAGACAATTATTGTGTCTTTTGTATTTCTGCTCAATGTTGTATTTTCTTAAACAATTTAAAACACAATAATGTTGTAAAATACATAAAGCTAAGCAATGATGACACAATAACAAGTATGAATAACATAATTATATTTAAAAAAGACACAATTACGTATAAAAAGACACAGTTACATGTAAGAAAAACACAAAAAAATAATTATTCACAAACGTTTAAGAAAAACACAATGACAATAATTAGACACAATTAGCTGAAAAAATTTCATTTTTTATAGCAACATTATACTTATTTTAAAGATAAAAAATGCTTGTTTTTATGATATATTTAAAAAAAAAAACAATATCGTATGTAAAAGTTATAAACGTTTAAAAATATGAGGGGAAAATTGTTATGACTAAATTACCCTTTAACAACTTTTCCCTCTAAAATTTTAAATTTTTCATCTTAAATTTGATCTCATTATCTAATGTTCAATAATCCTTTTTAGCCTTTTTATGATAAGAGAACTATTTAATTGAAAAAATTAATCACAAAATCATTTTCACCGGCAACCAATCGTTTGAATTAAAACAAAACCCAAATTTATAAGCAAATATCTCAAATTTAATACATTCATCTATTTTTACTACTTGTTAAAGTTAACTTTTTACTACTTTTCAAAGTTAAAAAAACTTCTAATGGTATAAGTTTAAATTATCAAATATCTGGATCAGACACATATGCATTACTATTTATTTTATTATGCATCATAATATATATATATATATATATAATATTCAATATATTATATATATACTTTAACTATTCATTTTCATGAAATTTAATATAAATATATATAATAAAAAATACATATTACAATATATTGTCTCAAGATATCTGTAAATTAAACTATTTGACTATGTTATCCTTATACAAATGAATACAAAATAATGGAGGGAAGTGAATTAATTAGATTTGGTAGTGAGTGTGATGATCCAATACTATATGTCTATATTTGTTTGTCTTGTTTGTATTTGAGTGGTGTTATCATTGAAAACAACATCTCTTGTCCTATGAATAAGGTAAACCTATATTTCATTTTTCATAAACCCTACAAATAATCATAATACTAGGTAGATTTTCTTGGTATATTTGTTTGATTGATTAATTTTAGGTGATCGTTAGTGTAAATGTCATGCACCATCTTATATATATGGTACACATTGACATCGTATATACTCCTTCGTTTATTCATTTGTTATTGTCACATGTGACATCTATCTTATATAATAAATGAATGTTTTTTTTGCCACATGTCATTCAATGAGACATGTTATAACTAGGTTAATATCCCGTGTATAACACGGGGTGAATAAAAAATATTAAATAATTCAAAATTTGATTATTTTTTGTTCTTTAATCTATTTTATAAAAGTTTTTTTATAAATCTTTTATTTAAGAAAATCCATCCTTAAAATATTTTGCATTTTTAAAGATGCTCGTTTTAAAAAATATTCGCATTTTAAAACAATTTGTTTTTTAATAGAAGATATGTTTTAGTATATTAACAATTTAATGATTAAGTATTTAATATTATCATTTTATAAAAATAGTAAATATTTAATATGAGAGAGAAGCGAGAAAATTGATATAAGAATGTTTAGATTAATGTCATGTGTACTTCAAGATTTTTATTTATTAAGTATAATAGATTCATTTTCCCGCCTTAAATTTAGAGCATTAATCATTTCATTTGTTAACATTCCTTTATTAATAGTAATAATTAACAAATTTGAACATTTATTACAATAATTTATTTTCTTAAAATAAAAAAATCCAAGTATTCATTCTTAGTTTTTTATATGTATTAACTTTAATTGTAATTCAAGTTCATTTAGCTACGATAACAAAATAATTTATATGATAATTTATATTTTAACAAAGTTAATATTTATCAATTATATAAACACGTTAATACATAGTTAAATACAATATATTTATGAGTTAACTTAACAAAATTTATTATCATCACTTTAAAGTTTATTTCTTTAATGATTTATTTTAATGACTCTAAGTATTAACAATTTAAATTGTATTTTTATTCAACTTATGCAATACACATGTCGTTATTTAACTATTGTGATTCATATTTTTTTAAAGACATAATTTTTTTATTGTAAATTATTTAACATTTTATTTATTAAGCCCGTGTAACACACGGGATCTAACCTAGTATACCTATATATTCTTATTTCCACACTAATTTCGTATTATTCTGATCAGTCCTATTCGTTATTATGTTATGTTTTTAAATTGTTTGATCATAGTTCTGTTGATACAATTGTTGTCTCGTTTATCCATTCACTTTGCAAATAGACTCATGTCAAGATTTTACATTCAAAAACTCTCTGAACATGTGATGTTTCAACTATAAAATGCAAAACATGATCATATTTAATTGGCAAATATAATTGGCTTTTAATAATCCAAACTTTGATCAATTGGCCATTGCCGGTCCAAACTATGAAAATCCCCAATAACGGTCCGAACTTTCGACATATTTAACTGTGGCGGACCGCCGTCAAAAAAACCCTAACGACGTTAACTTTTTTTCGAGTTTCGAATGGATTTTTTAGGGCTTTTGTTCGGATGAAGAATACGAGTCGAATGACGTATAACTTACCTCGAAATGTTGTTCAAATTTCTCAATTTTAGTGTTTAAATTTTGAATACATCAAAGAAATCATCAAATTGGGAAATTTGGAATAACGTTTCGAGGTAAGTTATATGTCATTCGACTTGTATTCTCCATCTGAACAAAAACCCTCAAAAATCCGTTCGAAATTTTAAAAAAGTTAACGCCGTTAGGGTTTTTTGACGGCGGTCCGCCACAGGTAAATATGTCGAAAGTTCGGACCGCTATTGGAGAGTTTCATAGTTGGGAACGACAACGGCCAATTGATCAAAGTTTGGATTATTTAAATCCAATTTTCCTATTTAATTTGATCAAATATTTTACTCTTTTACAGCAATAGTCTACGTACGTACGTACGGTGGGAGCAGATAACCAACTACTAATTCCATCATCCATTACAAAAAATCCATTCTTCCAAGTGATGTCAACACCAAAAACAAATGTGAAATGGTCTAAAATGACCAGGTCTACAACCATTTCATAATTTTTTAACATATTTTTAAGCAAGTGTAACATTAAATCAAACATATTTATTATGAGATGTTTTGGCATTTGATTGTCTTAGTTTCTTTGTGTGCACCCAAAGAAAATATTGTGACATGGATCCAAGAATTCGGTTATGGCTGATTATATTTTGCTGCCGGATGATTGTAACTGTAGCGGTTACAGATCCAAACGATCGTAAGTTGTTGTGATAACTTGTTATTCTAAGCTGAATGTATGTCATGTCATATTTTGATGTTTACTTTTGCTTCATGTACAAATGCTAAGATTCATTGAGACACTAAAAATCAAAATAATAATAGTAATTGTAATCAAATATTAGAATTCAGAAGATGCATTGCTTTTGTTTATTGCTTTGCAGTTGCTGTTCTGAATGCCCTCAAATCTAGCTGGAAGAAGCTACCACCTAATTGGAAGGGCTCAGATCCATGTAGAAGTAGATGGGAAGGAATAAACTGTACCAACTCGCGCGTAACAACTTTGTATGCATAACAACCTTGTATGCATGTCATCTATAGAAAAAATGTTTACTGATGTTTAGACCCTTCATTACAGGGAGTTAGGAGGCATAGGAGTGAGAACTAATGACATTGGAGACATTACATCACTTTCAATGTTGCAATATTTGTAAGTTTTCCATTCACATCACAATCTTTTCTTAATATTTTTTAAAAAAGATTACTTCAAATTCAATTTTAATTGTGTTTTTTGCTGTAGAGATCTTTCCAACAACAAGGGGATTAGAGCCGTTCTTCCTCCGTCTATCCAGAACCTGAAGAACTTAACGACGTTGTAAGAACCTGATTTTGTTCATCGGACGTAGCATATTGATTTGTCTTGGTTTTCCCTTGTTGTTTACAAACATGTTTGATATTTTTTTGTTTAAAAGTGTTTCTCTATGCATGTAGAATACTGGTTGGTTGCAGTTTTAGGGGTCTAATCCCTGATTCAATAGGGTCCCTCAAGCAGCTAGTCTTTTTGTAAGTGTTCTGAATTCTTGTGTATTTTACATAATCTAATACAAGCATATGGTAGCATCTACAAGTTTTGGTTACCATTAGAGCCTACTTTAATCTGTTAACCCTCCTTAAGTTCCAACGTCCTTGCCAGTAATGACCATGTTGGTCGCAGCTACCTCCAGGCCACCACTTCAAGTTAACTATGATACCGTTGTTACAACTCAAACAATAGATCTCATTATAAAAGACTATTAGGACAGGTGAGGCAGTCTATGTGGTCAATAAACCTAGCATCATTTGCCCATACAACGATGTCAGACAAGTGTCATGCCTTACAATGATTTTAATTAATAGCATCTTCGCATTTTATTTGTAAATTTACAACACAATCCTAATTTATCCTTTTTGTGCAGAGGTCTCAATAATAACAGCTTTGTTGGATCTATCCCAGCATCCATTGGCAATCTAACCAGTTTATCATGGTTGGATCTCAGTGATAATCAGCTTTCAGGACCCATTCCCGTCTCTAACGGCACATCCCCTGGCCTCGACAAGCTAGTGAAAGCAAAACACTTGTATGTTCATTCTATCTCTACCATGTCACATCTGTTAATTTTCCAACTTTTAAAATAAATTAACTGGGCTTATGCATGCTATATCTTTTTGCCAATATGCAGTCATCTGGCAAATAATAAACTATCTGGTCCCATTCAACCTCAACTTTTCAGCTCTAACATGAGCTTAATACACATGTAAGTATTGCCTTTGCACCTAAAAATATGCAAGGCTTTACAAATTTTGTTGTGATGCAAATGCTTGTTTTTTTACAGTATATTTAACAACAACAATTTATCTGGAACAATCCCTTCTTCGATAGGAACTGTGAAGACTCTCGAGACAATGTAAGTATCCGTAATTAGTAGTCTTTAAACATTATGCAAATTCATTCTGAACAGAATTTTTTCCATTTATGTCGCAGCCGTCTGGATTCAAATTCCTTGAGCGGAACAGTGCCTCAGAATCTATCAAGTCTTGGGACTCTCAGTGAACTGTGAGTGAACCGTTCGCTTATTTTTTATGCTTGTAATGTCTTGGATTTGAAGGTTGACAGATATACTCGTTTTCAGGTACTTGTCTAATAATAACCTGAGTGGACCTGTTCCAAATCTATCAGGAATGAACTCACTCTTTTATGTGTAAGTTGGTTTAAACTTTTTGAACCAGTAGCATTTATAAATTTTTTTTTTATAAGTTTGTGTCTTCAATTTTCACTTTCTAACATTACATACCTTATCATCTGCAGGGACATGAGCAATAACAGTTTTGATAAGTCTGATATTCCTACATGGTTTTCAGTTCTATTATTAAGCACATTGTAAGGGTCTTTTTCCTTTTTTTTTAATATATAATTTGCACAAATTCATTATTAACAACATGGTTGTAGAAAGCACTAGGCGCTAGTCGGGCGGCGAGATACCGCCTAGAGATTGGTGCTAGGCAGATTGGAATTTTTATATTTAATTTTACAAATATATATATATATATATATATATAATATACACACATCAATATCAATAATTCAATATAATACTTCAAATAATTTAAAAAATAAACTTTAACATACTAAGTCAAGTACTTCAAAGTTCAAACTTAAACACTGAGTTCAAATTTCAGAGATGGATTTCGATGTTCAGTAGTTGGATTCGATGTTTTAGAGACATATTAAGGATTTTGGGTTGAGAAATTTCTCAAATAATCATGGATCTGGTCATTTTTACCTGAAAAAGTAAAAAAAACTCACTAGGACGACTAGGGCCAAATTGACACAGTTAGAGGGTGCCTAGCGCCTAGGTGCCGTCTAGGCCGATTTTTACGACACTAATTAATAGACATGACAATTTCAATCCACTTACTTATGAACGGGTCGATTTGTCTCACAAAGATCAAATTTAAAGATTGGGTATAATGGAATATTTTTCATTAAACCACACTATCTGTCAAACTCCATATGTGTGTCTAAATTATCTTAATCTTCTACTCACAGATTGATGGAAAGGACACAGCTCCAAGGAGAAATCCCATCAGATGTCTTCCACCCTCAGTTGGAGAGATTGTGAGTATCAACTGAATGCTTCCATTTTAAGTTACACCCTATAAAGTATGGCATTAGTGAAATATTCAGGAAATAACCATCCTTTATATAGTTAGTTAGGCTGCTATTAAGATCTTACAGGGGCCATTTAGTAACTAACCGTAAGTATGAGGTCATATATGGAACATCTAAAGCTGTAAATTCTTGAGGGTATATTTCCATCATTTCAAACAATCAAGCATGGCAAATGTTTTGTTTCTTTGTAGTCTCAAATTTAAATTGTTCTCTCTTTGGTTATCTATTGACAGGGTGCTAAGCAACAACAATCTTAATGGAACACTTGATATCAGCAACCGCTATAGCAGTGACTTGATTATTGATCTCACGAACAATTCCATTACTAACTTTGCACAAAATTCAGGATACAATTTAAGCTTAACGTAAGATCATTCGTCTTTAGTATTTTCTATAAATTTACTAAGCTTAAACTGCTGGATTAAAATATTTAACTGTCAACTAAATTGCCTAACCAGCCGGTTAACTATAGTTCAATGGTTTGTGAACACACTTGTGTTAGAGAATCTTATGGTTTTCTTTTCAAATGTGCAGCATGAACAATAATCCAATTTGTGAAGCTGGAGGATCAGCAGGAAGATATTGTACATCCCAAAAGCCCAATACACCAAATACTTTACCATCAAATAGTTGCCCACCTATCAACTGTGGTTCATCCAAAGTGCTTAGTCCTAACTGCCAATGCAAAAATCCATACACAGGAACCATTTATTTTTTCTCATATTCGTTCTCGAATTTGGATAATGCAACTTATTATACGACTCTGAACGATACTTTAATGTCAGCCTTACGGTCCAGGCAACTTCCAGTGGACTCAATTTCTATTTCTAATGCAACTGTTGATGAGTTTAAATACCTTCAATATAGATTGCACATTTTTCCCTCTAATCAACATTATTTTAACCATTCGTCGGTCTCTTCGATTGGAACTGTGATCAACCGCCAACTCTTTTCTCTACCATTTTATGGACCTTTATTCTTTCTTGATGAAACCTACTGTTGCTTTCCAGGTATTTTAATTTGCAAAAAAAAAAAAAAAGTTGGTATGTGCAGTTTGTTTTCTGATTTTAAGTATGCACAGGAAACAAGTCATCAAATAAAGGAATCATCATTGGGTCTGTTGTTGGTGGTTTTGTGGGCTTGTTGATATTAGCCTTGGCCATAACTTATGGGATGTATCAGAAAAGACAAGCAGCAAAAGCAAAACAAAATAATCCTTTTGGTAAGAAGGATAGGAAGATAGGCCAAATAAATAATAAAATTAGGCTAAATAGAATTAAAAGTCATCTCAAGTGTAATTTTAATGCTTATATAATTTCTTAAAAAGTACTATTATTGCAAAACACAGCTCTTCTAGTTATAAAATCACTCAAGCATTTGAATAAAATGGTAAAAATGTGTGCGGGTCAAGCCAATCTGCAGGATTCATTATAAGACTTTCTAAAAGAAACCCGTTTTGACCCATTACCCAACATGTCTTAATTTCCAACGCGTTGGATATTCTCATTTATAGGGTAAATTTATAATCTGTATATCATGTGACAATGCAGCAAATTGGGGGTTGGATAACAGCGATGCGGGTGGTGTTCCTCAACTGAAAGGAGCAAGATGGTTTTCATTCGAAGAACTCAAAGCATGCACCAGTAACTTTTCAAAAGATAATATAATTGGATCTGGGGGCTATGGGAAGGTGACTAAATGTTGTAAGCTTCATAAACTATTATTTGTAACTGACAGACTTCTAAAACGGTTAAGACGGTGAATGACAGGTGTACAAAGGGACACTTGACACTGGTCATGTAGTTGCAATTAAAAGAGCTCAACAGGGGTCATTGCAAGGTGCCAAAGAATTTAAAACTGAAATTGAACTTCTTTCGCGCATTCATCATAAAAATGTCGTAGCCCTTGTGGGTTTTTGTTATGAGCAAGGTGAACAAATGTTGGTCTATGAGTACATTTCAAATGGTACTTTGAAAGATAATCTTTCAGGTAAATGTACTTATTTTAAGACATTTTAATTCCATATTACAGTTAGTAATGGTTTTGTTTTGACCCATTACTAATGAATGGACCAATTCTGTTATGCTGATAAATAGATCTCAAATTGGTAGAAAAGTGTCCAAAGTGTATTTAAAATCCATAAATCTTCTTAAATTGTTTAATTTAATAAGCAAGATAATTAATAAAACGATGCGATTATTGTAATCATGTATTAGACACCAGTTAATTATAATTATATATATATTTTTTTCTTTCAAAAAGGCATTTCTTGTTTTGAAAGTAGCATGCTTTGGCCAGTACCCAATCCGCTTGTCTTAACTACTTTTAACTTCCACCTTTAATTAGTTAAAAAAAATTCAAGAACGAAATACGCGTTTCCATGTGTTAATCATGCAAGAATTTAAAAGGCCATATTGTTGTTGGAAACTTGTATATTCATTTAAGTTGGTGAAATTGTGCATGTAATGTAGGTGAGTCAAGAATCAGGTTGGATTGGATGAAGAGGCTCAAAATAGCTCTTGATTCTGCCAAAGGTGTGACATATTTGCATGAGCTTGCAAACCCTCCAATTCTACACAGAGACATCAAATCAAATAATATTTTGTTGGATGCTGATTTGACCGCAAAGGTTGCTGATTTTGGAATCTCCAAACTGTTGGGAGATGGCTCAGAGGGTTATGTTTCTACTCAAGTAAAGGGGACATTGGTAAGTGCCCATTGCTATCTTATATTTGACTGGTTTGAGGGGCGAGTAGAAAACGATTAAGCGAATAGAAACCGAATTAACTGGCAAAACCGAACCAAAATAACCTAACCAAACTAAAACGCCAAAAATAAAAAACCGAATCGATTAACCAAACCAAACTTCTTGGTTATATTTGATCTTAGATCTGTCATGACTTATGATATATCCTACTTTGTTACACAATTAAGTATTGTTGGAATTTATATTATGAAACATAATTTAAAAGATCAATCAAGTTAACAACTAATTAAAAAAATCAATAGTCATCAAAATCATGGAAAAATGAAGTTAAGTCTTGCTCCTTGATATTCAATTATAGTCAAACAATTAATAAGATTTGTTATCTCCCTAGTTGTGAATGAGAAGATAACTACACATTTAAGTGTGCTCAGGTGACAACAATCCAGGATTTGTGACCTTTCTAGGAAGTTTTCACCCGGGTAACCAAAAACAAATCCGTGAACTCCGTGTAGGCAAAACTGACAATTTTAGTGATAGACAAGACGATATATTACACACATATAGTGACTTGTTACCGTACAAAGTTGTTTTTGTGTGCAAAGTATACTAATTGTAATAATTTACACTTGCATGATAATTATGACACACGAGTTGAATTAACAAGCAAGTATCAATCGTTTTTGCATGAAAATTTCATGCACACTTCGTACATTTATACGTAAATGGTACTTTTTTAAAAAACTTTTGCTAACAGACAAACAAAACTACCGAGTAAAGTCTCACCGTGCTATTCAGTAGGAGCTACATATGCATACACTAACTAATAAGCAAATCACAATGTCACATCTACAATATTTCTAGGCTTTTTTTAGAGTCTGATTCATCCTAATTATATACAGGGTTACATGGATCCTGAATACTACATGACTCAACAAGCAACTGAAAAAAGTGACGTTTACAGTTTCGGGGTTGTATTATTAGAGCTTCTAACTGCAAGACCACCGTTAAAAAACGGTAGATACGTCGTGAGAGAGGTTCAAGATGCAATTGAAAAGTCAAATGGCCTCTACCTAATTCTAGATCCAGATCTTGGTTCATTCCAATCACTTGGAGGGTTAACCAAGTTTGTTGAGTTAGCCATGAGTTGTGTCCAAGATTTAGGAGTTGACCGGCCCAAAATGGGACATGTGGTGAGAGAGATCGAAAGCATTATAGATTTGGCTGTTTTAAGCCTTGATGGTGACTCATCTTTGACTTTCTCAAGTCAAAATACAGGAAAAACCGGGGACCTTTATCATCCTTACGGTGATTCGGTTTCTGATGCAAGCAGTTTGTCTGTTCCATTTGAAATTGAACTACGAAGGCGAACCTAAGCGATACTGAATTGCTGATCTACAACTTGTAATCATAGTATTATTGTATTCATAATAATCAAGGTTGTTAAAGTTTAGATTTAGAGAGATTGAAGTTTTGATGATGTATAATATACTAAAAATAATTTAGATTTTTTTTTTAAATTTTAAACTTAGTTAGCTAGCATCCTATTATTTTTTTTTTAAAAAAAATCTACATATTCTAATACATCAAATATTAAATAACATTATTGATTATTAAATATATATTTTATATATTTCTAAAATAGAAAAAAATTTTCAATACATTAAAAATATTTTAACATTAAAAAACACATTATCTAAAAACAAAACTTTGAAAAAAAAATTATACGAAATTTTAATCATATTTTATGTGAAAAAATTATCTTATATTGTCTAAAATTTAATTTGTGACTATTTATTATATATTCTTTTTAACCAATGTAATACATAAGATACTAACATCGTTATATATATATAGGAGATGGTTCGGTTGTTAACCTTGTGTTATTGCGTAAACCGTTTAACCCAATTAAACCAATTAGAATATGACACATCACCCATCATAATCTGTCAAATGAGGGGTAACTATGGTATTTCATACCCTATGATAATTAATGTTTGTACTTTTTTTTTTTGACTTTTTCTACTCTCTTGAATTTTTGAAAGTATCAAGTAATTAATTTAACAAGGAAAATGTAAATTAATTCTTCTTTTTTTTTTGAACGACGTAAAATAATTATTCTACTTATAAAACAAAAATACATATCATCTTCTCCGTAACAAACCCATATTTTTATTTCTCCATAACATTCATGATAAGCATTAATAAACATGCACAAAAGGAGATGCTTCTAGTAAGAACCATCATATTTTGCATTTTTTGACAATTTCTTATTTACCTTCATCAAATAAAAATAAAAAATAAATTACACTTGCATTTTTAAAACGTAAAATTACATAAATGAAATAATATATTATATAATTGCTATGAATAAACAGAATATACACAATTGTTATAATACTGTAAGTTGATGTAAACTGATAAGTGACTCCGCTACGTCGATATAAGTTGTTGTAAGTTGATATAAATGACTTTGTTACGTTAATGAAAGTAGATGTAAGTAGACGTAATTTGATATAAGTCATTGTAATTTGATGTAAGTCGTCGTAATTTGATGTAAGTCGTTGCAGGTTGATTTTAGCAAACTTACTGCTCCCTCGCATTTGATTAAGCCATCCATTGCAAGAAACCATAAGATAGTCGTTGCTCTTGTAACTCCCTGTAGTGAACAACAAGTTCAAGATTTGTAAAACTCCAAATTATATAACTTAATCTATTTGATCATAAAGTTCATAAAAATACATAAAGACCCATCAGATGAAATTTGGCATTCAAGAAACCAAAGACCCATCATCTGATTTGACCCATTCCAAAAATAATTAGAACTGCATTTGGTACTCGAAAGTTATCAGTTTGATGTCAAAACTCAAAACGTAGAGAAAAACTTGTGCCTTTCTTACCAGACCATCACACCAGAAGATATGGAGAGCTTCACAATAGGAAACAAATCCTTAAAGGCAACTACTATACAACCTTTCCAAGAATAAGGACACCAACCACCAAATATGGAGAGCTTCACAACCGGAAACAAATCCTTAAAGTCAACATGTCCCCAAATATGTTCTAAAATACAAAAAAATGCCCATATCAAAATTCCTGAAAACCCTAGATTCAACAAATACGGGTGACGATGAGACCTAATACGCAAATCAAAGCACAGAGGAGAGAGACGAGTATAAACACGAAATTGGACTCTACGGCGACGGCTACCGGCGAGGATGAACCTCTCAACGTTCTTAAGGCCAAAGAGTCGGCGGAAAAGGGGGGAAAGCTCTCCGTTCCTTGTTCTCCTGTAGCTGGATCCTCCGGAACCACAAGAATCCTTAGTTAGAATTAGAATGGGATTCCAACTTAGCACCTTTAACGATTGTCGGAGAACAAAACCCTTGAAACACGACGATGGTTGCTCGTCTCCTCTGTCGACAACAACGGTGACATGGCGCCACATTTGCTCTTCTGGTAGCAAACCCTGGTTGCCCGTCTCCTCTGTCGTCGACAACGACATAGTGACAGAAGAACCCTAACTCAAATCGACGATTCAACATCACCCGCTGAGACATTCGTCACTTGAGACAGCCACCGGCTGCCGCTCGATATTGGTGGTGGTGGTTGTGCCATATCTTAATGGTGGTGACTTGATCTTAGTTATGGTCTTTTGAAAAAATGATAGAGAGAGAGAGACTGAAAAAGATATAAAGCCGGAAAAAAGTACATGAAGTATTTTACTAATATGCCCTTGATTTCATCTCAGCCATTGAAATAAAAAAATTGATTATTTATATTAAATCAACGGATATAAAGAGGGTTAAACAGTTATCGCAATAAGGAAGGGTTAACATTTGATCCTCTCCCTATATATATATATAGGGGAATGCTCCTTTGTTAACTCACTATTATTGCAGTAACCCGTATAACTTCGTAAAGATCAATCCAAATCTTTATTATTTTTTTAATATCATTATTACATATAAACAACACTTTCTTTTCTTACGTGCATGTGTAAATTCATCGATGTTTAAGATTTAAAAGCAGTGTAAGTTTTGGTTACACTAACAAGATTTATAATTTTTGGTACAAGCTAAGTTAAACTTACACTGATTTCAAATCTTAAATGGTGATGAATTTACACATACACATAAAAGAAGAAAGTGTCCGATCTTAGAGAGAAAACCCTTAAACCATATGTGAGTCATTGATTTAGAATTTTTGAAAATAAGCATGTGTTTCACATTAAATCACATTTTTTTATTCAAACACAATTTTTTATTCAGGTCTAGTGTGTACCACAAGTTTATTTCAAAGATTCCAAATCAGTGACTCACATATGGTTTAAGGGTTTTCTTTCTAAGATTAGATTTTCAAAGGAAACAATCTCATATATATATATATATATATATATATATATATATATATAAAAGAGCCGGATCAAATACAAAGGATTATTAACGTGAGAAGGATAGGAAGGAATCTGGACCCTTGATCAAATAAATGAATGATTAAGATCTACTGTCCCCACTTTTTTATTTAAAACTTGCGTGAATTAAATATGGAGGGGCAAAAAAGGAATTACTTACATTTGTTGACTTTTTTTTGGGAATCAAGTTCCACCATTTTTTTAAAAATCGAATAACTTTTAAACGCTTAATTTTTTTTTAAAAAAAATTACACCATAAAATAGAGAATTTTATTATCTTTAATTTGAGTATAATATTGTTATAGTTTTTTTCGATTTTTTTACGTGGTCCGTGATTTTAATGCTTGGTACGTGATTATTGGTACGTAATTATGCAGTTGTTCCTTTGATATGAAAGGTAAATGACAGTTTGTAATTTTTCATATAACGTGGTACGTGATTATATGGTCTGTAATTATGCAGTTGGTCATTGACTATGTATGTTAAATTACAGTCCGTAATTTTATGAATCACGGTTTGTAATTTTATATGGACGATAATGCCCTTTACCCATATGACACATGGCGCGTTCATGTGGCTTTCTACGCTTAGCACATTAATTTCCTTTGTATTATAGCCGTCCTATATATATATAAAGGAAGATTCATAAGAAAACTCCTCATTTTCAAGAAAACCAAAAAAACTCTTTTCATCCAATCAAAAATTTTCTTTTTTCATTTTTTTATTTAAATAAAAGGTTCTTTTAGTAGTTTTAAAACTTTTTAATTTTGTTAATTATCGTTTGTTTTATGAATTTCCTCAGATCTCTCCAAATTAACACAAATTCAAATTACTTTAAAAACATCTCCTTATCAAACGCTAATCCTCATCTAACTTCAACTGCCTCATGTTCACCGTCTCCTTCTCTACTAATAAAGTGTATATTCCAATCTTGAAAACACTACACAACACTTAAAGCAACAACGCACTAGATGAATACAATCATGACTCCTTCGTTGCTTTTGTTGTGGCTTCATCCAAAGCTTTTCCATACACACTTTGTTTGATGTTACCCTAAAAGATTCCAGGTGTTGTGTATTCAATGTTAGTGTGTAGATAATCCAGTAGACAAGCATCATGTATATGTTTTGACTGTATGATAGTGTTTGTGTATATAGCATATGTAACATCCCAAAAGTTTACAAAAAGTAAAAAGGGAGTAAGAATTAACTCACATGTATCAAGTCTAGTCTTATTTCAATTGTTTGTTTGTGTTTGAAGAAGGAAAATCTAGCAATCTTTCCCTAATGTTCAAAGCATATGTCTTAGTCTAATGTTCAAGTGTTTGCCTAAATCTATAGCTTATATGGAATCGTTAGAGTTCTAATATTCATAATGTGTACATAGACTTAGAATAATAGTTTCATAAATATTTAATTATTAAATATTCTCAATTTGTATATATAATAAACAAATTGAAATAATTTTAGAATCCCATTTATTTATTACAAAAGTCTAGGAATATGTTTTTGTACCCTAATGGTGATGCTTTAGTTGTTATAAGTTATTTATATAGAAAATTAAATTAATCTATATAATACTTATGGTTTAAAAAAAAGTTTTGACTTTTAAAGCAATCTATTGTATAAAAATAATATTCATTGTTAATAATTTTATAAAATGTTCTTTTTAAATCATTTTATAAAATTATAAGTTACAAGTTTTTTTTTTAAACTTGTGTTTTAGAAAAAATATATTGTTTCGTAAAACATCTCTAATTATTGATTATGAAGTTTTTGATTAAATAAAATCCTTATTTAAAATTTACAAAAAATATGAATATAAATTTTAAAAGTTTTATTTTCTTAAAATTTGTAAAATAAAAATAAAGGTTATGTTGTTTAAAAATGATTTTCAAATGTTTATATCTTTAACAATTAATCTTGATTTAAAATGTTTTATTTATATATACTTTTATTTTATTTTACTTATTAAAACAGGTTTTGATAAGAAAGTACAATGTTTTAAAAAATTTTAAGTTTGTAAAATTTTACCAAAATTTTATAAAAATAACTAAAATTAAAAATGAATAAAAAGGCACAAAAATCGGTCGAGGGCCATGGTTAAGATTCAAACTCGCGACCTCTCCCTCAGCCCGACTGAGGGAGTGTTTTGTTAATTCAACTGAAATAAAATTATTGTTATACAGATCCATAGATTTAGTTACAAAACTTATAAACCCTATTCCGAATCAATTTCCAATTCGTCTCATTCCTTGTTTATGAGAGATCAAAATCATAGGGCTTGTGATCCTCATGTTCCTATGGTTCTAAAGACGTAATTCTTACCTGGTTTGGTGATCGTTTGAGGAGGGTTCGAGTTGAGCCGAAGATACGACCGTTGTGGGGTCCGAGTTACGTTTAGAGAGGTTTGTGAGTCCTTGTTTCTTGCCTAGACGGTTTCACGAGAGTGAAAGGGTTCTAATGGTACCCTTTGATTTGGGTTTTATACTCGTGTTCTATGATTTCGATATCTCGATTGACCGAGATGTTTTTGGAAAGCAATTACACGTTCAATCGAATTAATTACTATTAATTGGTGATTGAGGATGTTAACACGTTCGTATCATTTCCAAATCAACCAATTTTGAGCTGTCATCGGTTGTAAACGAGTGGGATTTGAAATCGGGTTGCCACCGGGTTATTTGGGTCGATACAAGGTAAACGGGCGAGAAGGACAAAGGGTTTGGGTATTTGACATTTTTGGTTCTTCCACTTTCATTCAGGTTTCAAATTCATTTTAAAACTTCTATTACTCATAATTCGGTTTCTAAAATAGTGTTTTTAATCCCTCTTGTTCTAGAATTGTTATTTTATATAAAAACACCAAAATTTATAAGCCTTTTATAAATTTAATATCTTTATATTTTATAAACTTAGTAATATGTCATTTACTTCTTTTGTTAATAATAAAATGCTTAAATTTTATAAAACTTGACTGATGGTTTATTATTATTATTGTTTTTATTTTTTATACGTTTAGATTAATGCCAATATATCTTTATGTATTATTAGTTTTTATAATCCTTTATCAAGTTTATTATATATGTATATATTAAATCCACCAAACTTTGTTTTGTTAAGTTTTGAATTACAATCACATTTCATTTGAATTAGAACAATCCCTAGGGATTACAGGTGTAACATATTTCATGCCTACGTATATGTAAGCAGGTAAACGGTTATGATAATATTCTTCATATCATTATTACGTATATGTTCGAGAAGAGGGCAAAAAGTAGCAAAATGTTCAAGAACATGGGACAGAGTTTGATTTTTACAACATTATGGGCGATTTGGAAAGCAAGGAATGAACGAATTTTTAACAACATTAAAAAGGAGGCAAGCAAAGTAGTAGGAGAAATAAAGGTGCAATCATTCTTATGAATAAAAAATAGGGCCAAATTAAACTTGGTAGAATGGTTGGATTGGAGTAATTTTGCTGTTTCATTGTAATGTACTTTGGTGTTCCTCCTAGTATCTTGCTAGGGGGTTTAATATAATTTGTCTTTCAAAAAAAAAATTATCGAGTTACATATATGTAACAATGCTTGTAACACAATTTATTCGATTGATTACGTATGTGTAGTATATGTTATATAAATGAATATTATTTATGGAAAAATAAAAGAAATTAGATTTTTATAAAATAATTTATGAAAGAAAAAAAAGAAAATAATTATAAAAATAAATAGGAGAAAGAATTAATAAATAAATATGAGAGATAAAATATCTTATGTTCCTGTATTACACTTTATTATTAATAATAACTCATGAAAATTTTAATTAATTATAATAATGTCATTGTTTAATTATACCCATTAATCAATTAGATCAATGGTTATAAATGAGTTTTCTTGGTTTTGTTGAAAACAATGTTTTTTTTACGAACTTTCTCCTATATATATATATATATATATATATATATATAGGTGATCAGAAATTAAGCCTCCTTTATTTTTTTAACCGAATAACTACATCTTATTACTTTGTAACCCACATTAAAGTACAACTAAAGGTGTAGGTTTTTTTAATTAATGTAAGGCCAACTTATATATAAACTTATGCTTCAAAAGTGATTAATCATCACGAAAGCATTTGTAAAACATACTAATGGAATGATCTTCATCTCTTCTTTCAATCTCAATGATTTTGCATGAAAGCAAGGAGTGACTTCGATTTCATCTACATATTTTCTAACGATAATCATGGAAGCAACCAGAGACCACAATTTTGTCTACAAATGTAAAGGGACCAATGTCATGTATATGCAAAAGTTACGTGTGTGTGTGTATATATATAGGGTAAGGATCGGTTGTTAACCCATCTTAATTGTGGAAACCTGATTAACTCCGACAAGATCAAGCCAAATCGTTGGTTTTTCGTTTTCATGATCTTTGTTATACATGTAAAAGACTATGTTATTTTATGTGTTTTGGCAAATTCATTACCGTTTGGGACTGATTTTTCCAGTCTCGAGTCAGTTACTGATGATTAGTCCTAGATAGTAGTATCGGTAACTTAAAATCAGTATCCAATATATGAAACCAATAACGACTAACCTTCACTCTTCAATACATGTAAATTAGTCTTTAAATTGTCGCTTGACACCATGTTATTTCAGTCTCAAATACATCTCGTTTGTGATTGAAAATTAGTCTTAGATAGTATGCTTTTAAGGAATGAAAAATAGTCCTTAAAGCTTGAGTATTTTGTCTCAAAAATGTTTTATTATGTTCAAATTTCATGACAATTCAATCCTTGTTAAAATGCTTTAAGGACTGATAATTAGTTTGATAACAAAGTTAAGTTTTTAATCTATTTATTTTAGAGACTGAAAGACAATCTTAGTTGTTATGTTATTAATTAAAAATATGATGTTTTAGTGACTGAAAATTAGTATTTTTTAATACATTTTCAATGCCATATACAACTTTTAAAGACTGAAGGTTAGCATATTATAACAATATTGGTCAGTCTTCAATACATTTATAGAGTTAGAAAACCAATTCCAAATACATACATCTAAGGACTAAAAAGTAGTCTCCAATACTGTCATAACACTTGAGAATTAAACTTTCATATAGTGCAAAGCAAACATATGAATAAACAAAATCGAGTTGATTAATATAGAAATTTAAAAAGTATTAGATAGATAAACTAAACAGCTAAATAAAACGTCTTAACAAATAGACTAGATCGAATCATAATTGTCACTGTCATTGAGTTGTTCATTCGAACCATTTGCTTCATCGTTCACTTCATTTGCTTCGCCATTCACTTGTTTAGATACTAAACTCTCAAAATTTGGAAACTTTGAACTCATGAACATTGAAATTTTTTCATATTTTTCATTACTCTGTTTTAGTTCTTCTTTGAGTGAAGCAACCTGATTTCGAAGAGTTTCGGTTTCATTTGAAGGTGGTTGAGAAGATTGTGCTTTCGATGTCATCCAAAAATCTTTTTTTTCTTAAAACGGGCCCAACACCTATTTGCCATGCAGATTTGGTTGTTTTCTCCTTGTCACACACACTTTTAATTGCCTCTTTCTCTAGCTCATGTACCATGTTAGTAGTTGGAGTCGTTCCTTCATAAACTAATTTTGCAACCGCCTCCTTTTTATGATTAAGAATTTTTTCTTGATAAATTAGAAAATACAAGAATAAAAGTTAAAACTACCATGAGTCAACATTTAACAAAATTTTATTCCAAGAACACAAGGTTTTAGCAAAGAGGATGGGTGACATACATATTGAATATGTGCGTCTTCATTTAGCCATCCTTGCTTTTTAGCATTGAAATGCAATTTGTGATAAACCTCTAATGGGCTAGGCGGTTGTTGAGTCTCTTTATTTAACTACAAGAACAAAAATTAATAATGAAGTATGTTGCACAAAGTTTGATAAATATATTTTCTAAAAAACATGAGCGTATAATGTTCCATAATCTAGGTCTTACAATTAACATTTTAAAAAGAAATAAAAGATGCAAATGTAAATTACAAAATCAAATCATACCAGTTTAAACTATAAATTTGAAAACTTACCAAATGAAATATGAGTCAACAATTTCAATCTCGCTAGTTGACTAGTCACTTTATGACTCATCTAAATCTAACTCTAATTCTTCCATATTGTGATCAGAGTCATATATCTCGTCTTCTATTAAATCATCTAGAGGATCATGAGATTGTTGAAAATCAACATTTTTTACAGCTTCTTCAGCAACATCTTCACGATGAAGGTTGACATCTTTTAACAAATCTTCTTTATTATTGTCTTCAGGAATATCCCATAAATGCCTGTGGGAAATTGTTTCAATGATTTTCCATTGTGAATTTGGTTTAAGAGGATCATTTATATAAAATACTTGTTTAGCATGGTTCGCAAAAATGAAAGGATCTTCTTTATATGCATGTCGGGACGTATCAATACTTATGAAATTAGGTTCAAATATAACATGCTTTTTTCGACGATTAGTGTCAAACCATATGCATTTAAATAAAATAACTCGATGTCCTCTTATGAATGACAATTCAATGACTTCTTTAAGGTATCCATAATAATCGTCTTCAACATCATCATGAATGCCCGAGACTCTAAGTCCACAATTCTATGTTTGTCTACCATCATCTCTTGACTTAATTAGAAATTTAACTCCATTCACTATATATCCCTTGTGTAATGTAACTCGATTATCAGGAAGGCAAGACAATGCATATAACTCTTCATTAACTTGAGATGGATTTTGCTTATAAATCTCTCCAAACTGTTCTCGATTTTAAACATAGTAATTTTGTAATTAGAGTATCATACAATAAGACAAAAATGGTAGGTGCTATAAAGTGATTATTACCCGTTTTGAAAACCATTCTGGGAATTTAGACTCTTGAATCCGGTGAATATTTGATGATGCACTATGTTGTGTTCGTAACAATTGTAAGTGCTCTCTGCCAAGTTTAGGTAAACTATAAATTAGTGGTGATGTGACACTGAGTAATAATTGACAAGGGTTAAAAAAAATATACTTACTCTAAGTAGGTCTGCACCTCTTGACAATTATTAAAAATAAACCATAAAGCTTTCTTCATAAGAATGCTAGGAAGGACAGAAGTTTCTTTCTTTCCAATACCTCGGCCATTCACCTTAAAAATATCAAGTGCAAAGTTTCCATCATTTCCATATAAGTTTTCATCATTTCTGTAACGTTTCTGAAATTTTGATTCAACACCTCGTAAATAATGCTAACAAAATGTAATAGCTTCTTCAACAACATAACCTTCTGCGATTGAGCCTTCTTGTTTAGCTTTGTTTCTAACATATCTTTTTAAATGGCCAAGGTATCTTTCAATCGGATACATCCACCTTGATTGCACCGGTCCTCCTAAAATTGCTTCTTGAGGAAGATGAACACACAAGTGCACCATAATTGTGAAAAATGACGGCGGAAATATCCGTTCAAGCTTGCATAAAATCCTAACTATATCTTCTTGCAATGTTTCCATCTCTCTCACATATAACGTGACTGCAGTAAGTTTCTTAAAAAATTGAGATAACTCTACTAACGCATCACGAATTTGCTTTGTAAAAAATGGACGGATTGCAATAGGAATTATGCATTGTAGTAATACGTGGCAATCATGAGATTTAAGCCCATATACCTTACCTTGCTCAACAATAACATTTTTAGCTAAATTTCATGCATACCCATCTGGAAAACGTACTGACTTTAGTAGATTTCAAAATTGTTTCCTCTCTTCACGAGTTAAAACATACGAAGCATGTGGTTTAAGCCAACGATCGTTCTTCCTCAACAAATGAAGCTCCTTACGTATGTCCATATCTTGCAAATCCAGTCGAGCTTTGTCGGTATCTTTTGTCTTTCCTTCTATGTTTAAGATTGTTCCTAAGATGTTGTCACAAACATTTTTTTCAACATGCATCACGTCAATATTGTGACGAATTAACAACATAGGCCAATATGAGAGTTCAAAACAGATGCTTTTCTTTGACCAATTTAAATCATGTGGGCTCCTTTTTCTCTTTTTCCCACCATGTGCTTGGTGTTTACCACATTGATATTGAGCAAGATGTTCCAACTGGCTTAAACAATCATCTCCATTGACACATTTAGGTGCAAACCTAGTCTCTCTTTTTCCATTGAAATCTCGTGCTTTTCGCCAAGGATGATCGAGAGGGAGAAATCGCCTATGACCTACATATGCTATTTTATCTCGTATATGTATACTGCAAGGATCTTCATTGCATATTGGACATGCCTTGTAGCCACTCGTGATCCATCCAGATAGGTAACCATATGCAAGAAAATCATTAATAGTCCAAAGAAGTGCAGCACACGTGTTGAATCTTTGTTTTGAAATACAATCATATGTTTCAACACCATTCTCCCATAAAAGTTTCAATTCATCTACCAATGGACGTAGAAATACATTGATATCCTTTCTAGGAGAATCTCTTCCAGGAATCAACAATGTGAGCATAAATGAAGCATCAACCAAATACTTCCATGGAGGCATATTGTATGGTATTAGCACAACGGGCCACATACTATAGGAGAGACTCATTGCTCCAAAAGTATTGAAACCATCACTCGCAAGTCCCAAGCGCACATTTCTAGGATCATTTCCAAAATCAGGAAACATTTTATCAAAATGTTTCCACGCTTTTCCGTCTGCTGGATGCCTAAGAATCCCCTCTTCCTTGGGTCTATGATGATCATGCCACTGCATCTCCTTAGCAGTGTGCCTTGAGGCATATCATCGCTTAAGTCTACTTGTTATGGGAAAGTAACGTAAGATTTTTGCCTGTCTTTTCTTCCCTTTGCTATTTTCATCATAACGACTTGTGCCACACACTCGACAATTTGTTAATTGAGAATTTTCTTTCCAAAACAATGAACAATCATGATTATAAGCATGGATAGATTCGTATCCTAGTCCAAGAGTACGCAAATATTTGTTTGCCTCATAGTAGTTTTTAGGCAAGTTCGCGTCCTTGAAGGCTCGACTAAGTAAATTCAAAATCATATCCATTGACATGTTTTTCATTTTGCATGTTACCTTTACGTTCATCAACTCTAGTATAAACCCTAATACAGAAAATTCATCACATCCAGGGTATAAAGGCTTCTCCATATCAACAAATAACTTTTCCACATTTGGGTTATTATGTCGTCTACGAAAATCCGCATTATCAACATCATCCCTAAAGTCTTCACCTTCAGTTTCATTTCCCATTTGAAAAGCATCATCAAGTAAATCATTGACCCCGTCATTTGACTAGTTTTCACTTTCTTCACACTCATTGTTTGTATCATCTGTTTCATAACCCGGTAGATGTTCACCGTGATGTAACCATACATTGTAGGATGATTCAAATCCATTATGTATTATATGATCACTAACAACTTTAGGTACATGTTTTCTTGCATTCACACATTTTTTACACGGACAATGTATCCGACCCTCACTATCAATGTATGCTTCACCCCTTTCTGCGAAAGCGATCGCTCCTTTAATGAACTTAGGATCAACCTTGTTGGTGATTTTAGTCCAACTCTTATCCAAAGTCATCACAAAATTCCACTTAACTACATCAAAATTATGAACAATATAACAAGATTATGCATCAACAATTTATGCTAATATATCCATAAATACATAAACATGTCTAAAATAATAGGTCATTATTAATTAAAGATTAAAACTATAACTATATAATAGTTGAAATCCATTATAAATACTAATTATACATATAGGTTTAGACCAATTTATGCAAATCTATAACAACTATAACCATGTCATTTGTTGTTAATAAGTTATCATACTGCCACACCTAAACAAACAAACAAACATACCCAATGAAATCCCACTTAAAAGTAGGGTCTGGGGAGGGAAAGATGAACACAAACCTTACCCCTACCCCCAGAAGGGTAGAGAGGCTGCTTCTGACGAGACCCCCGGCTCATGAAAACCTTTTTTTTGTAGATATAGTAATATATATATATATATATATATATTACTATTATTATTATTCCTATTTTTTCATCAAACACACGACAAGAACAAAATGCGAAACGAATACACATAGGCACATGTATAAGTAGTGAAGCACTAAAGGCAGTAAAGCAATAAATCAACATAGCATACTAACGAAAGCACCTAAAAACAACAAACCATAGGCACATACAAACTACCACATTCACCCCAGCAACATGCATAAAAGATATAAATCACACATACCAACATGACAAACAGGCATTCCTATCACTGATCATGTCCTCCGAGAGGTGTAATGCTAATAAATCCTGACGAATCTTCTCATCCCATGTCAACCTAGGTCGGCCCCTACACCTCCTCCCGTCCACAATTAAGTGCTATATGCTTCGAACAGGAGCCAACACGCCTCTTCTCCTCACATGGCCGAACCATCTCAATCTTCATTCCCTTACTTTGTTTGAGATGCACACCACCCCCAGTCTTCCCCTGATGGTTTCGTTTCTTATTCGGTCAAGTCTTGTGTGCGCACTCATCCATCTTAGCATCCTCATCTCTGCTGTTTCTAGCTTCCTCTCTTGACTCTTTTTGATCGGCCAACAATCACTTCCATACGTCATGGCCGGTCTAACTGCTACTCTATAGAATTTACCCTTTAGTTTGTCTGGGAACCTCTTGTCACATAATATAATTGTAGCAGCTCTCCACTTGTTCCAGCCTGCCTGCAGACGATGAGCGACGTCGCAATCAATGTCTCCATCACTCTGGATGAAGGATCCTAGGTATTTAAACTTTGTTGTCTGTGGCACGTCTTGCCCTCCAATATTCACGCAATGCTCCTCTTCTTCCTCCTCGTTGGTCCCACTGAAGTTACAACAAAGATACTCCGTTTTGGACCTACTGATGCGTAGTCCTTTACTCTCCAAGGCCAATTGCCATTCTTCTAACCTCGTATTTAGGTCATCCTTCTTCTCTGCCACCAGCACAATATCGTCTGCAAACAACATGCACCATGGAATGTCTTCCTGAATAGACTTTGACAGCTCATCTAAGATGACTGCAAAAAGGAATGGGCTCAGTGCCGAGCCTTGGTGTAGTCCCACCTCTACATGAAAGAAGTCTGTATCACCCATCGGAGTTCTAACTCTCGTTTTAGCACCTTCATATGTATCCCTTATCATCTCTATATATCTCCAAGGGATATCTCTACTCTGTAGGGTGTCCCAGATTAGTTGACGCGGTACGCTATCGTACGCCTTCTCCAGGTCGATGAACACCATATGTAGATCTCTTTTTTTCTCTCTATATTTTTCCATGAGCCTCCTCAAAACATGTATTGCTTCTGTGGTCGATCTCCCTAGCATGAATCCAAATTGATTCTCAGTTACTTGGGTTTCTCTCCTCAGTCTTGTTTCGATCACTATTTCCCAAAGTTTCATGGTATGACTCAAAAGTTTAATTCCCCTATAATTTTCACAACTCTGAGCATCTCCCTTCTTCTTATATAGAGGAACTAAAATGCTGCTTCTCCACTAGTCCGGCATATTACCGGTTTTTAGCATCTTGTTGAACAACAATGTCAACCAAGTAACCCCTTCGTCTTCTAGACACTTCCATGCTTCTATAGGTATATCATCCGGTCCCACTGCTTTCGCCCTTCCCATCCTCTTAAGGGCTCTGTGCACCTCATCCCGAGTAATGCGCCTACAATAGCAGTTGTTTCTTACTTCTCCTCTGATCGTATAGTTGTCGATTTCTTCCGTGTCATTGTTGTTCAATAATTCACTAAAATAGGTTTCCCACCTTTTCCTTATGTCATTCTCCTTCACCATGACTCGACCATCGTCACTCTTTATGAATGTCAATACTCCTATGTCTTGCCTCCTCCTCTCCCTTGCTTTGGCAATCTTAAACATGTGATGATCTCCTTCTTTAGTTTCGAGGCGTTTATACATCTCCTTGTACGCTTTGTTTTTGGCATCAGACACTGACTTCCTTGCCTCTCGTTTAGTCTCCTTGTATTTGGTCCTTAAGCTTTCCTTTTGCGCGTCCTCCGTGCATGTGACCAGCTCCCTAAATCTCTCTTGTTTTGCTCTAACCTTTTGTTGCACTTCATCGTTCCACCACCATGACTCCCTCTGACCGCCTAAGCTTCTAGTTGTCATCCCCAACGTCTCTGTTGCCACTCTTTTCACATTGTCAGTCATTGACTCCCACATGGTGTTTGCGTCTTCGTATTGTACATTGTCCCTTCCAACTATAACCTTGCCCCTAAAGACCTGTATGTTATCTCCTTTTAGACTGCCCCATCTAATCCGTGGTTTTACCTTTGTCCTGCCCGTCAGCTTCTTTCTCATGGCGATATGTGTGGCTAAAAGCTTGTGTTGCGATGTCGTTGTCTCCCCCAGGAAAACTTTGCAATCCAACCACATAGTACGCTCTCGTCGTCGCATCAAGAGGTAATCAATCTGTGTATCCCGTCCTCCACTGCTGAACGTGATATCCAACTAGAACAGTCGTTGAATGGATATCAAACTTAAAACTATAGAGTACTGAATAATACCCAACCATGTGTAGGTAATAAAATTTTCTACTATTGAATTGGCTAATCAACTCTATATTGTCCATTTATCACATCATTGATCTGTTAACTCATGAACAATTTAAAAAATCATTATAATAAAGTCATAATATATTAATCAAGCATGTTTAACTACTATAATATCCAATCATGCGTAGGTAATAGAACATTCTACTATTGAACTGGGTAATCAGCTACAAAATGTCCATTTATCACATTATTGAACTAGGTAATTAGCTCCAAAATGTCATATTAACACATTATTGATATGTGAACTCATGAACAGTGTAGAAAATCATCATAATGCAGCCTTAGTATATAAATCAAGCACGTTTAACTACTACGATGTAAACTAGAAACCAAATTGAAGATCATTCAACTTATTGAACCGGGTAATCAAACAATATTTAACAAAAAGAATGGGAAAAAAACAGAGTATGTCATTATATATGATGGGTCTGCTCACAGCTTATGTAAGAACCCTAATTCGAACATAACTATAAATACCTAAATTAATAAAAAGGATAATAGAACAAGAACACCACAACACACAAGTATATACGTGTATAATTCTTACCTTCTTCTGTGCATACTAAAATACATCAGACGAACGAATGCCAATTTGGAGAAATAAACCTATAACAATAGCGAAGTAATCAACCTATTTGTAAATATTTGCGTAAAATTGATACCTTAATCTGCAAATACAAAGTCTGATCAGTTTATTGAGTTTGCCCCAAACTCCTTCACTGATCAGCAACGAATTTAAGAGTGTGCAAAGAGGAGAGTCACTGCCGAGGGTTTCGATTAACTGAAGCGTAGTAGGGTATGAATCGTTTGAATGGAACGTGGATTTAGAGGGAATTGTCATCCCTAATTCTTCGGTGATTTGTTGCAAGAGCAGATCGAGGGAAAAATATGAAAATTTCAAAAAATATGTTCTTAAAATGGGATACGGCTGAACTTAAAGTTACATATCTTTTTACAACTAAAATTGCATCTCAAAAGTAATCAATGTCCTATTTAAGTTAACTAATTTAATTAAATTTATTGGTATATTTTAAATTGCAACATAAATTATCGTATTTTTTTACAACAAAATTGCATTTAATAATTACTCAATGTCTTAATTTAAGTTAATTTATTTGATTAAATTTATTCATATATATTTAATTTTTTTACATATATCTTAAAGTTACAATTTTGTTAGCTTAAAATATTTGTTTCAAGTTATACATCTACTCCTTAACATAAGTTTTATTCAATAACGATTTGGATAAAATAAAATAATTGTTTTTAAATACACATTTGTGTAAATTTTTATTTCATATGAAAGACATTTGAGACTAAATTTTAGGATTCAAAAGAGTTTCCCACCAAAAAAGATATGTGGTGCAAAACATATTTGTTACTGAAAATTATTGTTTAATAAAAATTGAAGTATTAGAGACTGTTTATCGGTCACCATTATTTTTTTTCGTAGAAATCACTTCGTAATATTATTAGTAATTAACATATCACTCTTAGATATTACATGTCTGAAACTAATATATCAGTCCACAATAATTTAATCTCTAATATTGTCAATCTTTAAAAATATTAAGAACTGATTATTAGTCCCTAATATGTTCTTCCTATATTAGAGACATAAGTTAAGTCCCAATTACATTTAAGCATTTTTTTTTTATTATATATGGTTCATATTTGTAGCAAAAGAAATTCCCTCCAAAAGCCTATAAGATGCAAACATATTTACTACTCAAATATAGTCCCTACTAAGGTGTCAAAATATCAATGAATGATTATCAGTCCCGGATTTTTTAACATAGCAATCAGTTTCAAAAAGTATTCAGAACTGAAAAATCAGTTTTACATATTGAATATTAGGGACTGATATATCATTACATAATAATTAGACTCTAATATTGTCCATCTTTAAAATATTAACTGATTATTAGTCTCCAATATGTTCTTCCTGTATTAGAGACAGAACTTGAGTCCCAAATACATTTACACCATTTTTTATTATATATGGTTCATATTTGAGACTAAAATTTAGTAGCAAAAAAAATTCCCTCCAAAAACCTATATGGCGCAAACATATTTACCACTGAAATTTAGTCCCTATTAAGGTGTAAAATTATCAGCGACTGATTATCAGTCCCGAAGTTTTTTCGCATAGAAATCAGTCTCAAAAAATATTAGTAACTGAAAAATCAGTCTTAGATATTACATATTAGGGACTGATATATCAGTCCGTAATAATTTAGTTCCTAATGGTCACTGTTTTGGTAGTGCTTTGTAACCCACATTAAAGTACAACTAAATGTGTAGGTTTTTTTTTATTAATGTAAGGCCAACTTATATAAAAACTTATGCTTCAAAAGTGATTAATCTTCACGAAAGCATTTGTAAAACATACTAATGGAATGATCTTCATCTCTTCTTTCAATCTCAATGATTTTGCATGAAAGCAAGGAGTGACTTCGATTTCATCTACATATTTTCTAACGACAATCTTGGAAGCAACCAGAGACCTCAATTTTATCTACAAATGTAAAGGGACCAATGTCATGTATATGCAAAAGTTACGTGTGTGTGTGTGTGTATATATATATATAGGGTAAGGATCGGTTGTTAACCCACCTTAATTGTGAAAACCCGATTAACTCCGACAAGATCAAGCCAAATCGTTGGTTTTTCGTTTTCATGATCTTTATTATAAATGTAAAAGACTATGTTATTTTATGTGTTTTGGCAAATTCATTACTGTTTGAGATTTAAAGCAAGTGTAAGTTTGCGTCACACTGTAAATATTTATTTACTTTAGCGACAACTTATACTGACGTAAGAGCCCAAACAGTGGTGAATTTGCATAAACACATAAAATAATATATTCTCGTACATGTATAATAAAGATAATGAAAACGAAAACCAAAGATTTGGCTTGATCTTGTCGGAATTAATCGGGTTTTCTCAATTAAAGTGGGTTATTATTTAAGCTCAATCCTATATATATATATATAGGGAGAGGATCAAATGTTAACCCATGTTTATCGCGTTAACCGAATAAGTACATCTTATTACTTTGGGGCTCGCACTAAAATAAATTTAAAGGTGTGTCTTTTTTTTTTAATTAATGTATGGTCCACTTACATTAATAAAAAAAAAAAGAAGAAAAACCTAAACCTTTATATTATTTTAATGTGTGCCACAAAGTAATAAAATATAGTTATTCGCTTAACGTAATAAGAAAGTGTTAATATTTGAACCATCCCCTATACACACACACACACACCCATGAATAGTGCAATAATCCATTAACTCAAATCTAGTAGCTAATCTAAAAGTTGAGTGTATAAAATTGTGTCATGCGTCATCTTTCATATTTAAATACAAAGGGTATGTAGTCATTTGCACTATATTAAAAAGTTAGAATTAATTTGATGGTGTCATATGTCACATTCTAATATATTTTAATATATTCACTTTTTTATTTAAAGTTTACCCCCTCTTTTTTTATACATCCATAACTTTTTATACTATAATTTTTTTTATAAAAATTGCACCATTTTACTCGTCTTATTTTTTTCTCTTTAATTCCATAATAATCTTGACAATGTTTTTTTTTTTAATTTTTGTCGAATGTTCGTATTTACAGCAATGTAACAAATATAAACATTACACATTATTTGTAATGAGTTGTAACGAATTTTGGTTTACATTTTCTTAAATTAAATATTGGTTATGTTTAGGGGTGTAAACGAGCCGATCCAAACCTGAGCTCGTTAAAGCTTGAGCTCGGCTCGTTTAGTCAAAATAGCTCGTTAACACCCCTAGTTATGTTGTATCATTTATTTATTTACATTGATGTAACAAAGGTTTTATGCTCATTGTCACACCTCCACATTTTGACCACCTAGGGCACGACCAAGATTGGCACATGGTCTCTACAGGATCGCAGTCTCCTGTCACACTTGCGAGACCTACATGTCTGGTTGCATACGTATATCCAATAACTTGGATAAAACAGTTTTGTAAAATCAGAGTTGCAGAAGCTAAGTAAAATGTTAACCAAACTTATGCTGTGGTGGTGGTGGTTGAAGAGTGGAAGGTTTGTTGTCTGGGTCTTCGCCACCGCCCCATGGGGTGGTAGAAGTCCTTGGGCCATAGCTGAATCAGTGAGCCTGTGGGCGAGTCGGTGGCCTGTTGCAGGGTGATAGGGTCAGCAGAAAGTACCATCCCCTGGATTTAAGGGGTAGTCCCTCAATGTACTTCTCGATGCGTTTATAGGGTGGTGTTATGTGACATTTCGTTCTTTACTACAAGGTAATTTCCTATATTCATGAATTAACATTTTAATTAATTACATCATGATTAAATATGTATATACATGTGAATCTGTGTATATATGTAAGGAAATTACAAGATGAAACAAATCACAAATGACGTTACGCAAAATTGCAAAATTACGCGAAATTTCTATAATAATGACCAAAAACCAAATTCAAGGGTCTAAAACTAAATTAATATCAATTACATGATGAATTGAAGTGAAATAAGTGATAACATAAAGAAATCAAAGAGTTCCTAAGTTCGATATGTCAAATTGCGAAAATCTGCAAAAATGCAATTCGGCATGCGTAATTGGCAAATTCATGACAACTTGAACTTCCTAATCACATTATAATCATAATGGGATGTAATTGGAAGCATGACAATGATAATTGATCATTATTAGCAATTCCTGAAATTATACGCGGAAAGCCGAACAAACGATCGCGAAAATGGCAAAAATCAAACAAACCCTTGATTTGTTCTAACCCTATCCTATTGTTCCATGTTTATCTCATTCTATCTGATTAAAATCAGATAACTATGGCCAAGATGATGTGTCTAAACTTGGAACACAAGTGATGCCATATAAAACAAAGATCTTGACTTTGGTCAAGGTTTCTACACCATTCTTTCCTTCCTCATCCTCTCAAATTCGACCAGGAACTAATTTACAACTTCTTGAACCTTAAACACATCTCAAACATCATCCCTAATCAGTTTCAAGTGGTATTCAAGCCCAAGATCAAGTAGAACCAAGAATCAAGCTCCAAAAGTTGGATTTTTGAAGATTTTCAAGCCAATTCTTGGCCACGTAAGTTTCAAACTCAATCTTTGGTTTTAATAGTCTCATATGACTTAAATTAACATATTAGAATGGTTGGTGAAGTTTGAAAATTAGTTGAATTCAAAAACCCATTAAAAGAGTGATTTTCTTTAAAAACCAGATTTTTCAAAATTGTCCAAATTGAGATTTTTCTTCATCAAACACTATATATATGTTAAAAACTAGGATCTGGAGATTTTGGCCCAGAAAAAGTGCAACGAAATTTGATTTGGCTCAAAAAAACTTTGAATGGCTCACTGTTGCCTGCAGCGGCCCGGACGCGGCCCAAGCGCGGCCCCAACTATGCACGGGACGCGGCCCCTATTCCCGGCCATTCTCGGCCATTGCCGAGAAAATCCAAGTCGCGGCCAAGCCAAGGCCCAGGCCCGGCCAAGGCCACCGAGCCACCAACTCAGGCCACCGAGCCACCGTCGCCAACCACCGGTCGCCGCCGAGCCGCCGCCGCACCGCCGCCACCGGCAGTCGGCCACCGCCGGATTCCGGCCAATTTCCGGCCAAAAATTCCGGCGAGAGAGGCCGCCTGCGGAATATTCCAGCGAATATTTCGGCCAAAAGGAATATTTCGGCAGAAACCCTGATTTTGTCCGTTTTGCGTTCTGAACTGCGTTTCGCGCTCCGGTTCGCAATCCGATGATCTGTTTTCGATAAAAATGACATATTTTGAATCGATTTCGCGTTCCGGACTCGATTTCGTGAACCATTTTGCAATCCGGGTACCTAATTTTATCTGATTTCTGATTAAAACTCCGGTTCCAATACAGAACTCAATTTAAGCGTTGGTTTGCAATACGAAAACATATTCTCAATCGATTTCGCGTTCCGGACTCGATTTCGCAAACTATTTTGCAATCTGATGATCCGATTTTTATTCGATTTCTGATTAAAACTCCGGTTTCAATACAGGACTTTATTTAATAATTGAAATTCAATACGAAAACATATTCTCAATCGATTTCGCATTCCGAACTCAATTTCACAATCAATTCCGTAATTCGGAAAACGATTTTTGATCTGAAAGTCAATTAGGATTCTGGTTTTAACAACGGAATGCAATTATCATTAATTTACAATCAAATGAATATTAAAACTCAATTGCTAAACAGAATCAGTGATTTTAACATTACAAATTAACTGATGACCTTATGACATTGATTCTGAATAAATACATGATTCAGAATCAGTTTGATGAATTGAATTACATTATCCTTGATATTTAATGTCAAGGAATGTTCTGATAATCCAAATTGGATACAAAGAACTTATAAAACCTTAACAATATGCAGAATTCAATTGAAGCTGTGTGTAACATTGCAACAACACCGGTGAGTTTCATAAACCCCCTTTTAAATGTTTTGTTTTCCAAAACTCGAGGATTTAATTACAATAAAAATATGATTACGTATTTCAATTACAGTGGTATACTTATATGATTTCATTACCCCTTTTCAAATCTTCGGATTTCTAAAACTCGGGGTTTGCATTACAATTACATTATGTTACATGATTCAATTACAATGACATGATTATATGTTGCTTGTGCATTTCAACTCCTGTTGATGATTACATGAAAATTGTGTCATGCTATCGTAAAAGTCCTCACATAACAACTGTAACCAATAAAGTCATGGATGAGCCGGATGATAACAATGATAGTACTATCGGGCTGACAACCCCATTCACGGGTAGATAGCGTCTACCCTTGTGTGAATGCATGTTACCATTTATTACATTACAAGATAACAGCTTAATTCAACGATAGGCATTAAGAGTGAGGCTAAGGTCTTACCTTCGGGTATTACCGCCAATTACATTACAGTCACATAGGCTTTGGTTATGGGTTTTCATGGTGAATCATATTCATAAAGTTGTGTATGCCTACATATTCAACATGTCACATCATATCACATCATATCACATCATATCACATCATATCATATCATATCATATCCATACCAGGTTATCATATTTATGAACTCACCAGCATCCTTGCTGATCTTTTATATTACAAAACCTTTTTCAGGAAGAAGGTAACAAGTGCGAGAGTGAGGATGCACGATTACAAGACACGTTTAGTAACTTATAACTGGTTAATGTTGTTTAAGAATGTTGAAACTTAATGTATAATATTATAGTTATGATGTAATATATAGTGTGTATGGTTTGCCATGGTTGTATGATACCAAAGTAACAACCAGTCACACCCATCTCTGCGACCTCACCATCAAGCTTTCACTACACGATACAACAGTTACCGACTTCATGTGTCATTCAGTGACTATATCAGGTAAAGTGAGAGATCGGGGTGTGACATGTTACCATCTCCGAGCACAGGTGAGCCAACTCATATGATTAAGCAGTGTAAGCCTCGATCTCGGAACCAGCCATCTTATGGTTCCAAAATTCTGTTTCAAGTTTATGCGCTTCGCCGCGAGAACAGTATTCCGGTTCATCATTTGCTTGAACTCTCCCCATGGTAGGGCATTGGCCTCATCCCTTCCTAGGTTTTGAACATTGGCATTCCACCAAGTGAGGGCAGCTTCCTCTGGTGATCCTGCAGCAAATTTGTTTCGATCCTCATTCTTGCAGTTGCTCATGGCAAAGGCCGAGTCTGCATTTTCCATCCAGCACAACACTCCAACGGCACCCTCTATGCTGTTGAAGGAGTGGGGTTTATAGTCCAGGAATGACTTGAATGTGTAGAGAAGTTGTGACACCTTGTGTTTTCTAGGTCAGCAATTACTTTATTTAATAATAATGTGTATTATTATTACATATGTGGCACTAGAATTATTAATATTTAGTGTGACACATGGCACAACAGTCCAAACACACAGATAATTCGAGGAATTATCGGAAAACCTACGCACGTGTCTTGAATAACGAACGTTGGTGAAATAAACGAACCACAGTCCACTTTCACTACACTAAGGTTCTAGGGAACCTAAAATAGGTGGAACGATGCTTATAAGTCTCGAAAAGATGATCGTATCGAGAAATACGCGAAAAACGAGCTGAAACATGAAACCACTAGCCCCTGGCGATGCGTGCGAGGCAGGAGGAACACCTCAGATGCCGACTCATCCGAACGCTACGCCCGGCGTTGGTGTTTCCCGCTAGGCGGTACGCCTGGCAGCACGAGATCGCAAAAATCTTCTTGATAACCCCAAACCCATCATTAGCTCTACAACACTCATTATTTTCACTCCCACACGCCACCATCTCGGTTTATCCCTTCCAGAACTACCTGCTAGCACCATTACAACCTAAAAACTCCATTGTTAAAGCCAAGGATTGAAGGGTTAAAGGCTTGGAAGTTGAAGGAAGATTGCTAGAGCTTGAACACCACCACCATCCCTTCGTTTCTGCAAAACATCACGATCCAGGAGGCTTAGAAGCTGCTTTGGTGCATCATCTCAGTGTTATTGAAGCATTAGAAGGTAGTTCTACATTCATAGTAGCTTAAAAACACCTATACACACACACGCAAGGTCATACACCCACCTACACATGCTCAAACCTTGAATGCATGAAATTTATGATGTTTGAATCAGGTTTTGATGTTATTTCAACTAGTATTGATGATCTATAATGATTTAGTGATGTGTTTTGATGTTACATGATGATCCATGATGATGTACATATGTAAAATGCATGATTTGTTCATAGATAATTGAAATGATGACACGCATGCATGATCTAAGGCATTCTAGATGATTTTGGATGTTGATACATGATTATGAATGATATTTGTGATGATTTACATGATCAAGGATGGTTGATTTAGTAAAAAAATGGGTGTTCGCAATTATTTCCATTTTTAGTAACTTTAATGTTACAAAGTATTGATAGATGATGAAATAGCAACATGCATGTGCGTAGAACTATGATTTATGTTTAAAATGATGACTATTGAAGTATTTGGTTTGTTAGAATTTCTAAAAGACGTGATTTACACCATTATTACTAAAAATAGTAACTTTTAAGTTACGAATGTGCAAAGAGTGATGAACTTGATATTATTGTATGCTTAACATGATTATTTGATATTAACATGATGATATTAGGTGTTTTGATTTATTAGAATGATTGTAACATGGTTATTTGTCACAAGTTTCCATAAATGGAAACTTTGACTAGTGAACTTGTTCATAAATGGCGATTGGGCCAAGCTCGAGTTAGTATGATAATGTTGAGAGTCTTAAGACCTTGTTAAAAAGGATTATTGATTATTAAAATAATATGATATGTAAACTTTCTATAAATAGTAACTTTTTAACAAGAAACATGACTATTTGGATATGTATGATTGAGTGCTATGTGATAACATGTTCATATCTGTTAAGTATGCATATTAGAATAAACGGAAAGTGATTCCTTGTATGACTTGCTAGATTTAGAAACTTTCCTAATATGAAAACTTACTATAAATAGTAAGTTATCCCACAGATGCGAATTAAGTGCTCACACACATCACACACCACTACATCGCACGTTACACGATCACTTGAACTAAACACGTCACCAACGGGTCGTTAGGTCAAACACGGAGTTGTTTGAACACGAATACGGTCCTGTGAGACCCACATGACAACTTGGAGTTGTTTGAACACGAATACGGTCCTGTGAGACCCACATGAATGTGAACACAAACTCATGACACCTATGTAATATAGGTAACCGCTAGCAAGCGCACTACTCCATTCACTTGACGAACGCACTCTACTAAACTCAGGTGAGTTTACAGCCCCGCTTTTACTTTCAACTGTTTTGATAAACTATTGGGGTGAGAATACTATGCACTGTTTTAGATATATGACTTGTATGTTGTAAAACTATTTTGAGTGTAACTATTATCGCAACAAGTCCTCACATATCCTTACCGTTAGTTGTGTAACAAACGAGTCGTTATTACGTAGTACTACTGGGTTTGACTAGCCCCACTCGGCAACAACTTTGACTGGAGGTCATAACGAGTGTAATATTGATGTTGACGCTGGGCTCCGCGATGACCTGGGGAGGCAATGGAAACAGTCGAGTTTCGGTAAGATGAACCGACACACTAACGGATCGTGGATCCAACAAACAACTTAACATACCCAGTATATGTCTGTCTACTATTTTTATTACTGTCTAAACCTGTGAACTCACCAACTTTATAGTTGACATGTTTTCGCATGTATTCTCAGGTAACTGATGGCATAAGCTAGGACGCACTTTATAGTTGACACGTTTTTGTCACCTTGATTCAATTGGTTTTGGTTGCGGGCAATTTCTCGTGCAGCAAGTGCCTCCTCGACTCGTTCGTTGATGAGGGCGTTCAGTTCAGCTGTGGTGAGGCTGATGTTTCCACGTCCTCCCGCGTTCACGCGTCCTCCCGTGTCTTCCTGCATTGATCTTCATAACGAGAATAAGCGTTAGATTATTTCTAAGGACTAACGTAGTGTGTGTGGTTGGGACGAAAAGAAAACATGTATTGATTTGCATAAACAAAATTTTCAATAATCACAGTAGTCTTGATATATAATAAGTTATTTGGTTACAATTCATCTAATACCAAAACATTAAGATTCCAAAACATCCAGTACGGGAAAACAATCTGTCCTTACTAGGTCTATGCTAGGTCAATCAAATGCATCGTCGATGGTGGAATCGGAATGTGCATCCTCTGCTGGTGTCTCTTCCTCAGAGTTAGGCCATTTTTGGAACTAGATTGGCGACCATGTCCTCTAGATCTGTGATTCTAGCCTCAACAATGATTGCTCGGTCATCTACCGTCTAAAATAGTGCAATCAACTAGGTCATATCCTGATTTATCTTGTTGACTATGCTACAAAGCTCGCCATGTCGGGTATTTGTATATCTCAACTCCTCCGCGAGACACTCAATCGGATCATCGGCCCAGGCCAGGTCCCGAGTCAATCTAGCAATAACATCCGACTCAAAACGCTACCTCTTAGGTTCAGTTAGGTCTAGTATGGGTGATGCACTGTCAGGTAACTCCTCCACGGGGTCCTCCTAAGGATCCTCGTCAGGGTCGTCATGGGGATCCTCCTCGGGATACTCGTCGGAATCCTCCATGGGATCGTCCATCTCGCTCTTGTCAAATGGTAGGGAATGCTAGTCAGGTGACTCTACGGTCACCGGTGCTGGTGGTGCGGGTAGTGCTGGAGCTATCGGTTCCTCCTCGTCGGATGAAAACATATGCGGTGATGATGGTGACGCCATATTTATAATGTGCGTAATAAGTGTATGTACGATCATGATACAAGTAGTAATAACACTAAGCACTATGTGTTGTGTGGAGACTAATGGTTATAGACTAAGTTCACTAAATGCATACCTAATTCGTAGTGACCGAGGTCTCTGATACCAATCTGTCACACCCCCAAGTTTCGACCACTTAGGGCGTGATCAAGATTGGCGCAGCGTAGGATTGCAGTCTTCGGTCACACTCGTGAGACCTACATGTCTGGTTGTATACGTACATTCAATAACTTGGATAAAACAGTTTTGTAAAATCAGAGTTGCGGAAACTAAGTAAAATGTTAACAAAACATTTCAAATTAAAATTGTGTGCAAGCTAAGTTATAAACAGTTTTCAAAACAATACAGAGTAACAGTTGTGGAAGCAATTTAAGTTGTTTAGCAGTACATAACAAAACGTTTATTAAATGTTTCAATAGCCTAAGACACTAAAGTATATGCATGGTACTCCATCCTAGCATCCTAGTCCTTGTGCACGTGCCTTAGTTACCTGAGAAAACATGCGAGTAAAAAGGGTCAACACAAAGGTTGGTGAGAGCACATGTTTTTCATAAGCAATAAACATCAAAATGTTTAAAGTAAGTGTTACTGGACTACATATAATTACAATGCAATACTGATTGATAACTAGTCAATACAATTATATTATATGTGGGTTCGAAACCGAAGCTGACTGCATGCCTCCCGCCATGTCTATCACACAAGACAATGGCAAATGTGTTTGGTCAATTTTGCTCTGTTCCTACTCACAGTCGGGGTGGCCTCCCAGGTGCGCAACAGAGGGGTTTGTAAGAACCAAATAGTACTATCCAACATTACCATGCTAGGCGCCCCGCACTACTAACGGTCCGAGGTGTGTTTGTGAGGACTTTGAGTTGTGATGTGTGCCACACATATAGTGATAAAGCATGTCCATATGTATCCAAAATAAGTTTGTTGTTCAAAACGGTTTGTAATGCAATGTTTTCTCCCCCAAAGGTAGAAAATATAAAAAGGGGCCGTGAACTCACCAGATAAATCAGCTCCGGTTCGTGTGTGTGTGTTCACAACTTGCGAATGCTAGCACCTGCTAGTAAGCAACTATAACCATATAGGTTGTGAGTATGTGTGTTTGCGGTGTGTTGTATCCCATATAACTCCAAGTGTCGGTGTGCTCAACCGAGTGTTTGTGTGTTGACTTGTGTTGACTCGACGAATCGTTGGTGACATGCTTGTTGTGTTTAGTTCGTTTATGTGTCATATAAATCTTAAATACAAGTAGGACATCTACATTCATCCTATGACTCTAATCATGATGACATTCTCGTAAGTCACGTACGAAATCGTAAGAGTTTTCATTTCTGGAAAGTTACCATTTTTTGAAAGTTTTTTTTTTTTGGAAAGTGTAGTTATGAAATTCCATTTCATAAACTAACTCCTCTAGCATGTTTATAAAAATACGTTGACACTTAAAATATATCTTTTGCGCATAAATTACCATTTATGCCCAAATAAAGTTTCCTTATTTGAAAAGTGTTCATTTCAAAGCTCGTTTTCAAAAATTGCTCGAATTATTGTTTTGCGATTGTGTTTGTATTTGCCACACTAAGTTTCCAAAACCAATGTGCAATGTACGATTTGATAGTCCCTCGAACTATCATTTCGTAGTTGTTTGTGTTTAACTCATTTAATTAAGCCTAATTAAATGAAATGCAACAAGTATGAATGTGAAATATATAATTGTAAAGGTTGTAATTTACCTGAAATTGTCGAGGGTCACACTCACTTTATATCATTTGTTTATCATTTATTTAGACAAAAGTTACGTTTATAATAAATTTAAAATGATTTTGTAATGAATTTGATTTACATTGCTGTAAATTAAATATGGTTACATTGTATCAATTATTTAATTACAATGATGTTACAAATGTGTCAGGCTCACTATATATCATTTATTTTGTCTAAACGAGCCAAGCTCAAGTCTTAACGAGCTTAGGATCGACTCGGCTCATTTTACACCCTAAACATAGTTTATTTTTAATTTACAACAACGTAAACCAAAATTCATTACAACTCGTTACAAACAATGTGTTATGTTTATACTTGTTACATTGATGTAAATACGAACATCTCGAAAAAAAATAAAATAAACCTAGTCAAGAATATAACGAAATTAACGAGTTCGGGATCGACTTGGCTTGTTTATACTTCTAAACGTAACCCCTATTTAATCTACAACAATGCAAACCCATATTCGTTACAACTCATTACAAATAATTTGTTATTTTTATACTTGTTACATTGGTGTAAATACGAACATCCGAAAAAAATAAAAAAAACCCAGTCTAAGATTATAACGGATTTAAAGGGAAAAATAAGACGATTAAAATGGTGCAATTTTTATAAAAAAAATATTATAGTATAAAAAAGGAAAGGATGCATAAAAAAATGGGTAAACTTTGAATAAAAAAGTAGATATATTAAAATATATTAAAAGGTGACACATGACATCACCAAATTAATTCCAGTTTTTTAGTATGATGCAAATTACTAAAATACACTTTCTGTATTTAATATAAAAGATGACACATGACACAATTCTATACATTCGACTTTTAAATTAGCCATTTGTAACACTCGTCAAATTTCAGTAAACGAGTCGTTGTCGATCGAACTAAATGAGCTAGGCCTAGTTAAGCCCATACGAATTAAGGCCCAACTATGGCCTAATCTATGAATTTAAAACATTTAATCTTACGGAATTTTCTTAACGAATTGGTACATAATCATTTAACCTTTGAAAACGAAAATGAGCAAACAACTGATTAACGTTTGGAGATCAGTCGATTACAAAAATATGATAATTGAAATCCTAACATGACATATTATTATTATTATTATTATGAAAAATTTAATTAAAGGGGATGTATATAAAAAGAAAATTAAACAGTTAGGCAGATAGTGTAAACTGTCTAAACTCATTTGTTTATCCGGTAAATTCTCAGGAGACAAATTTAATATTACGAGATGATTTGTGCTATTTGTGACACGTTGCAGTCATGAAATAATAATCGTAACAACAAACGCGACTAAAATGGGTTCATTACGCGAATAATACGTGAGTTATATGCGATGCAGACTGACCTAGGGTGTTCCCCCTCCCCCTAAACCCTAGCTATAAAACAAATCATATCTTCTCCTCATTTTGCTGCAGCCGCTACCCACACCTAAACACACACTTAAGTGTGTGATCTGATGATCAAGAGAAGAAGCAGCCGAGGAGCTTTAGCTTCGGCGAGTCCTAACGCCGGCGAGCCACCAGCTGACCATCTCCCTTGTTTCAGACTTTCCTCCTCCGGCCACCACCCTGGCTCAACTCCGGCGAATGTTACAACTACCATTTTTCCTTTCTCCGTCGAGTTAGCTCCTTCGGCGACTCCCATATCCGGCAACACCTCCTCGTCACTCCAGATTATTTTGCTCAGCAGCCTTCACCCTCAAACACACACAGGTCCGATCGGGAGAGTAGACAAAGAGAAGCTCTGCTACAGCTCCGGCCAGCTCAGGTGACTGTTCGATCTGAGCTTCCTCCTACACCACACGGTTCTAGTGACGGGTTTCAACTCCTCAATCTAAGTTGGATGGCAACAAGATTCTAAACCGGTGCTAGAGGAGATGGTTGGGGTTTTGGCTTGAGCAGGAAATACAGCGACACGGTGGTTCCTCCTGGCGGGTGTGGTGGTTCTTGCCCGAGCAATAGCGGTGGGCTGGGTAAAGGGGTGAGCAAAAAACCGAACATAAAAAAACGAACGAATAACCAAAGAAAACCGAACCGAAAAAAACCGAAACCGAACCGATATGTAATCTTTTTTAAAAATTAATATATATATGTTGTTATTTTTATACTTATTTAACGAGATAAAACATACAAATAGTCTATTGTTAAAAGATGATAAAAATTTGGATTAGATAAATACTATCATTTTAAAAGATGGAGACCGTAATTATTGCATATTTAGTTATTTACTTTTATATTTTTTAAATGTAAGAATATGACGACAATTATTTAGTTTTATTTTAATTAGTCGGTTTTCGATCAATTAATTTATAAATTAGTTGTTGTTAAACATCTTTGTACTTTCAATATTGCGTGTGAAAGAGAACAAAAAAAACAAAGAAAAACCGAAAACTGAAAACTGGAACCGACAAAAAAAACGAAAACCGAATGGTTCTTAAAAACTAAAAACCGATTATGTCGGTTTCGGTTTCAGTTTTAACCAAAAATGGAACCAAACCGTGCCGTGCACACCCTGTCGGTTTCGGTTTCAGTTCCGAACCCGACCCTCAAGATGTCTTCATAGGCGACGCAGGTGGCGGCTAGATGGTCTGGAGCGCGACTCGGGAACTCACATGACGACGGTAGTGGGTGACGGTTATTTTGGAGTTTCGGTGGCCAAGGGGTTGTTTTCAGCACTTAAGGGACCACCACCTGCAGTGGAGGTGGTGACTAAATGGTTTCCTTATTTCTCCATTTGATCTGAACAAAGAGCGTGATGAGCACCACATGGATCATAAAAGGGAGTTCTCGTGATGATACCCGGTTTAATGTCTCTAAGATCTACGAATATCCTTTTGGTCTCCACCCAGATTAGTTCGGTTTTAGGAACAAGGGAAGAAAACGACTAGATAACCATTAATCTATAATTTTATGTTTTGAATCTAAGGGATTTAAAGCCTTCTGTAGTTTTAGGATCTAATTTCTTGCTTGTGGTTGATCGGATCTTAGATCCTGAGTTGTTAGGGATGTTGAAATGGTGATTTGGTGATGAAATGAGCTTAACAGGTCAGATCTGTGACCCAGGAGTTGTTCAGGTCGTTCCTGACACTCCCGAGCCTCAATAAACAAAAGTCAAACCCTGGTCAAACCGGTCAGATCCGGCCAACAGCAGGTTCACCCTGCTCGGTTATGTTCGTGACGCAAAAATGATCGCTCTAGTATACTCGGATCTCGAAACGTGTCTCCATTTCTCAAATGAGTTCGCGTTTGCGAACCGACTCGGAAGGTATACCTACACACTAATCTCTACCACATTAATCTCAAATCTTGCGTTATTTATTACACAACTAAAAATGGACGAAAATGACTGATAATAATTATATAATTTAACGTTGTTTAACATTTAATAAAACACAAATATATTAATAAACGATTAGTTGGAGTAATTGACCGAGCGAATGGCTACATCAACACAATTGTGACAAATACGTTTGTTAACTAAGAATTTATAATAATAATATGGTTGGGTAATCTCAACTATATGAGACATGGATATATAAACAAATATTAATTTTTAAGAAAAGGATTTCAAATAATAATTATAAACCACAAATATAAGCGTAATTAACCGTGCAGTTATTGATGTGTTAGTCTAAAAACTAAATGTTTCACAAATATTAGTTTAAAAATTTTGGTATTAAATTTATATAAAACTTGATTATTAGAAAGGAGATTACAAATGTTATAAACATTTTATGAACTAATAATCAACAATAATCTAAGGTTAGTTACATACAATTTTTGAAATAAATGTATGTATGAAAATGGTTATGATTAATATGAATTATTCAATTATCAGATTACTAGCTATAAATTAAGAAATTTTTATAAAATAATAATGGGTGAAATCAACAAACACGTATATATACACACAAATATATATATATATATATATATATATATGTATGTATGTATGTATGCAAACATATATAAACCTCAAATATATGTCTATATATGAATACAAATATAAAAGCGTTAGACATTTAAATAAGTGTCGAGCAAGTCTTAATCAATAAACTTTGTTACCACGGACAATACATATACAAGTTAAGATATTGTAAATATCTTTAGTTTAATCATGAACTTATTCGACAAAGCTATATACATACTAACAATAATTATCAAGTTGATAATTGATATTATACATGCGCATTTAAGCTTATCAATTACAAACAAATTCGATTGAATAAAAGACTGAGTATTAAAGGGGTAAGCATTATTAACCTGATGGTAACAACTGTAAACAAAAAGTCTTTGGTTAATCAGATTTAACATATGTGATGACGCGTTAGAACACATGCGACAGTTGTGTCAAGTAGACACATTAAACAAGATTGTTGGTATTGATTGTTGATATAAATTTTATTTACAAACAGGAACTTATGTTTCATTTGATTGGGAAATGTTATACTATATCAAACATACATAGTTGACTAGCACTGATGTGCTGACTATGGTTACTCTGATTTCGGTTATCACAACGCATGGACATGGGATCCATTGTTATACACACTCTGAGTATTCGTAGCCCCTTTTCATTTTATATATTTTGGGGGAAATACATGCTACAATACTTGATTTTTACTATGATACAAAAATTCTTTTACGATATCCATGCACATACTTCTCGAGGTATGTTGCATGAGACAAGAAATTAATATTGTTCGAAGACAAGAAATTTATATTGCATGATACAAGAAATTGTTCAGTTAATATTGCACATTATGATGATGTATATTACATAAGACAAGAATTTATCACATTTAATCCCTGACCCACCCTTACACAACCATTTAACTTATGGTTATGAGCCGATGGATTAATATAAGTTAGTAATAACGGGGTTTGACAAATCTCCATTCATGGTTTGGTCGTGCCAACCATAACTGCATTGTTAAATGAATGGTATATTTTGACTAAAAAGTAGTGTTCGTGATAAGACATTACACACAGGGTATACAAGAAGTCAATAGGTATGGTTGTGGACTTGTGTTAATTGCATCAAAACCTTGTGTTAATATTGTGAACAACAATTTTATTTGCACTAATTTATCGAGTTGTAAAACCTACAAACTCACCAACTTTTAGTTAACACTTGTTTTTGCATGTAATTCAGGTACTAATTTAAGGCTAGATATGGACGTTACACTTAAGCTGAAAGACTAACATTCTCTCATACTCAATGAGTTTTTGATATACAGTTTCGTCGTATCTCCCTTGTTTCTGCTGACAGCGGGCGTGTGACACCATTAGATTTGAGTTAATGACTTATTACTCTATCCATGTGTTATCATTTGAACACTTCCCTATATATATATATATATAAAACACTAGGGACTTTTTCTATTAAGAATCATTAAATATGAAAGAAGCAAAGGAACTAATTTTGAACCACATATTTTTAGGGGTATAAAAGTAATTTTTCTTTAAAGTAGAGAAAGTTACTATCATACCCTTTAAACTTATGGTTATAAATGGTTCATTTAGTTCTCATGTTATAATAGTTCTCACTTGAACACCTCTCTAAAACACTAGACCTTACGTGTATGTAACTCAAGTTAAATATAATTATGCATATGTAAATTGAGTTCCTCTATGTACCACCTCGTGATAACTTACATAAACAAAACACCTAGTTGTTACGTACTACGAAATTCAAGTTAAAATTATACAACCCGATAAGAAGCCGGAGTCCCTAAATTTTTAGTTTGATTTATGATTCAAATAAAATACAATTGTTTGATTATAGGCATAATTACATGCAGGAAGTTGGAAGAAAATAAAGGAAGAGTTTTAAAAGTTTCAACTTATTTAACCAGAGAGTACAAAGATGAACAACAAAAAGGATAGTATGCCTGGCAAAATGGGCGGGTTGTATCAGGTTGGGTAACAGGTCAGAACGGGTTCGGGTCAGAACGAGTTTTAAGCAAAATCAGTTCGGGTCTAAATGAATTGTTTTTAAAAAAACATCAATTTAGTTTAACTTAAGTTGTGTTATAAGTAAACAAATAGTCCATTTGAATAATTTTTAGTGATTTTCTCATCAAATATGTTATTAATCATTCTTAAATGTTTGAATCCATTGCATTTGCATATTTTTTTGATTACCCGTCTTGACCCGCATTTTGTTTAAGTGCTACCCATCCCAACCGATTCAATATTATCATGTTACCCATTTCAACCCATTATACTACAATTGTTTACCCAAACCAACCCATTTCTTTTAACATGGGTAAAAATTGTCACCTCTAAAAGATAGGGATTTCTATCTTCGTTGTTCATTGCGACATCTATTAATGTTTGGTTTAGTGAAGAACAATAGTTGGTTGGCAGGGTGCTAGGGTTAGACTTATGTATGTATTACATGTACCAAGTTACACTACTTAATTGTTACTGTTATGTATGAAACTTACAAACGTCACATGCGTCACATTTATTTAATTGTTATTGTTACGTATGAAACTAACAAAAGTCACATGAACACAACTTTTCCTTTTTACACTCTTGCTTTCTTTATGTCCATTAAACATATATATGCAAACATGTGACATAACATTTTTTTTGTTATTTTTTTTATTACGTTTATGCATATATGTAAGTAACAATTTGATTTTGGTAACTTTTGCTTTTTTAAGCATATCTTTATATTTTTTTTTGTTAGGGGTTAAACACACATAACTGTAAAAGTTATATACAAGTAATTTTTACCACATATGTGTTCACGCTTTAACTCACTCGTAAACTTATTTCGCTTCAATTTAAAATGTTTTGATTTTACAAGTAGTATAGTAGATTTGTGAAAAATCAACTTAAGTTATATATGCAAGCCTAATTACAACAAAATGAACCTAACTCAACTCCACTAAATGTCACAACTCCACTAAATGTCGTATAAAGTCTCCAAAAGGTTGTGTAAGCAACTTTTTTTTAAGCCGGTTGTGTTAAGTAAAGTTGCAATGGTGTTTTGAGTTCTAGCAGAAAATGTTAAATTTGTAAAAAGGGTGACATAGGCTTTTTAGTTACTTATAAACTAGTTCAAGCGGACTTCAATTAAGACCTGTTCAAGTGCTGTTGGAATCATCTCGTTAAAATATACCACCTTAATATAGGATTTAACTTATGGTTTATATTTTAAGTTTAAACTTTTAGGTTGTAGAGTTTATATTTTTAGTTTATTGTGTCTTTCTTATCATCATCATTATATCTTAATTTCATGTTCGTCATCATTGTGTCTATCATGATTATTATAGTGCGTTAAATTTTAGTTTTGAAGTTTAGATCCTAAGGTATAATTTATAGATTTTACAATTTACATTTTCTTACTCATTATATCTTTTAACTAGTCACTGTATTTTTTTCTACTGCTATTTTGACTTAAATTTAAGGGTTTAACATTAGAGTTTATTATTTAGGGTCTAACTTTATGATTTAGTTTAGATATTTAGTTTTTTGGGTTTAACTTTCAACGTTTAGCTTCTATCTTGTTTCATTTATTCATATTTTATTTTTTCATATAAATATTTAATATTTTTTTTATTTAACCATGTATTTTTTTATTTAACACCAATTCATGTTTGGGGGGTTTGAAACTTTTAAGGGAAGCAACACATTAACTAACTTGATCTAATGATTTTGTTATAACCTAACAACTAAATCTTTTATTCAATCAAAATAATACATGAGTTCACAGCAAATATATAACTATAACGAAAGAAATAATATATAACATTTTAGTCTAACTATAATTTAAAATACACCAATCTTGAATAATTAATATATAATTTGAATAAAAACCTAGCTCGTTGAGCTTGAGTATAGTTTTTCAAGATGAGATGATTTTAAGCTTACTACAAAAATGACAAAACGACCAAATTTAAAAAAAAATCTAATAGTTGTCTTCATTTTAGCAAAGTTATTTGGATTAATATTTTAAAAGGATACTATTGTTTGTTCCTAATCATACACACACATATATATAACTCATTTACTATTTAATAAATTAACAAACACGTTTTCTACTTTTAGGTAATTAGATGCAAATGCTATGAATTAACACGAGCATTAATAATATGAAAACACTAAAAAATGAGATGTATTCTATTATATTCTTATTTGTTAATAGATTTTAAAAGTCTATAAATTTAATTTTATGTAGCGCATATTTTGTTACAAGATTAATAATTGTATTTATAGTAAAGCCTCATTTTGTGTCTTTGTGATTTGATAGCTTTTGCCACTTTTGTCTAACTTTTAAATCTGATCATTTTAGATCATTTGACTAGCTTTGTTAAAAACAGTAGGGGTGTGCTTAGTTTGATTCGATTTTTTGCATACAACCGAAACTGAAACCAACATAATTGATTTTTAGCTATAACGAACCAAACGGTTTTCGGTTTTTCTTAGTTTCGCTTTGGTTTCAGTTTTTCCCGGTTTTTTTTTGTTTTTGTCTTTTTGTTCTCTTTCTCTCTTTCACATCCAATACTAGAAACACAAATATGTTTAACGATAGATCATTCATAAATTAATTGTTCGTACCCAACTAATTACAATAAAACTAAATCATCATATCCTTGTATTTTAAAAATCAAAATTCAAAAGTAAATATGTATTATGTGACATTTCGTTCTTTGTTGCGAGGTAATTTCCAAAATTCATGAATTAACATTTTAATTAATTAAATCATGTTGAATATGTATATACATGTGAATCTGTGTATATATGTAAGGAAACTACAAGATGAAACAAATCACAAACGACATTACGCAGAATTGCCGAATTATGCGAAATTTTTATAATAATGACCAAAACCCAAATTCAAGGGTCCAAAACTAAATTAATATCAATTATATGATGAATTGAAGTGAAATAAGTGATAACATAATAAAGTCAAAGAATCCCTAAGTTCGATAAGTCAAATTGCGAAAATCTGTGAAAAGACAATTCGGCATGCGTAATTGGCAAATTCATGACAACTCAAACTTTCTAATCACATTATAATCATAATGGGATGTAATTGGAAGCATGACAATGATAGTTGATCATTATTAGCAATTCCCGAAGTTACACGCGTAAAAGCCGAATAAACAATTGCGAAAATGGCAAAAAATAAAGTAAACCCTTGATCCTTTTCACAACTATGCTTCTCAATCTCGTTATTACTAGATAATTTTGGCCTAAAATACCCACCAAACTTGCTGAACAAGCTATAGGGTTACAAGAGGCCAGATGTTGACCTTGGTCAACTTTTTCACACTCTCCTTTCTCCCCAAAACCTCTAATTTCGACCAGAGCCTTCCACCCCCTTGTTTCTAAGCAATCCATAATAGTGATAAACCGATCCCTTACTAATGACTAAGACATGGAAATGGTGAAAATAAGGAAAGCGGAATTCTGAAACGATACTCCAAATAAAAGTTATGATGAACCGAAATCTTAAACATTAATCGTAAATGAGGACATCGTCGAGAATAGGTTGGATACATGAGAGAAAAAAATTTATATTATCCATTAAACTTGTATAACTAAGTTAAGGAACAAAGTGAGATAAAGGTTGGGACTCAATTAAAGTTTACGCGAATACGTAATTCAAACACCGAGCATGAGCCCAAATAATTCAAAATCCTTTAGGGTATGAATTTTTAATGGTTGGAAAGATCTTTGAAAATCGTGAACATGGGCGAAAACATAGCGTAAAACGGAGTTCGTATGCTCCCGGAATCACGAAAACAAAATCGATATTTGACTATGGCGGTGGAGGTACGCCAAGAACTCTCCTGCCACCCTTGGCGGTACGCGACTGACCCATCTGATATAAAAATCTATCTGCTCGATTAGAACTCATTTCTACGCTCTCTGGAGCCTTTCAAACGCTAGAAATCGTTCCAAAATCCATATTTAGCTGCTCGGAAGCCCGAGGACCATTGGGAACAAGTTGTGAATCACCGAGGATCAACCGAATCAACGTTCTATCCGCGCAAATCTCTTCGTGAGGTATATTTCGGTTTACTTTTCAATATACAACCATGTTGTGGATTGAACATGCTTGTAGATCCTGAAATCCAGTTGTTTTATTGATGATAATTGTTTAGTTCATGATTAGAAGCAAGTAGAAACAAAAAAAAGTCATGTTCCATGGCTAAATCCTTGAATTGCAACTAGGAATCATGAAATCAAACTTTGACTTTCTGAAAAGTCAAATTCAGCAACTTTGCATGTGAAATTGGGTTTCTTGGAGATCCAAATTAGTAGCATGACTTTCATGATTGTTAAATCTATATGAAATCTACAAGTTTGTGAAAGAATTACTACTTTTAGATCTTGATTTAGCAAAAAGCAATGCTTTGACTTGTAAAAGTCCAACAACATGAGGTTGGAAATGGAATTGGCGATTCTTCGAGTGCCAATTCAATATTTAGAGACATTCCAACTAAAAACAACTGACTTTAAGCAATACTGGCAATTTACTGAGAGAAACGTTTAAAATCCGGTAAAGGTCCAACTAGGGGCATAAATGTCCAAAATTAATTCCAATGATTTCCAAAGCCTTAAAACAAGTAGAATCACTTTCTATATCCCTTGTGAGCTGTATAAAACATTGGGATTGATCTAAGACTCCTTCGGGATATAAATCATAGAATCATGACATTTGGATAATTTTAGGTAAAAAGAACCAAAAGAATCCAATTCTCTTGATTCCAAATCCTCGAATTCCAAATTACAAGCTGAAGTCTAGGATTCATACGGACGAACAACAATTGTGAACAGGGACAATTCCAAGAACGGTCAAACATTAAACATGTGAGTTTCATAGACCCCCTTTTCAATGTTTTGATTTCCAAAACTCGGGGATTCTATTACAATAATAATATGGTTACATATTTCAATTATAGTGGTATACTTGCATGATTTCATTACCCCTTTCAAATTTTCGGATTTCTAAAACTCGGGGTTTGCATTACAATGACAATATGGTTACGCATTTCAACTGCAGTGGCTTGATCCAATGGATCGAGAAAATCGAGACCACCCTCGACATAAGCGGCTGTCTTGATCAACACCAAGTGAGATATGCTGCAGGATCGTTTGAGAAGCGAGCCCTAACCTGGTGGAATGCCCAGGTTCAAACCCGAGGAAGGGACGAGGCATTGGCGATGTCTTAGGAGGATTTCAAGAGTTTGTTGAGGGGCGAGTTCTGCCCGAGGAATGAGCTAAAGAAAGTAGAAACAGAGCTGTTGAACCACGTGATGGTGGGAGCTGAACATCTGGCATTCACCACCAGATTTCATGAACTGGCAACATTGGCACCGGATATTGTGCCCACACTAGAGAAGAGGATTGAACGGTATGTCGGTGGACTGCCGCCTTGCATTCAAGGGCATGTGATTGCCGCACACCCAACCACACTAGAGAGGGCTTTCACACTATTAGCTACACTGACTGATGTGATGGTTTCCTCTGGCGTACTCAAGAGAGAGTCTGGGACTACTGAGGAACAACACCCCACCAAGAAACGAAAGGTTGTTAAGAATTTCGCAACGACCACCACTACCAAACAAGATGTGCCCACACAACCACAACTGAACCACAAGCCTTATTCTAGCACGGCTCCATTCTGCAATAAGTGCAACTATCATCATCAACCAAATGCAGGGTGCAGACAATGTACTTATTGTGGAAAAATGGGGCATTGGGCCAAATTCTGCAAGAATCAAGCAACCCAGCACAGGGCTAATCAAGCAGTGGCACAGACCGCTGTACAAAATGATCGCATTTCCTGTTACATCTGCGGGGAACCATGACATTACGCGAAAAACTATCCAAAAAGGATGCTACCGAGAGGGCAAGCACCAAGAGGACGTGCATTCCAGATAGGGCGACTGGGCTGCACGCCAGGATACAGACGCCAACACTGGTACACTTTTCATTTAAAATCTTTGCAGTTGTATATTTTTATACTAGCATAGATTATCGTCTACCTCTTTAAAGTTAATTTATAACTTACTCATATTGGGGTAACTCTAGCATACCCCTTACACTATTTTAGTAGCTGGAGGTGAACAAGTAGAGATGACCTGAACATATTGTTCGCTTACTTTTAGTGAACAAACACATACCATGGAATTCAGGTCAAGGGACACGAGTATTGTCAACATCATCATCAAAACGGATGTTTTATCCCTAATGGGGCTGTAGTTATCTGAACCGATAAAACCTTCTACATGTCATTACAGTGAACAACAGAGATGTGTTCAAAAATCTAATTACTGAGGTACGCAAATCTCACGATTTGATCCGTCATTGTTGTCCTACTGGACAATATATGGATCCATTTCAACAAGGGGAGGAATGAGAGATTCCTTCTGACAAGAAATAACATGCGACTACAAGAAACATAGTGAATACTAAGAATCATGAAGTGGTTGGAACAACTCGAGATACCACGATGGGAGTGCACACAGACAACTATGGAGTATGATGCCAAGCTACCTCACACTTCCAATAGACTTGATGTTCTTGAATTGACAGGAACAGTGAAATCAAGTCTACTCATTACATAACTATACCCAAAAGCCTAGGCTCATTGAGAGGGACTAGGTCACACAACAACATTTCCTCGAGGAACCTCGAACATTATGGATCGTGCGGTCGAGAGACTGAAAACGAATCCGTAGTACATCAAAAAGACTCGATGAAACTCTAAACACAACTCTGTGTAAACTTGAGAACATGAGAAACACGTGATGTCAAAACATTTCCACCTATACAAAGAAAAAGTAGTACCCGACAATGACATTTAAATTTCGGGACGAAATTTCTGTAACAAGGGGAGACTGTGACAACCAGTACCAGATCGTCCGATAAGTCCGTACGGTGTGTGTACTTTTACTATTTACTGTGTGTAAATACAGTGTATGAACAGTGGGTATGATAACATAACTCAGAAAACAAGAATCAGTTGTAAGTGTTTAAGTGGAAACTTAAATACTGCAAGTACAACAACTCACGATAAACAACAGTTGTTTGTATTAAGGTGAAAACCTAAGTACAGTTAATACAACGAATCAAGAGAAACAACAGTGTACAAGTAAACAACAAGAACATGTCGGTTGCTATATGATATCCATAGATGACATGAATCAGATGGCCGATAAATCAGTACAAAAACAATGTGAAAACATGAAGTATAGTTGAGTCCGTCAGTGAGGAAACACAATTCAGAACATAAATGCAGTGTTGTTTCAGAATAATAAATTGACAGTGTGTTTGCGTGGGTGACGATTCACACAAACATATCTGTGGGTTTAACATTCTGAACGATAACTGAGAAGTAGAAAACCAAATCAGAGATCGTGTTCGTACAGTTAGCGCTCTGTACGAAAACGCGCGTAAGTGACGTTTTCTAACGAAACGATGACGTTTAACAATTTAATCGCGAACGAAAAGGTAAAATAAGAGAAAACACAATATTTTATGTTTTACAATTTTGAAACTCATCAAAAACAATTCACGAAAAATTAATTAATTAAAATTCGTAAAATGCGCGGTTAAGTGCCGGAAACGCGACGAAAACGAGTATCGAGCAACAAAAAAAAACGAACCCGAACACCCACGGGGTATATATACCCTAAATATTTCTTTCATTTAATTCACATTCTCTCTCTCTCTCTACAACCTCACTCCCGTTTTCCTCTCTCTCTAAGAAAACCAACCTTCAATTCATCATATCTAGCTCGATTCTTGACGAAAATGGGTGTTCTTGGTGTCCACACGTAGCTACAATCATCCTCTACCTAGAAGTACAACGGATCTGAGAATTTGTCCAACCAAACTCGAGGTATGGAGCTATGAAATTCTGAAAAACTAGGGTTTCTCTACCTTTGGCCGACCACACCTGCAACCGGTTTAAAACCTTGACCCACTCGACCCTAGGCCTTCATTTGAGCACCACTCAGTTTAGAACGAAGTAGTAGGAGGGCGAGGAAGCCATGGAACCATTTGAAACAGGTCGAATGATGATGAAAAGTGGATGGTTCGCGTAGGGGCTGGGCTGGCCGAACCTGCGACCAGCCGAACCCATGGGGGAGCCACCCACCTTGCTTCAGCCGAACCTCATCACCTGCGAACCTGTTGCTGCGAACCTCCATCACCGAACCCATCCACCTAGTGAACCTGCTACCACCACCGAACCTCATGCATGGACGAACCAAGAGCACCGAACTCTTTATCCGAACCCTAATGAATGCCACGAACCTAGGGTCTGTCAACTGAGAGGTTCGACGAACCTTGTGTCTCGACCGAACCTAAGGTTGCTGATCAATAGGTTCGCTGGTTTCATGACATTGGACTTGGGTTAATCGAATTATGGTGCAGCTTGACCATTTCGTCCTAACACAACTGTTTGACCATACAATCCTTTCGGCCCAACAGTTGGCCCATGTGATTATTCGGCCCAAGAACAAATGATTGTCTCATGGTCACTTACTTCGGCCCATATACACGTCATATGGCCCAATTGGGTTAAGTTGAAACAAACATTAGCAATCAATTAAATAAATAACATGTAAGGAGTTTCTTGAAAATACTACAAAGTTGATGAAGGGTCATACAACAACAAAGACACAAGAGATTCAATAAGCATAAGAAAAGTTTTAAAGTGCTATATTAAGGAAATTGTTGGAAACAAAGTCCCCACAATGGGACATAGTTCTTTGTGGTGATGTAACCAAATATTTCAAGTATAACAGGAACAATGTGGGGATTTCTAAACTATAAACCTAAGTTATAATTATGACTTAGGATGGTTTAAGAGGATTCTATCAATACAATTAACGAACATATCGTGATAAAGATGTGAAATTTCAATAATGAGTTACAACAAACGAAACATAAGACGTACCATAACAACAACGTAAAGGGAATTGAGGCCGATGAAGACCAAGACTGAGACTCATGAGTGTTAGCCTACTTAGGGCTAACACACCTACACACACACGAATCACTACAACCTATACTTATAAGTTGCAACGACATGAAATCAATACAGGATTGTGAATACAACAACAAGTACAATCAAGAGCGCGTGCATTCTCGTTTAGACTAAGTCAACCACATCAACAGCAAGGTGAGTTCATATGCCCCTTTTCTACTCTTAACTGATTTTAAACTCTCGGGGCTGAGAAACATGCTAAATCTTTTATTTATTTAAAAGTTTTAGTTTAACATATTGCTTATACTTTGATTTAGATAATATTGTTTTAATTATTATCGCTTATCATTGTATGCATGCTCGTATGATCATAACATGACAGACACAACTAAGATGAACATGATAAAATAATTTTATGAACCATCAGCACAATAGAATAACATAGGTGTAAGATTCTATCTTACAACACTTAATTATTCTTACAAGAGCGAACAATGAGATTATCACAGGTGAACAAATTGGCAACAACGATAACAAACATGAATGATATGAGGATAATGTATCTTCATGACATCATTCGTCAACAGAGTTAGCTAAGTGTGATAGGACAAGTTCCTATAACACTCAGCTTATAACACGGTGCATATTACATGATAACACGAAACTAGTATCATCTACCACCTAAGTTGACTAAGTGTAGTAAGACTAGCTCTTACAACACTGTAGTGACAACAGGGTGACCATAAGAAACAACAAGAATGATTATCATGATAACGTAACTTCATGATAACAAGATCATTCACATAATTACTAACATCGTGTAATAAGACAGGATCTTATAACACTTTGTTAAACTCATTAACAACACACCTCATAGAGATAACAGTTGAGACAATTAATTATGATATCGAGGAGGATATCATCATGACATACTTTTGAGATGTCATACTACACATATGCTATTACTGGGTATTGAGACAAGTTCTTAACACACATGATTAGAACATGAGAACACATATCATAGGGATCACTATTATGATCATCATAGAGTACATCAAACATTAACTACTAATCAGCGGGTTGTAATAAATCATAATCCAGGAATAGGGTTCTGGGGATCCTATAGTAGTGAGCCTGGGATACTTAGTTAACTTATTTAAACAATCATAACACTTACATCATTCATAATAAACATCTTGGGTAATCAAAGGGGGATCACACCGGGCACGAGAGGTGCTATCATTCATATTCATGCAAACCGAAAATTTTGGAAACACATTCGTACAAATAGATATCGTGGTAAGGATATCTTACACACCGGGTTGGTCAGAAATGACAACCACTAGGGCAATTATGTCTCAATCTAGATATCATGGAGAGGATATCTTACACGCCAATACTTATCAACGGTAACACGCCTAGAGACAATTATGTCGCACTCAAATAGATATTGTGTGGAGGATATCTTACAAACCGGACTGTGTAGTACTGACATTCATAGAGACTCTTTAGTCTCGCTCTAGATATCTTAGTGGGATATCTTACATGCCGGGCTAATCAGAAATGATTAGCTACTAAAACTATTAAGTTTTGCTCTAGATATCGAGGAGGATATCTTACACACCGGGCTAATCTGTAAGGAATAGCTAACAGAGATAATTACGTCTCTTTTTCAAATAATGGGATATCTTACACGCCGGGCTATTCCGTAAGGAATAGCTAACAGAGACGATTAAGTCTCTTTTACAAATGTTGGGATAATCATACTTGGGGATTTATGGGTGAACTAAAATGGGTATCCATAGTTGTGTTACAAGTGGTGTGGAGTTATATCAATTATGTGGTGGGATGTTGGCTGGGGCTTGTTCCCCTACATATGCCCTATATATAAGCATAACTGATAGGATGAAATATGCAACATCAGTGCCGGAAACGTCACCGGAACAGTGATCTCAACAGTAACATTAACAGTGATCAGGTACAAACCATACGTATTTCAGTGTATTTCATATTCATATCATACTTCATTATCATATCGTGTTATCAAACAGCAAATTCAGAATCATTTCAGGGAAACAAAGTTCAGAACTATGGTACATCAGTCAGATAAATATCAGGCGATACAGAACCATCATGTGATTATTTGTTAGGATTCTATTATGTATAAACGTATGTGAGGCTTTACAAAACAACAACACGGATGTCGTTACGTGAATGCTAAATCAACGGATTATTCGTATAGGTGACAATCTGTACGGATATATCTGGAAGTTTAACATTCTGAATGATGTCCGATAATTAGAAAATCATATTGAAAAGTATAGTTATCGTCGTGTTCGTACAGGTGATCGACCATTCGAACGAATACGAGCGACGACTGTACGATTCGATTTTAAACAGTTAATTAAATATTTCTGAAAATTTAAAATAAATAGAAGATATTTAGTTAATTTACTAGGAATAACCACTTAAAATAATTTTATAAATCTTACTTTAAAGTCGCGTCGCTTCGTTACGAATGACTAAAATCTGACATTTTACGCGAAACCGAGCGAAACCGAACGAACCCGAACGAACCCGAACACACCCGGATATTTTGAAGCCTTTAATGAGGCATTTATTGCCTCACCCAACCCCCACCTACCAGCCCCAAATCCATTTTCGTCTTCTCCCTCTCTCTCTTCTTTCTCTCTCTAGAAATCCAAGCAAGAACTCCTCCATTTCTCCACGAAATCGGGTGTTTTTTGGTGTCAAAACAACCACCATCACTTGTAGATCACGAAAGTACAAGGGATCTAAGCTTTCATCCACCAGATCTTAGGTAAAAACCACGAAATTTGTTTGGTTTTAGGGTTTTGAAAACCCTAGGTCGAACCCCCCTTGAAACCAGCTAACACACTACAAACTTTTAGGGAAACACCACAATATCACTTTAATGTGTTCTAGGAACAAACCCACTTCATTCTATGGTTGAGTTCTCGAAGAACCTTGGCTGCTTAGTTTGAGTCGCGAGTGGCCAAATGGCCAAGAGCACCAGGCCGCCGAATGGCTACAGCCAACTCGTTCGGCCGAATGGCCAAGCCTTCTTCGGCCAGCTCTCCTTCGCCCGAACCAAGATCCCTTCGACCATTCTTCCTTCGGTCGCCCAAGCTTCCTTCGGCCATATCCTTATTCGATCGCCCCCCCTTCACCTGGAACTTATTCGATCGGCCAAGGACCATTCGGCCTAGAGCCTTGTTTCGGTCGGCATTCTTTCGGCCAAGCACCCCTTCGGTCGGGTGAAGTTCAGTCGGCCTAGTCCTTCGGCCAAGGGTAGTTTGGGTCAGGTTCTAGTCCATGCATGTGTTAGATTGTATGGGTGTGCATGGGTTCTAGTCGAAGGTGTGTGTGCATGCATTTGTGGGTGTGCATGAAAAGGAATAGTAGGGTTTTCGTCCCCATGCAATCAACTTGGATGAATATGGTTTCATCATGAGGCATTAAACTAAGGGTTTATCATAGTAACAATGGGGCTTAATCTTGGTTATAGATTGTTAACGATATACGAGTTAGGTTCGAGAAAATAAGGAACTAGGGTTTTCTAAGACAAGGAATCTCATAACTAATGATATCATCTAAACGAGAGTTGTCAACTTCAATTTGGGTTTAAAAGGACAAGGACTACCTTAAACCCTATTGTTAATGTTTGAACATAAATGATGAATATCATTTGGGTGGAAAACATTGGAGAAATCATAAAGGACCAAAGCAATAATATAGGGTTTGAAATGTTGATTTAATTATCAACACCAACCCTTAGGAAAAATCTATAAGGGCATGTAACTAACCTAGATGGTTTACTTAAACTATCAAGGCTTAGTTAAATCAAAGTATTGAGAAAAGCTAATAATGGGCCCGAAGTTGGCCCAATGGGCTTTACGTAAGCCCATCATGTGTAAGTTTCACATTTCTTAAATTAATTATGTTTTTAATAAAAGAATCTAAATTGTAAGCTCTTTCAAATTTGAATGAATTTAACTTAATGTCTAACATAAAGTAAATTAATTTAAAAACGTTTTAATTAATAACTTGTAATAATGACTCATGGGATTAGGGTACTAATGGGTAATAAGTTAGACTAAGTTAGATGAAATCTTAGAAGCACATTAGTAACCTAGGACACTTAGTTGCACACCCTAGTTGCGACTACTATAAATACTTATTGTATTCGAATTCTTTTAAAACAACTCAGGAACTGAAGAAACATAGCGTACAACAACGAGCGCGCATTTTGTGGTAATTCAATACAAAGCAACAGGGGAGTTCATTGCCCCTTTTCTAAACATTTTTGTTTTCTAATGCGGGGCTGAAAAGCATGCGTAAACCTTTTTATTTAAATTGTTTTACGTAATGCTTTTACTTATTTTATGCTTTATATGCTTGTTTATACTCCTAGACTCATGTCTAGGTTATTGCTATGCAGAATTAATTACTAAGTTCAATAATTACTCTTATGAGTAATACCATAATTCTAAACTCTAAACAAACCCTTAGTCCATAGAGTTTTAATTCAAGAATCTAAATTCAAAGTGAAATCAAAAGAACTAAAGCTAAAGATCAAATGCAATGGAATCTAATCCAGTGTGTGACCAGTAACCTAAGGATCCTACTCCAAAATCCACAATCATTGTGAAATCATGGAAATCTAAATATCAGAATCAAGAGAATCATGGGAATCATTACCATGTGTGAATCATCGAAATAATGAAATCATTAAGACCTAATGAAATCATTAATTGTTTAAGTTAAGGTGGATATCAGTTGTATGTAAATCAAGACCACGTGTAACACACGGAAAGTCCCGTCACAGTAGTAGGCTCCAGTAGTCAAGCTACATGGGCATAACTTAAACTATCAAACGAAATCAAGAGAATCAAGAAGATCAGAATCAAAGGATATCCTAAAGTCCCGACGCATACAGTAGGCCTTGTGGGTCAAGCTGAAATGGGCAAATCATGAAAGTCCCGACGCATACAGGTAGACTCCTCGTGGGTCATGCTTGATATGGGCCACGTGTGAGAGGGTACAACTTGGACAACCACCAACAACTAAGTCTAACTAGTATATGTGTCACACCCCCAATTTCCCACTCGTGGTGTCAGTCCACGTGGGTGTGACGTGGCCAGGATCATAGCTCATGGTCATATAGAACGACTCTATATGAGTTACACATTCACACAGTTTGTAAAATAATACAAGTTCATAAAAGTATGCAGCGGAAAATGTTAAACATCATAATACATAAGTTGCAGCGGAAAATGATTGTTCAAGACACTACATCATAAAATGTTTTCAAATCATAACAAATGTACACAACGCCTAAGATACGAGTCTATATGCAGGCCAGACTCCTTAAGGCTTCCTTGTGTGTATCCTAGCGTAAGCTCCATCAGTTACCTGAGAATACATGCGAAAAGTGTCAACTAAAAAGTTGGTGAGTTCACAGGTTTAGACAGACAGAAATTGTAGACAGATATATACTGGACATGTTTAAGTTTAGTTGTTGGATCTACGATCCGTGAGTGTGTCATGTCATCTTACCGAAACTAGACTGTTTCCATTTGCCTCCGCGAGTCATCGCTGAACTCGCAATTTACATCGATTATTACACTCGTTATGACCTCCAGTCAAAGTTGTTGCCGAGTGGGGCTAGTCAAACCCAGTAGTACTACGTAATAACGACTCGTTCGTAACAATTAACGGTAAGGATAAGTGAGGGCTTTATGCGATAATAGTTACACTCAAAAATAGTTTAACAACATACCAGTCATACATCTAAAACAGTTGCGTAGTATTCTCACCCCAAGATTGAGTAAAAGCAGTTAAAGAGTAAAAGTGGGGCCGTAAACTCACCTGAGTTTAGATATGCGTTAGCTCAAAGAGTACGTGTAGCTCGCCGGCTAGTAGTCACCTATATCACATAGGTACTATGAGTTTGTGTTCACAAGTGTGGGTCTCACCGGACCGTGTTAGTGTTCAACAACACTAAGTGGTTATGTAGGTCGAGTTGACCGTGTTTGGCCGTGTCGATCGTGTTTGACCTAACGACCCGTTGGTGACGGTTTTGATCAAGTGTTCGTGTATCGTGCGGTTTTAGTGTCGTGTGAAGTGTACGGATACCAAAATCGTTCCCATGAGGAAACTTACCATTTATGGTAAGTTTCTATTTTGGGAAAGTTTCCATGTTTGGCAGGTTATGCATAAAATCATATTCCGATTATCCTAACATGCATATTTATCCTAAATGAGCATGTTATCACATAGCACATAGATACACATAGCCGGTTTGGCATAGTTTGCGCGTAAAAGTTTCCATTTATGGAAAGTTACAAAAATAAGCATATTTTATCAAGTTTAAAGATCAACATCACCTAATATCATCATCTTAATCCTAAATAGCCTATTAATCATGATCATTACGATTAACATGCGACAAATCATGGACTTAGCGAAATAAAGTTACTATTTATAGTAACCTATAGAAATAATCCCAAATCAAATCTCCCCATCAATATAATCCATTCAATATCATTATTAAATCACTAAATAAGCATCTTAGACTCAATACATTATCATTTTCATCAAGCATTTGCAACTTATGATAAAAAAAGTTACTATTTTTAGTATATTAATGAAAATCACACTTTTGAACATTCTAAATATTCCTATGCACCAAATATTTACCATTTATCTTCTAATCATCATTTTCAAGCATAAATTGTAGATTTAGACTTACAAATGCGATTATCTCAACAAAAATACACACTTGTAACATTAAAGTTACTACTTATAGTAACATTCACATATTTGACATTCCTTGACCCTAATCAACCATTCAAATCATGAACAACATCCTAAATATTACTTCTAATAACATCTCATCATCCATTATCAAGCCAACATACTTAGATCATCCATGCATGTTCTTAAAAGTAACCATATTAACAATAAAATCAACAAATCATCACCATACTCAACATACATCATCATAGATCACTCTTAAACATCAAATCAGTAGCATTAGCATCTGATAACATGTGCACAAGTCCAAATTTTCGTGGTGAAGGTGGTGATGGTGGTGCATGTGGCCAAATGGCTTGCATGTGTGTGTTTTTAGTGCTAGAAGTCCAAAAATAACGTTAGAACTACCTCAAGAGGGCTCTAGAAGGTTGAGATGAGATTTGAGCAGGTCTAGAGGGCTCTGATCGTGACTGAGGTCGAGGATACAACGGCTTTTCTTGGTTCTTTGATCCCCTCGTTCGACTTTTGGCCTTTGAAGCTTCTATGGATCTCCAAATGATGCCCTTGTTGGTTGTTACTGATGGGAAATGGTGGTAACAGATCGTTTTTGATCGAGATTGAAGGTTTCAGTCGCAAGATTGTGTGAAGAGGTGAACAAAATGATTAAACTTGGTTTTATAAAGATTTCTGCGAAACTAGACCTGTCGCGTACCGCGACACCGCCCAAAAAGAAGCTCCGCGACACGCGATGATTAAAATAATCATTCTGTTCCCGAAACACGCCGCGTACCGCGATGGTTGAAGATGATCGGTCGTCGCGTACCGCGACGTTTTTCGGAGAATTCAAATTCTCCCGCTTGATCTTCGCGTACCGCGAAAGCCCCATTGTGTGTCCATCGCGTACCGCGATGGATCTCGGCTGAGCCCAATAGGCCCAATTCATTGTTTTGAACCGATTCTTTCGTATTTCTCGAATACGGTCATCGTTTCTCGTCATATTGGTCCTGTTCTAGCTAATTTAGGTTCACCGAACCTAAGTGCAGTGTTTTGTGTCACAGATTGATCCGTTCACCAACGTTCGTCATTCAAGACACGTGCGATTGTTGTGCGATAATTCCTCGAATTATCGGTGTGTTCAGACTGTTGTGCCACGTGTCACACTAAATGCATTTATTCTAGTGCCACGTATGAAATAATAATAAACATTATTATTAAAATAATAGAGTTGCTGACCTGGAAATTACGAGGTGTCACATCATCCCCCAGTTAGTGGGAATTTCGTCCCGAAATTCAGTTCACGTGCTGGTGTGGGTTTGTTCGGCGAATAGATGAGGGTATTTGTTCTTCATCTGATCCTCACGTTCCCAGGTGTATTCCGGTCCTCGTCGTGAGTTCCATCGAACTTTTACAATGGGTATCTTACAATGTTTCAACTTCTTGAGTTCCCGGTCCATAATTTCCACCGGTTCCTCTATGAAGTGTAGTTGTTCATCGATCTGGATTTCCTCTAAAGGAATTGTGAGAGTTTCGTCCGACAAACACTTCTTGAGGTTTGAAACGTGAAACACGTTGTGTACGCTACTTAGTTCCTGTGGTAGCTGTAGTTCGTAGGCCACCGGGCCTATCCGTCTAGTGATCTCGAAAGGTCCAATGTAACGAGGGTTTAGTTTTCCTCGTTTCCCGAATCGAATCACTCCCTTCCAAGGCGAGACTTTAAGTAGTACCTGGTCTCCCACTTGGAACTCTAAAGGTTTGCGCCTTTTATCGGCGTAGCTCTTCTGTCGATCCCGAGCTGCTGCCATTCTGTTGCGTATTTGCACGATCTTTTCAGTTGTTTCATGCACAAGTTCGGGTCCGGTCAGTTGGCTTTCCCCAACTTCCGCCCAACAGAGTGGTGATCTGCATTTACGCCCGTAGAGTGCTTCAAACGGTGCAGCTCCAATGCTTGTGTGGTAGCTGTTATTGTACGAGAACTCCACTAAAGGTAAGTGAGTCTCCCAGCTGTTACCGAAATCAATTACACATGCCCGAAGCATGTCCTCCAAAGTTTGGATGGTTCGTTCACTCTGACCATCCGTCTGTGGGTGATAAGCAGTACTCATATCCAACCTCGTCCCGAGTGTCTTGTGTAAGGACTTCCAAAAGTGAGCCGTGAAACGACTGTCTCGGTCTGATATTATGGAGATCGGGACTCCGTGTCTGGATACGATTTCTTTCAAGTAGATTCGAGTCAACTTTTCCAATTTATCCGTTTCTTTGATCGGCAGGAAGTGTGCCGATTTCGTAAGTCGGTCTACGATAACCCAGATGGTATCGCAACCACTTGTGGTCTTTGGTAGCTTTGTGATGAAATCCATGGAAATCTGTTCCCATTTCCATACCGGGATTTCTGGCTGTTGGAGTAATCCCGAAGGCTTCTGGTATTCTACCTTGACCTTTGAGCAAGTCAGACACTTACTCACATACGTTGCGATTTCTGACTTCATGTTAGGCCACCAATAAGTTGTCTTTAGGTCATGATACATTTTGTCAGAGCCTGGATGTACTGAGTATCGGCTCTTATGAGCTTCATCCATTACTACCTTCCTTAAATCTCCGAATCGTGGAATCCAAATACGGTCCAGCAGGTAGTAAGCTCCGTCGTCCTTTTGTTTCATCTGTTTGTCCATCCCTCTCATGGCCTCGAGAGTGAGGTTTCGGTTTTCAATGCTTCTTGTTGTGCGATCCGAATTTGATTTGGTAGCTCGGAGTGAATGGTGAGTTGTAGCGCGCGCACGCGTTTGGTTGTTTCCTTCCGGCTTAGCGCGTCGGCGACTACATTGGCTTTACCGGGATGATATTTGATTGCACAATCATAATCACCTATCAGTTCAACCCATCTGCGTTGTCTCATGTTCAGCTCCTTTTGGTCGAAAATGTGCTGTAGGCTCTTATGATCAGTAAATATTGTGCACTTGGTGCCATACAGGTAATGTCGCCAGATCTTTAGTGCGAACACTACTGCTCCCAACTCTAAGTCGTGAGTTGTGTAGTTCCTTTCATGCACCTTCAATTGTCGTGACGCATAAGCTATAACTTTCTCACGTTGCATCAGCACACAACCGAGTCCTTGCTTTGATGCGTCACAGTACACCACAAAATCCTCGCACCCATCTGGTAGCGATAAGATTGGTGCACTGCACAACTTCTGTTTCAACAAGTCGAAAGCAGTTTCCTGTTTTTCTCCCCATTCGAACTTCTTGTCTTTATGCGTAAGGGACGTCAACGATTGCGCGATCTTCGAGAATCCCTCGATAAACCGCCTGTAGTACCCGGCCAATCCTAAGAACTGTCGCACCTCAGTTGGAGTCTTAGGCGCTGCCCAATTCTTGATTGCCTCGATTTTGGCTGGGTCTACGTGTATCCCTTTCTCGTTTACTACATGTCCAAGGAACTGAACTTCGCGAATCCAGAAATCACATTTGGAGAATTTCGCGTATAGTTGTTCCTTCTTTAGTAGTTCTAAGACACGTTTCAAGTGATCGGCATGTTCTTCCTGAGTCTTCGAGTAGATCAAGATGTCATCTATGAATACGATTACGAACTTGTCGAGATACGGTTTACACACCCGATTCATGAGATCCATAAATACGGCCGGTGCGTTAGTCACCCCAAATGGCATGACCAGAAATTCGTAATGTCCGTACCGCGTCCTGAATGCGGTCTTTGGTATATCGTCTTCTTGTATCCTGAGTTGATGGTAACCCGATCTCAGATCGATTTTCGAATAGAAGCTTGACCCTTGCAACTGGTCAAACAGGTCGTCTATTCGAGGTAGAGGGTATCGGTTCTTGATCGTTACCTTGTTCAATTCTCGGTAATCCATGCACATACGGAATGAACCGTCTTTCTTTTTCACAAACAAGACCGGAGCTCCCCATGGTGAGAAACTCGGTCTAATGAATCCCTTGTCTAATAACTCTTGCAGTTGATTAGATAGTTCCTGCATTTCAGTAGGAGCCAGTCGATATGGTGCCTTGGCTATCGGTGCTGCTCCTGGCGTTAGATCTATCTGAAACTCCACTTGCCGTGCCGGTGGTAGTCCCGGTAGATCGTCAGGAAAGACTTCTGAATAATCGCGAACAACAGCAATGTCTTCAATCTTTCGTTCCTTCTTTGGTTGTTCGGAAATAAGAGCCAGGATAGCCGTGTATCCTTTCTTTAGATATTTGCTAGCCTTCATGCATGACATGATGTTTAGTGGTATCCCGCGTCGTTCTCCTTGGATTGAGATCTGCTCACCACTAGGTAACGTAACTCGTACGACCTTCTCGTTGCACACGATCTCAACATGGTTTGCAGATAACCAATCCATTCCAATCACCACGTCGAAGCTTCCGAGAGTTACTGGCATCAGGTCGATCACCAACTGATGGTCTGCCAGTGTCAGAACGCATCCTTTGATGATGTGTTGCGTTTCGATGAGTTTTCCATCCGCTAACTCTACGGTATACTTATAATCTAGTGGTGTTGGTGTCATGTCAAGCAATTTGCTAAATTCACTAGAGATAAAACTCCTATCGGCACCGGTATCAAATAATATACTAGCGTAGACATTATTTAAAAGAAACGTACCGGTGACGACGTTCGGATCATCTTTGGCTTCACCGGATCCAATCACGAATGCCCGACCCCTAGCCGGGTTGCCTCCTGCGTTCTTGTTTTGCGGACAGTCTCGGCGCATATGTCCGGGCTTGCCGCAAGTGAAGCACCCCTTTAGTGTGTTGTCCTTGTTGGGGTTAGGGTTGAGGTTTGATCGGCATTCCTTGGCCAGGTGTCCGTTCCTGCCACAGTTGCTGCACCGAACTCTTCGGCATGGGCCGTGATGGTGGTATGAGCAGTTGTTGCATTTGGGGTTGTTGCCCCGGTATCCTCCTTTGTCCTGATTGTTCGGTTGGGTGGCAGTGAAGACTTTTGCAGGTGTGGGTCGGTGTTGAGTTGGCTGTTGGGGTGAAAAGGTTCGGTTGTTGTTGTTGTTGTTGGGCTCCCATTTCTTCTTGGGTTCTTGGGGTTTCAGATGCTCACCCCTCTTTGGCAGTTTTCCCTGTGCTACTGCCTGATCAGTTAGTTTGTGGGCAAGTCGGATCAATGGTTGAATTGTGGTGTGATCGGAAGCAGTCACTATGCTCTGTATCTGCTCCGGCAATCCACTGATGAATTGCTCGATCTTTTTATACTCCGGCGTTACCATTGCCGGGCAAAGCTTGCACAATTCATGAAACCGAGTGCAGTATTTCTCGATTTCTGACCCTGCCATCTTGTGTACCCAGAATTCTTCCTCAAGCTTCCTGATCTCGTCACGAGGACAATATTCCTCATGCAGCATCCTGGTAAAGTTCTCCCATGGGATGGAGTTTGCAGTTTCCAGTCCGAGGGTCTGGACATGGGTATTCCACCAGGTGAGAGCTGGTCCCTCTAGAGTTCCTGTGGCGTATTTCACCCGGTTCTCATCCGAGCATTCAGCCATGGAGAAAACTGACTCCAACTTCTCGATCCAACGAAGCAGTCCCACTGCTCCTTCAGTACCTTGAAACTTGTGAGGGTGACAGCTCAGGAAGGCTTTAAACGAACATCCCTTTGCCGCTCCCCCATGAGATCCTGTGCATCGTAGTTCAATGCAACGTGTTAGTGTCTAGGCTACCTATACTATGTTAGTCACGTTAGGCAAAAGTTAGTACCGTTGTTAGAGCCACTCGTCTCACTGGCGTGTCGGTTGGCTTCGTACTCTGCGAGTACCTTGTTGAATTTTCGTTCGACCATCATGTCGATCCGTGCCTTTTCGGCCTTGCGTTTGAGCCGAAGGGCATTGTTTCCTCTTCCCGACATGTTTCTATATAGAGAGGTTAGAGTGTTAGTCATCAGATGCTAAGTGTTAGCCGAAGTTAGGATTGTTGTCATGTCAAATGTCAAGTTAGCTATCATAACAAAGCTTCAAATACAGTAGTAATAATAAAGCAGATAATAATAATAAAGCATAATTTCCATTAATATCAATCTTGAAGTACAATAATTTGAAAAGAAAGTACAATGCGAATTTTCCGAGCACATCCCGCTCGTCTAGGCCAAAATGAAACAAACAGTACCAGAATAATAAAACCCACTAATCCGGATCCATGGAGACATGGGAGATGTTGCTAGCTGCGTCCTCATCATCATCCTCGTCCTCTTCCGGGTCCTCTTCCGGATCCTCGTCGAGACCCTCGAGGTCCTCGGCCTCGAACTGTGGCTCATCGTCCTCAGCTGGTGGCTCCTCGATAAATTGCGCCGCCCATGCGTTAAGCATGGCGTCGCTCGCCTGCACCATCGCCTGCGTCTCGACGATATCTGTCCGGTTCTCGGTAATACGCCCGTCGTGCTCCTGCACAACATCAACTATTTGCCCATGCTGGGACATGAGCTGAGCCACTTGGAGACGTAGTGTCTCCACCGTCTCCTCTAGACGATCCTTCTCCTCCTCCAGCCGGTCACTTCGCCTTTCCAGGCGATCGTTCTTCTCGCGAAGAACACGAACCTCATCGGATAGCTCGGCGTTCCTCCGTAACTCCCGCCGGGTTACGGCAACATGAGCCGCGAAGGCTCTCTCCATCGGCATCCCAAGTGCCGGCAGTCGTGGACCTTCAGAGGTATCACCTCTGTATCGCGGGGTAGGCACCCGTTCAGCTACAACCCACTCTTGTAGGAGGTTAGGCAACCACCCCCAATAGCGCTCCCGTGCTAACATCTGGGTCCTCCTCTCCATCTCTGCATCTACCTGTGCTACTATGCTGTCGATCCTACGTCGACTGTCCTCAGTCAAGTCGTCAAGGGCTGGGCGTCTGCCCGGGTTCCTGTCAGCGTTTCCGTTGCTGTCAGCCATCCTGTAAGTTTTCAGGTTAGTAAATAACAGTCTGATAGTAATAATAACAACATCAGTGTGCAAGTTCTAGTGTTGTGTCTAATGTAGAGCAGTGGCTATAGTCTAAGTTTACTATATGCAAACCTAGTTCCCTATAACCAAGGCTCTGATACCAGTCTGTCACACCCCCAATTTCCCACTCGTGGTGTCAGTCCACGTGGGTGTGACGTGGCCAGGATCATAGCTCATGGTCATATAGAACGACTCTATATGAGTTACACATTCACACAGTTTGTAAAATAATACAAGTTCATAAAAGTATGCAGCGGAAAATGTTAAACATCATAATACATAAGTTGCAGCGGAAAATGATTGTTCAAGACACTACATCATAAAATGTTTTCAAATCATAACAAATGCACACAACGCCTAAGATACGAGTCTATATGCAGGCCAGACTCCTTAAGGCTTCCTTGTGTGTATCCTAGCGTAAGCTCCATCAGTTACCTGAGAATACATGCGAAAAGTGTCAACTAAAAAGTTGGTGAGTTCACAGGTTTAGACAGACAGAAATTGTAGACAGATATATACTGGACATGTTTAAGTTTAGTTGTTGGATCTACGATCCGTGAGTGTGTCATGTCATCTTACCGAAACTAGACTGTTTCCATTTGCCTCCGCGAGTCATCGCTGAACTCGCAATTTACATCGATTATTACACTCGTTATGACCTCCAGTCAAAGTTGTTGCCGAGTGGGGCTAGTCAAACCCAGTAGTACTACGTAATAACGACTCGTTCGTAACAATTAACGGTAAGGATAAGTGAGGGCTTTATGCGATAATAGTTACACTCAAAAATAGTTTAACAACATACCAGTCATACATCTAAAACAGTTGCGTAGTATTCTCACCCCAAGATTGAGTAAAAGCAGTTAAAGAGTAAAAGTGGGGCCGTAAACTCACCTGAGTTTAGATATGCGTTAGCTCAAAGAGTACGTGTAGCTCGCCGGCTAGTAGTCACCTATATCACATAGGTACTATGAGTTTGTGTTCACAAGTGTGGGTCTCACCGGACCGTGTTAGTGTTCAACAACACTAAGTGGTTATGTAGGTCGAGTTGACCGTGTTTGGCCGTGTCGATCGTGTTTGACCTAACGACCCGTTGGTGACGGTTTTGATCAAGTGTTCGTGTATCGTGCGGTTTTAGTGTCGTGTGAAGTGTACGGATACCAAAATCGTTCCCATGAGGAAACTTACCATTTATGGTAAGTTTCTATTTTGGGAAAGTTTCCATGTTTGGCAGGTTATGCATAAAATCATATTCCGATTATCCTAACATGCATATTTATCCTAAATGAGCATGTTATCACATAGCACATAGATACACATAGCCGGTTTTGGCATAGTTTGCGCGTAAAAGTTTCCATTTATGGAAAGTTACAAAAATAAGCATATTTTATCAAGTTTAAAGATCAACATCACCTAATATCATCATCTTAATCCTAAATAGCCTATTAATCATGATCATTACGATTAACATGCGACAAATCATGGACTTAGCGAAATAAAGTTACTATTTATAGTAACCTATAGAAATAATCCCAAATCAAATCTCCCCATCAATATAATCCATTCAATATCATTATTAAATCACTAAATAAGCATCTTAGACTCAATACATTATCATTTTCATCAAGCATTTGCAACTTATGATAAAAAAAGTTACTATTTTTAGTATATTAATGAAAATCACACTTTTGAACATTCTAAATATTCCTATGCACCAAATATTTACCATTTATCTTCTAATCATCATTTTCAAGCATAAATTGTAGATTTAGACTTACAAATGCGATTATCTCAACAAAAATACACACTTGTAACATTAAAGTTACTACTTATAGTAACATTCACATATTTGACATTCCTTGACCCTAATCAACCATTCAAATCATGAACAACATCCTAAATATTACTTCTAATAACATCTCATCATCCATTATCAAGCCAACATACTTAGATCATCCATGCATGTTCTTAAAAGTAACCATATTAACAATAAAATCAACAAATCATCACCATACTCAACATACATCATCATAGATCACTCTTAAACATCAAATCAGTAGCATTAGAATCTGATAACATGTGCACAAGTCCAAATTTTCGTGGTGAAGGTGGTGATGGTGGTGCATGTGGCCAAATGGCTTGCATGTGTGTGTTTTTAGTGCTAGAAGTCCAAAAATAACGTTAGAACTACCTCAAGAGGGCTCTAGAAGGTTGAGATGAGATTTGAGCAGGTCTAGAGGGCTCTGATCGTGACTGAGGTCGAGGATACAACGGCTTTTTCTTGGTTCTTTGATCCCCTCGTTCGACTTTTGGCCTTTGAAGCTTCTATGGATCTCCAAATGATGCCCTTGTTGGTTGTTACTGATGGGAAATGGTGGTAACAGATCGTTTTTGATCGAGATTGAAGGTTTCAGTCGCAAGATTGTGTGAAGAGGTGAACAAAATGATTAAACTTGGTTTTATAAAGATTTCTGCGAAACTAGACCTGTCGCGTACCGCGACACCGCCCAAAAAGAAGCTCCGCGACACGCGATGATTAAAATAATCATTCTGTTCCCGAAACACGCCGCGTACCGCGATGGTTGAAGATGATCGGTCGTCGCGTACCGCGACGTTTTTCGGAGAATTCAAATTCTCCCGCTTGATCTTCGCGTACCGCGAAAGCCCCATTGTGTGTCCATCGCGTACCGCGATGGATCTCGGCTGAGCCCAATAGGCCCAATTCATTGTTTTGAACCGATTCTTTCGTATTTCTCGAATACGGTCATCGTTTCTCGTCATATTGGTCCTGTTCTAGCTAATTTAGGTTCACCGAACCTAAGTGCAGTGTTTTGTGTCACAGATTGATCCGTTCACCAACGTTCGTCATTCAAGACACGTGCGATTGTTGTGCGATAATTCCTCGAATTATCGGTGTGTTCAGACTGTTGTGCCACGTGTCACACTAAATGCATTTATTCTAGTGCCACGTATGAAATAATAATAAACATTATTATTAAAATAATAGAGTTGCTGACCTGGAAATTACGAGGTGTCACAATATGAGCCCGCGCGATGCGACGAGTTCCCAGCTTGTGATTCCGAAATGCAAAATTTTGGGTATGTCCTACTAAGTATGCCATCTTAATTATGTTCATGTTTGTTTAATTGGGTTATTTTAAATACAAAAAAATATGATAAACACGAATTCGAAAAATGTATTAGCTGTAAAAAAAAGAAATCACACATGTTATTATGTCATTGAGACTTAAAAGGTGAGGAAACTGTTGTGTGAATGAAGTCTATTGTCATTGGTAAAAATATTAATAATTTAGTTATTTGAAACTAAGGCTCGTAGTTTGAGTCATAGTTGAGGTGTATTAATTAGAATTTCTTTACAAGTCTTTGATATTTTTGAAATTCATTTTATATATTTTTTTCCAATGATAATATTGTTATATAAAAAATCCCACATTTACATTTAACAGCCAATGCTTACAACTTAGTGTTGCCACTTATAGTTAGTATGCGTAATCTAAAACAATTAGGATTGTTTGTATATGAGATCTATTATATGCACAGTGTTCACATGATATAAAGTAAACAAATGGAGTTTAATATAATGAATGAAATGTCAAAGTGATATTATAATGAAAGAAACGTTAATGCAATTGATAAAGCTTGATCTCCTTTTTACATGGTTTTTGGTTGAGTGCACCTGAATATATAGAATAAATTTATAAGTTTTATGTGGGAAGTCAAAGGTTTGATGAGTTTGATGTCAAGTAACCTCCTAAACAACCTAACTTATAACTTGTGAGATGTTCCCGTTGTAATCTATGTATGGGATGTGAAAGGTTGTATGCAGAAATCATTCTTCTAGCTTAATCCAAAAGGAATATGACAATCTGCTTTGTTTTATTTTTGAATACATGACAATTGTACATGGATTTCAAATTTAAGGCAACACTTTCTCATGTGGCTTGATATGGTTATCTCACAATAATGGTTTTATATATTTTTTACATTGTTTATGAGAGTTTAATGATATCTACAATTATAAATTTTCATTTTTATTTTTTACGTAATTTTTTTTTGAATTAATGTTAATAGTGGGCATATACACATAGAATTTCTAAGTTTTGAAATTTAATTTAGTTAAATTAACATGAGCCATAAATTTTCTGATGTTCAAGTTATTCTTATACAACTTTTTTTTCTTCATTCCTAATTGTCCTATTCGCATTGGCATTGAATGAATGTTTATCAGAAGTACAATTATTGTTAGAATGTTATGTATAAAGCTAAATAGTGAACATACATTTGTATAAACGAAATTGTATAACAAAATATTCAGAGTTATGATTCTTGATTTTGATGTTGTTTAGAGATCTTTTTGACAATTGAGTCTTCCTCTACGAAGAATGCATATTTCATTTGGTTTTGCGAAGCAGATTGCATTTTGACCATTGCAACTGCCATTTTGTAGCATGTCAAATTATATGTTGCATTACAACATATTAGACTAAAGTTATATGAGCTTCTATTTTGTGAAATTACAGGTTATTTTTGTTTGTTGCAGGTTAATTTAAAGTTTGATTCTGGTATGTGGATTAATGAAATTTAAAAATCATTAAACAACTCAAAGGTTACACTTGTAATTGGTGAGACATGGATCGAATCCAAATACGGCAGCCATATGTTTTTGCTATATAGCTATAAACAGGCATAATGCAAGCTATGCTTCAGTAAGAGATAATATTCATTCATTGGACCCTAATGATACAAAAATTGTTGTTTTGCAACACATTTTTAATGTTATACGGATCATATAGGTGAGTTTGAATGTTAGATAGTCAAATTGAAGTTTCAATGCATGGTTTTTTTTCGAAGCCTATTATTCAAAAATAAAGTGAGGATTAGACTCAATTGTATATGTTATTTGAGAAAGAGTATAAAGTTTAAACAGTAAGCATTTGAATCTGATTTGTGTTTTGTTCAAATTTGCATCCAAAACTAAATATGTGGTTTTGTTTTTTCAAATCTTTCTGCCAAACGAAAATGGAGAAATGCAGGGAGAAATACACAAGAATTCTTTTGTACAACATGTACAGTTCATCGACTTTGAAGAAGTCGAACAAAAACAGAAAGAACCTCAGAAGTCAGCAACTACTTCCCAGGATAGTCAAATTGTACTGTAGTCAAAGGATTTTGGTTTCTGAAATATTTGTTTTAATGATGTTGTTCTGTATGAAGATTTATATTGATTATGTGTCGGTCTATTAAAAGTTTGGGATTTGCAGGTTGCAGACGATGCGGTAAGCATGCTTACTCTAAAATGGTTGTATAAAGGGGTTGCCGTCTTTGTAAAATACGTATCTTCTAGTCAAAAATAATATGCTGCAAGTTGACTTAATAAAAAGGTTCACATTTTTGGAATTTATGATTCATTATGCAATAGGTGGCATTCAATTGATGATGAAAGCATTTTATCAAAGGAAAATAGTTCAATATTTTTATTCATTCACGAATTATGAATTGAAGTTTTGGATGATTTGAAACTACTAAATTCAATTTTATATGTTAATTTAGAATTCAAAGACAGTTAATAAAAAAAGAGACATCAACATAATGAAAGTGTCTAATTTCTTCATTGGAGGGTCAAATTCATGTTCAAGTTATCTTAATGTTTCTAACAACAGAGTTAAAACAAACATCAAACATAAACATGATGAAAATAACATATGGGATTTTTATGATCTTTACAAAAAAAAATGGACATTCCCAAATGAAAATAATTTAACACTGTGTATGATTGAAGTGTATAATTCTTTCAATATATTATCATTACATATATGCCCTAATTATACACAGAGCAACCACCATTAACAACAATCATATAAAAATAGTAAAATACTAAGCAGAAGATGAAACAAACCTGTGTATAAGCGAACAATGACGGTAACAAAAGACTAATGAAGGAGTTGTGCGGCCAAGTTTTAGATAATAAAACAAATGGTGGTGTAATACATAATATAGTAAGAAACGAACACCAAAAATCATATGGAGATTGTAAGAAAACATCAAAGATGCATAACTGTAAAAAAATGATACGAAGACGAAACTAACTTGTATAAATTTGAAGGAGATGTAGACCAGATTATGTAAGAAATTAACACCAAAAAACCATAAAGATTTGAAGGACTATGGTAGGAAGCGACGATGTAATACGTATATAAAAGAATATAGAATTTACGGAATGAGCGTAATTGAATTTAGGGTTTCGTAGGGGAAGACGAAGATGTATGGGAAAGTGTGGATGCCTATGAAGAACAATGAAGTGAAATGAAATTAAGGGTTCCGAATGGATGGCAACTGTTATGGATGCGGAAACGATAGTGGATTGCATTAACGGAAATAGGACGGTAAATAACGGATTGTAGTTACGGAATTGGACGGTAGTGGATTGTATTAACGGAAATAGAACGCTAAATAAGGTATAGATAATTGATTGAGTCAAATAAAGGCACAATCATCATGTCTTAGTTGTATTTAAATGATTAATTATTAATTTAATCAAACATCTATTGTTATATTTCTACAAGTGCTTGGGGAATTCATGAATACATGGTGAATTCAAGAAATCAAAGGTATTTCAATTTGTGGAAATCAAAATCTAATATGAAGGTGAATGGAGTGAAACGCTTAATTATCATTAACAACAATATACTAAGTAGTCCGGTATGTGGTGGGACGGTGGCTCGGCGGGCGGTAAGTTCGACCCTACATATGCCCTATATATAAGCATACTTGATTGGATAGCATAGGTGGTTGTTAGTGAGGTTAAGGTTGTCATTTCGGGGAATCAAGGTAAACATTTTCAGGGGGTAATCAGACTATGAATCAAATGTTATGGAATCAATGTTGTGGGATGAAACGCTTAATTATCATCAGGAACAATATATCATCTGGTTTGGTATGTGGTGGGACTGTGGCTGGGCGGGCGGTAAGTTCGACCCTACATATGCCCTATATATAAGCATACTGAACTGGATGGTATAGGTGGTTAATGGTGAGGTTAAGGTTGTCATTCAGGTTATTCAAACTCATTTTTATAAAAACTACATGAACTCACCAACCATGTGTTGACTTGGTCTTTTTGCATGACTTCTCAGGTGACGAACAGGTCAACTAAGGAATTATTCCTTTTGGACTAGGATACCAATTAGTGGACCTAGCTTTTGGACCTGCATACTTTTGGAACATCATTTTACAGATATTTTGTATATCTTGTGCACATCATGTCCTCTCCATAGTTATACTTACAGAAATTCACGTTTTGTTACGTAGGTTTTACGTGGGTTTATAAAATATATTTTTTTAAAATATTTGGTCGGCGCGTTTTTTTGTTGTGCCCAATAGTGTTACAAACCTGTAAAAAAAATTTTTTTTTAAAATGCGTTCTTTTTACGTGGTTTTTGCATGTTTTTGCTTTGCGGTTTCTTATTGAGATATGGTTTTCAAAATAACCATACCCTATATATATATGATTTATATAAACAATTAAATACTAAATCATTTATATATAATACTTAATACATATATGAATTATAAATTTTGTGAATATATATTAATTATAAAGTGTAGATATATACTTGATTTTACGAAGATAAATAAATGCATGTACATATGTGTTTGGATATATGTATATATAAACCTTATATAATGAAAATGTAAATAAAGGTATATGCACATTTATTTTTATTTACAAACTATATTATATAAGTAAGTTCATAAGCATTCTTTATTACATAATTCAAATATTTAATAAATTTTTTTGTTTAAAATAATAGTAATAATACTAAAAAATAAGATAATGAATAATATAATTAAAGATTTTTTATATAAAACTTTCTTTTTATTTAAAGTAAGATTTTTTTAAAAAGTTTAGCAATACAATTACAGAATTATGGAGTATAGGGGTCCAAAATACAAATCATAAAAAGTTGGATTCTTTTTCCAGCACATCCCACGTTTTTCCGGCGACTCCACCAAATCTCCGGCTTCTCCGGCCAAGCGCCGGCAACCACCTTTTTTTGTTTGAACAGCCAACTAATCAACTGCCTAAACCAACATATTTGACCACCTTTTGAACAGGTTTTTCGATGCCCCATGACCCAAACGTGATTCCAAAGGCTTCTAGATCATTAACTCGTGATAATAACAACATTAATGCGTCTCTTGAATTCTCTCGACCGAACGTTTAAACTCAATAATCAAAATCAGTTAAAACGCACGTAATAACACCCAAAACCATAGGTGGCCTTTTCCTCTCCTCAACATTACGAATTGAACCGTACTCACAATACTCGTTGTAATTGTCTAGAGCTCTCGGGATTGAGCCAAGAACACCCGCGACTGAGGAGGGCTCGAACTCGGTCAAGAATTCACCAATTCAAGTAAGTTATTAGTGCTTTTCGAACAGTTTTTGATGGGTAAAGAAAGCCCTATGATTCTAAGACCTAACATAGTAATATGTACTCAATTGATCGGATTTGGATCGAATCCGAATTAGGGTTCATATTATTCTATAATCGATTTAAGCGTAAGGTCAGAGCTCATTTTAAGCCCGGAGGAGGTCACGGGTTGAACCTATGCTGAACTGGATTTTTGATACTCTTTTTCTTCTTTTATTTTTATTTTACCAACCAAATGAACACCGAAAATTCTAAAAGAATCCCAAAATTCTAAAATAATATTTCTAATATTATGTAAAATTTGGGAATTTTTCAGGATTAAATTATATTTTTTGATATTTAAATATTGTTTAAATAGTTTTAAATATAAAAAAAATACTATAACATTTTTAAAAATTCTGAAAAAATTCTAGAAATTACAATTCAACTATATAAACATTCTGGAAATTTTTAAATAATTTTGGAAGATTATTTTTTAAATTTCTAATTTATTGTTTAAATAAACTTTAAAAATATAAGTATTATTTATAAAGATAATCATGAAAATCAGATAATTATTTTTAATATTCTGAGATTAATTTTACGTTAATATAACTACAATTTTTTCAAAAATATTAAACACAATACATATGGTTTTAAAGATATCTTTTTTATAAATTATCTTAAACTTATAAGTCGTTTTCTAAATTCATAAGTTATAAAACATTTGTAAATTATTATATTATGATTAGAAAACAACTGTATACATTTTACTATAACTTTAATATTCTAAATTCATGTATTCTAATTTATTACAAAAGTCACAAAATATTTTTAAAGCATTATATTTTTATGTATTCTAATTTAAATCTTTTTTCACAAATACAACGGTTTACATAGACAAATATAAAACATATACATTAATTAAGATAGAAGGATCTAAATTATATTTTCTATATTTTTAGGTTGATTCTTGATTCATCCGTTCATAAACATAATCAAGCATTATGCAACAGTTTGAGGAATAATATATCATTGTAGCTAGAGAATAATGCAACCTTCAACATGACGAGATGGTTGATACACTGGAGCATAACATCCATAATCATAAGGAGTGTTTAAATAAGGAGTGTTTGAATTCAAGGTTGGAGACTGCGGAGTGATTTCTTCATCTTTTTTTGGTCCAACACTTTCGAACTTAACCGAACGTCCTTTCTTCCTCAAGCTTGTCGCGACACAAACAGGATCAACATCACCCGTCACCTCTAACATCTCCTTCTCTAAATCCACCGAAACCTGGTCGACACCGGATAGTTTAGCCACAGCCTTCATTACCTCCTTCCTGCACTTTTCAGAGTGCATGCTAACTTTCAGCTTTATCTCCTGCATGCGTACAAATGATCAGCACCACTTTCCCTTAACATATATGCATATATATATATATATATATATATACATACATACATATATATATAAGGTAAGGATCGGTTGTTAACTTACCTTAATTGCGGTAACACATTAACTTTGACAAAATCTACCAGAATCCTTAAAATTTTTTCATAACCTTTATTATACAAATATGCAAATATAGGGATGCTCTTTTTGTGTTTTTGTCAAATCACAGGAGTTTATAATTTAAACCAAGTGTAAGTTTGTGTTTAGCTGCAAATATATATTTGCCGTAGTGATCACTTACACTGTCGTAAGAGCCCAAACGGTGATGAATTTGCATAAACACATAAAGTAACATATTACGTACATGTATAGCAAAAAATCATGAAATAAAAAAAAACCAAAATTTGGCTTGATCTTGTCGGAGTAATCGGGTTTCCTCAATTAAGGTGGGTTCTTATTTGAGCCCAATCCTACACAACATGATGGTAGTTAATTGTGTGTGTGTGTGGGTGTGTGATACTGCAATATATGTATATACACATCGAAGAGTAAGATTTACTTGAACCATGGTGAATGTATGACAATTAAAACGAAGATTGATGATATGTGGTTAAAACACAAATGTTCTAAAAAACTATGTTAGATTTATAGAATCATGTCTGAGTGACTTAGTAAGTTGCACCAAACAAATTGAATATAAATATCCGAAGACTTTTGACCTCTTAAAAAGCTTAGGTCTTTCTTTCCAAACTAAATCGAATCCGTACTGAGATATATTAATGGGACAACGTCAGAAGGTTTATTCAGTTGTAAGGTTTTCCTTAGGTAAGCTTGAGCATAGGTCTCAGATCATTAATACGAGTGTACGGTTGAAATCTCATCTTGTATGTCCGTGTTTCAAAGAAAAAATTAATTAACTGGAAAAAGTACGTTACGTCATTATTTCATATTAAAATGAAATTTAATACTTAATTTGCGTATCAACATTCACAAATAAATTTACACATACATAATACAAACACACACACATATATATAAAAGATATGATATAACATTAAACGTATATAAAGTACCCTTAAATATTAGAATTTGTTCCCGAACATTGAATCATTGAAACCATCATTGTTTGTCATCAACAACACCTCCATAATCGAGTTTTATGTCCATCATCAAAATACCATAGAAATGCTAACCACCGACTCAGACATATTCCCTGTGCTTGTTTGAGCAGCCTTACAATGCCACAACCGTTTCCAGCTTGGTTCTGAGGTGGTCCAACCACGACTTTCAGGTGTACATGTATCCGCCTTGTCATTCACTAATCGGGTTTTACTAGCTACTTGTTTTATAGCTTTAATTTGAGTTGTAAACCCCCCCTAGAAACAGAGATAGCCAAATAAATAGTGGATCGGATTCCAGCATTAATAGATCAGCAGATATATATATATTTGTCTATCGGTAATAAACGTCTCTTAATTGGGTTATAATTTTGAAATGTGTTATTCTGACTAGGGGTGAGCAAAAGGGTATTACCCGTTAGACCCGTACCCGAGAGAACCGAATAGGTAAATTTTTAAAAAACCGCGAACCGACTAGTTAACGGGTAAAGGGTCGGGTATTTAAAGGGTAAAAGGGTCGGTTCTTAACAAGTTTAACCCTTTTACCCTTTGGACCCAATTGCTAATTAATCTACAGAGCATAATGCAGCCGATAACCAAAATTGCTTATACGAAACAAAATCCCTTAAAAAACGTGCATTCTAACATTTCAAATAAAAAAAATTCAGTAATCCATAACATAAGAAAAAAATTCATAGTTCATAATAAAGAGAGAGCCATGTGAGAGAGCCATGTTCTTCATCTTCAATGATCCCAATCGACTCGATTTTATCAAAAAGATCTAAAAAATAACAAATTGTTAGTAATTAAAACAAAAGACCAGCTATAAGGTATAAGAAAAATAGGGTTTTTTATTTATGGTAAAAACGGGTACACAGTTTTGAGTGTGTAAAAAACGGGTAAGGAACCGACCAGCCACCCGGGAACCGTTTAACAAAAAATAACATACCCGATACCCTTGAACATATAACATCTAAACGGTTCCAAAGGGTCGGGTCCAACGGTTCTTATGGGTATTTAGTTATTTACCCGATCATGCTCACCCCTAATTCTGACTTTACTCAAAAAAATCATAAGGACGTTAACTCTTTCAGTGTTTCATTTTCAGCTATTTAATTTTTTTGAAGTTTAAAAAAAGTTAAAATAAATGAAAAACCAAACATTGAAAAAGTCAAACAACTATTTTAAAAAGACTAAACCCATTTAACATGGACACACGGTGTTAGGATTAGATATTGTTGGAATTTTTATAAATGTGATACCTAGATTCTTTTTGTACTCTTCTCATCAGACTTTCAAATATAGATTGAAGACTTATATGCCTTGTTTGAAGTATAAGAAATTTTATAAACTTAAAGGCCTGAGAAGAAGTTTTGAACATGCAAAAAAATTAAACACATAAAGACTTAATTATTTTAATATATTTTTTAAAAATCACATACGACATCTAAAAAAATTCATGTTTTTAAATACGAGATGATGCAATTGAGCAACAACTCTTGGGCCACTCCGTGTAAATATCTTGGCTGCTTGTTGACTAACTTTTTATTTTAAAATGACTGTTTAAAACAATATTTACAAGTGTGAATAAAACGAATAAATTCTAACTAGTGGAAATAATTAAATTAGTATAAAACAATATTTACAAGTGTTGAAATGCATTTTATAAATTGATAATAAAAGTTATGCTTAATCGAACGGCAAGGTAAACCCATTAATATTTTAAAAGTGAATCATTAATGTAATTTTCAGCAGTTTGCCAACTTGAATGAGGTAAGTGATCTTTGTTAGAGAATTCTTGATAATCAATGCTTGGATTTCTATATGATCGTGTGTTAAAATCATTTTCCGAAATCAATATTTTTTCCCTTGCGAGTATCAAGAAATTTGATTTGAGATAATCCAAAGAATTTATGATATCAAATATGAATTATTCGTATGTACTTCTATAATCAATTTCCTATCAATGGGACCGCCACTAGGGGCTCTGTCCCTTGGACCTCGTCAGGGTTGGACCTCGTCAGGGGTGCTATGCCTAGAACCCCCTTGACCCCCTGACCCGGAGCTCATAAATCTTAAACGAACATGCATTCTACACCTTCGAACTCTTTAATGACGATGTTTTTTTTATTATTGACTTAGGGCATGTTTGAGATTGTTTATTAACTTCAAAAAGACTTTTTGTTTAAAGTTTTGTTTAAAGTGTTTATTAACTTATGACTTTTTTAATATAAAGTTTTTAAAAAAAATGTATTAATTAGCTTTTGATATGTGAATAATCAATAAGTCCATAAATTGTTTGAGTTAGCTTTTAAAAGAGTATTTTGATTAGTTTTAACATATTCCATCAAAAAGTTAAAATCTTTTTTAAAAGCTACAAATTATAACTTTAACAACTTTTTAACCTTACTTAAAAAGTAAAAAAAAAAAAAAAGGTCGTTTGACATTGGCAAACATGTTTTTAACTTATTAATTTTTCATAAAGCCAATAAGTTAATAAAGTTAATTTCAAATGAAATTACAAAAATGCACTTAATATATATATCACACTGTTATTACGTGATAAATTTTACAAGACCGGAACCGTCAAACCAACCCGGAAATTTTTGTGTTCGGTTTTTATCTGACTGAAGCGTCTAAAATAATAAACCCACTGAAAAATTTCTGGATCCGCCACTAGGTTAATTCTTTTAACGATTGTGTACTAAAAGTATGAAATATTATTGATTCTAAAAATTTTGGAAATTCAGATGTTTATTAATGCTTTGTTTGTAATTATATCACTCTCTCTCAAGTTGGTTACAAATAAGTTTCTGGGGAGTTGAATAATTTTACAACAATTAAATAGTGTATAATTTTTTCATAAAAATTTGAATAAACAAGACTTTTTAAATTAGTAATTAAACTATTACATATATTGAAAAAACAAGTGACAAATCAAATATTCAAGTTCAAAGAATAAAATCAAAATTTAGTACCTAAACAAACATAACTTATAACTTAAAAGTTTATCCCTATTCCAACTAGTTGTCTAATCCTACTTAGGATCCAACATTGTAGGGGAAATGGTCACCACTATAAGCAAAAAGGCTGTCGTTACTATAAGGATGCTCCCTTCCTTTACTATCATAGCCATAGGAAGCTGAGTTTGAAGCCGACTCGGCGTTTGGGTTTAGACCCACAAGTTCCATAATGCTCTCAATCTCTTTCACAACATCACTCATTGTTGGTCTTTGATCTCCTGTTTCTTCCACGCACCGCAATGCAATGTCTACGAATCTTTCCAAACCTTTTAGCTGGCTGGTTTAAACCAATGGTTGGGTCAAGGACATCTTGTAGGTTGTATAGATCTTTACTTTTGTTCATTGCTTGTTTCACTTCTCTCACAATGTACTTCCCTTTCTCAATTGGGTTTCTTGCTGTTATAAGTTCCAACAGTACAATCCCAAAGCTATAAACGTCACTCTTTTCTGTCAATTGGTTTGTCATGTAATACTCGGGGTCCATGTAACCCTGCATCAAACAATTATATGAGATCTTTTTTTTCTCCTAAAGTGGCGCCCCATTTGTGGTGCACGCATATAATGTATATATGTGTGGGTCATAAAGGGCCTAAAGTAAAATTGCACTAATTTTAATGTTATTTTACTTGTTATGTGAAAATAACATTAAAAGTGTTGGATGATTAACTAACTCAAACGACAACTACGAGCCGGGGACTCCTTCGGAGCAGCCTCTCTATCTCAACTGAGATAGGGGTAAGGTTTGTGTCCATCATTCCCCCCCAGACCCTACTGAAAAGTGGGAATATACTGGGTAAGTTTGTTTTTTTTTCTTCTAAAGCGACAAAACACACACCCATCTAGACCTATTTTAAATCTATACCGCAATCTTTCTTCAAGACGATTTGAACCATCCATCTCTCAAAGATAAAGTGGAGGCATCTTATGACCAAGATGTCCCCTTAGGGACACTAAACAGTTTGTTCAGCTCCTAAATAACTAGACTATCAAAAACATATACTCACCATTGTTCCTTTGACTTGAGTGGTAACATGAGTCATATAGCATCACCCAGTGATTTGGATAGCCCGAAATCTGCCACCTTTGCAACTAGGCGTTCGTCTAGTAAGATATTGTTTGTTTTGACATCTCTAATATAATTGGAGGATCTGCAAGATCATGCAAGTATTGTAATCCTCTTGCAGCTCCCAGTGCTATTCGAAGCCTTTCTTATCCAATCTAATCGATTCCAGATCTTCCTACACATATCATTCCAATTGATCATCACTTTAGAATTCAAATGAATATCTATGTAATGATGAGTTTTAAACGAAATGATAATATTACCTGAAAGACTATCTTTAACTGTACCATTCACAATTATTCATAAACCAACATCTGTTCAACTTGATCGAAGCAGAACCCGACAAGATTCACAAGATCTTGTGATGAACTCTTGAAAGAAGCTCAATCTCAGTTTTGAACTCAAGCCCACCCTGTGTTGATCCACGTGTAGCCCTTTTTATGGCAACCAGCTTCCCATTTGGTAGACATCCTTTGTATACCTACATCATAGAATATCTCAACATTCATCATGTAAAAAAAAACCAATGTTCATTGTTCTTTGAATTTTATAAGTGTCAATTTTGAACCATTTACTTGTAAAAGGGTTGATTGGGTTATTTTTTATCCAATAAAACTTCAGAAATCCATTTCTTGAAAAAAATTATTACTACCAAAAATTTGTTCTTTTAATTACACTTAACTCACTGTTGTTGATTAGTGTTTTTCTAATAAAAATTAAACGTTCTTCAGGTCAATCCAACACAACATGACCCTTCCATTCCGTATCAAAAGATCATTCATTTTGAACTGTAAACCAGTCTGACTAAAATTAATCTCAATTACACTAAAATATCTAACATTATAGACACTCACACACGTGTGAACATACCATTCCATATCCACCTGTTCCTACGTTGTTAGATTCCGAAAAGTTGTTGGTGTATTTGCTAAGCTCCTCAAAAGAGAAAGCTTTTGTTCCTTTCAACTGAGGGACACAGCACACTTCCATTGTTTGCATCCCATAATGCTACACAATTCACATGAAACCGCTTAAAATCCAGATCATATATTTAAAGGTAATCCAAACACTTTAGTTAAGAGGATCATGGCAAATGTTACCAAACGGACTGCTCTCATGAGCCACGTTTTCAGCTCGCTCTTTTTGACGAGTGGCATATATTAC